>JAIGNY010000872.1:262500-360000 GCA_020152595.1 Chiridota heheva
ATACTCGGCCAGAAACATTTCAAAACTACGCCACCACCACCAGGAAGTTCTGAAATATTAGTCCTCTCAAAAATGGCCGCTTTTCTTGAAGCATGCAGAATATTAGCTTTGTTAAAACCTTTTTCTGTTTATTTATTATGCAATATTTTTTCTTTCTTGCAAAATTTATTTGACTCATCAGGTAATATTTACATGTAAATGTACTGATTGTCACGATTCAAGTGTTTTTGGTCGATGAAACGGGCCTTGATTGCGTGATTTAAAGCCTTATGGCCTAACGTTAGGCCTATTGTTAGTTTCACTGTTTACTGCTGCACATTCGCGGTGCATTTTACAAGTTAGATTACTCAGTTTTCGTAAATTAAAGTGCATAATATCCCCATTCATTGGTGATTACTGCGCATTTGTGATTCGCACATTTAAAAAAGATTATGCTAATTGAGTTTACAGTTTGTAAAAATCATTGATTGGAATTTTGTCAATAATGTGTATGTGATTTGAATCATGAATATTGATTTTCAACGGCAAGACACTAGGCCTATAATGTATGAAAACGACATTACTCGCAATGAAGTATTTAGTAAACGTTTACAAGATTTGCGAGCGTAGCTTAGTACACGCTAAACGGTCACAGCTCTAATATATATATAAATATATATGTATATATATATATATATATATATATATATAATTCTGAGACTAAAAATGAGGAAGACGTTGCTTAATATTACTATGGTTTACTTAAGCTTTTGGTCTTATAATGGCTATAGACCCCTAGGCCTAAGTTTACTTCATTTGTTTGGATAATTGGCGTGCATAGGAAGGACTAACCATAAAATTAAAAATAACTTAGGTTCACCCGCAGATTGAGGAGGTCGAACATCCAGTAATGTTGTGGTGCACGGCGACGTAACAATGCTCGTTTGACGATCTTGAACTTGAGTCGAGGCGGAAAACAAACAGTCAGTTGTCATTGCAGTCAATGGGAGGAAAATCTATATTTTGTCAATTTGCTAAAAATACCCAACAGAATATATTTTTCCTAACAAATATTGTGTATTAGATAATAGTTTCCAATATATATGAGTACCATTAATTTTCGCTGACAGGCTATGGCAACGCAAGTTTTCCTAAAAAATAACCCATTGACTGTAATGATAGTTTCCCCTTCAGCTTGGCAAAACAGTGCTGCGCCCGTACACGGTTACGTCGAACCGACCCCCTCAATCAGTAAAAAACAGCAATCACACGTCAGCAAGCAGAAACGGGTTAAAATGAAAGAAATGGTTTCATCTGACTCTAAGCTAGGCATAAATACAAATTAAAACCTAAGGCTAAAGTATAACCTAGGATGTTACGACATTATCTAAAGTTAGGCCTAACATTATGTGTGTTAGGCTAGGGCCTACATAAAAAATTGTCAATTCATTGTTATGATCGGAAAAATTAACAAGTAAAACATCAATCAAAAGCCCCATAACGTCGGAGGATTATTAACCAACTTCAATTTTATTCGTTTATGGAGTGTTGGGTTTATTCTTACCATACAATCGTGCTTTCCAGAACCATTTTTCACGATTAATAACACGTAAATATGCACTAATGTTAGGCCAGTCCAGTACAGTAAACTAAAAGCCGACTGTCCGACTGTAATTATACTTTTTTTTTTGTTTCTTACAGAAGACGTGATTGGTTTTTAGTTTATTATTCTCAACATGTAAACTAATCGCATGCGCTGGGAAAAAGAAAGGCGGAGCGAGCTTCAAGAGCCTTTATTGACCCGGAAGCAATATTTGTGAATGTTCGTGTTGTTTCCTGTAAGGTCGATTACTACTGTCATGTATACGTTAGGCTGTGTTAGGTTAGGCCTAGCTAAATGTCTGACAACTGCAGAACTGTTTAACTTCGTTAGTCTATTACTATTAGTTAGGATAGTGCTTAGGCTCTCTTGGTTTAAGTATCACTGTATCAACGCAACGGTGCCTGCAGGCCCTATCTGTTGTACCTTTTTATCATTATTTTATACAGGTTTCATGAGCTACTGATATCTGCGAATCATGCCGAAAATACTAACCACTTAAATACCTAGCTGGTACTAGGGCCTAGGCCTATTGGTAGTCTACTACAACTTGTACAAGTTCAAGTAGTACTAGAACTACAACAAGCTTGAAACTTGGTTTAGCGGACTTTTCGAGTGTGACAATGGATGGACAAAGACTGATGAGTGATGTTTGCATAGCCTAAGTTAAATGATAATAGGTCAGTGGCAGTAGGCCTAGGCAGTAATTCATAATTTACTGACTGTTAATAAAAGTTAATGATAATGATACATAGCCTAGCTTACCTTAGGCTAAGTCCCTTGCTAAGTAAACAAGCATGAAAGAGAAATTGGTTTCTAGTACTAAGTAGTAATAGATGGTATAACAATACAGCCTCAGGTTCACTTCAGAGTAACTTAAGGCCTATACCTTGCTGCCGGCAGCAAAGTCGCTGTTCCATTGATACTTACTATTATCATATATGATTATGAATATGCATTGTTCTTTAATTAAGATTAGGCCTAGTAGTAGTAGTAGTAGTACGCGACTTCGCTGCCCAGCCAGGAATACTGCTAGTTGTTATACCCATCTCTCAGTACGGGTTGGGATTGCCAGGTTGTTATAAATTTGGTGCAATTCCTATGTTTTTTTTTAATTCACACGTGTAGAAAATTGATGATTGAAAAATAAGTCTTAATAGTACACTTATCAAAAAAAAACTTTTCCTGAATCTTTACCTATTTAGCACTATGACAGGATAAAGTTCTCCGAGATTCATATTTTGGTTGCCATTTTCTTAGTCACTGCACGTTTGTGATTTATTATTCAACATCCGCAAATAAGTTCTAGGATGTTCTACTAAACTGTAGTTGGATTTTTCGCTGACAACATTTGTTTTTGTCATATAATTTGATTAAATGGTTTTGGTGAAAAAAGCTGTGTGCGAAAACAAATAAATAAAACATCAAGAAATGTTTAGATTAATAATTGTACTTTAAAAGCATTATCTTAATTTTTGTCCTCAAATAATCTAAAACATATTATTCCTGCTAAAATGTTATAGCCCTAGTGACAGTGTTTTGAACTTTGACTCTGCAGAGCTCAGACGATTTTTACGGAAAGAAAAAGTAGTCCAAAGTTCAAGTATCTAAATTCACCTTAAAAACAGTTTTTGAAGACATGGATGGTCATCAATCATCGATTTTAATAATTGTGGCAAAAAAAAAGGAAAATGGTTTTGTTTTCATAAAGATCTTAAAAGTGAGATTTTCCTATACTTTTAACACCTCGCTTAAAGCAGTACAGGAGGGTATAGGATTTTGTAGTACCCGCGGACGGTTAGCCATCACCAACGGCACCCTCCACAGCTGGCATCAGTACTACAGGGAGTACTAGATTACTGCATGGGAGCCATAAGATTACACTTATGGTTCTTAATAATTCATTCTTAAATAATTTATTTGCACGATTCACGTTGGAAGTTCCTGAGTCAGGGGTATTTTTGAGAGTAAAGCTGCATTATATAGTTTAATCCAAGGGGCCTAAATAACATATAAAGCCAATTAAAATCTAAACATACAAAGCCAAAAGCCAAAGCCAATCTCCATCAAGCATATATCCTCTTAACCTCTCCCCTATACTTGAACTCCAGGTCTCTTCTCTCCCCACCACCTCAATCTCAGATCTCTTCAAAGAAAATCCTTTCTCCAACATTATAAACTTCCTCTGCAACAACAACCTTTTCCCACCATATCTAATCTACCTTTCTCCTCCTACACCTTACCTCATACACCCCTTTCTTTTCACCTTATTTTTTTCTCTCCCAAATTCACCTTATTTTCCCCCTTTTCTTCTTCTCAAACCTTCATCTTCTCTCTGCCCGAACTCTGACACCTTAATTTTTTGACACTCAGCACATTTGACTCTGACTGTCGCGGTGCCGCTAGTTATCAACAAACTAAACCAAACAAAACCAATTGGAATCTGGGAATCATGTGCACCCACTTTTGCATTTATTGTTAAGATGACTCTAATTTTACATTACAATTAAACCCCCAAACTTATGTCAAATAAGTTATGTTGACCAAAAAGTATTAAAAAGACTGATCATTGAATAGTGCCCTATCATGTATTACCGAGGCATCGAGCCATGATATTTGATGGGGAGGGAGTGGGGTGGTTTCCACAGTAAATTTTCCAATTTCACATGAATTAAATGAGGGTTACGAGATTTGTTGCCTCGTTGCACCCCCCTCCCTATGGGCCTGTTAACTGTCCAAGGTTTTATATTTGAAAGTGCTGCTACTGCAGTGTTAGGACTATTTTATGCAATGGGCAGTTCTAGTAAATATATGTACAGGGGGGTTTGGTCCAGTCTGGAATACACATATGTTACGCTGAAGATCTTCGGCATGGAGCTTGATTAATTTGAAAGATTTTGGCATATTTTCTTCCCAATTTATTAATAAATACATTAAATATACTGTTATGCCGGAACCATTGACGTAAAGAAGAAATGTTTTAAAATTCTGTGGCATAAATCTTTGGTGTGGAGAAAACTAAGTTTTGTAGGGGTCAGTGACATCTCCTCCCCCCTGGAATCCCAATCCTGCTGAACTCCAATCCGAATCCTCCATCCCACCCCTCCCCCCCTCCTTTCCGAATCCTAATCCGATATGTCACTGAACCCCTGTGCTCATATTTTCTGGAACTGCTCAATCTGTTGTGTACAATAAAATCTTTGGTTTACAATCACCCATTTTTATTGTAATTTTCCATTCAATTCTTCATTATTCAAATTTTTGTTCTTTACATTTCAGTTGTAGTACAGTGAATACTGAAAATGAAAACTGAAGCTGAAAATGCGTACTCGTTCGGATCTTCTCCAGCAAGATCTGTCCCGTCAACAAGCTCACTATTCATGTGGAGACGTAGCCAACAAACTGGCTTCCATAAGTCCAGTAGGTGGCCGTATTTTAAAAAGTTGCACTCAACTGCATGCAGAGAAAGGTAAATTAACAAGTTTCATGCTGGTCTTTTTTGAAAGGATATCCGTATATAGTCACAAACTTCAATGATAGAAGACAATTGAAGAAACTTTGTTCTTTTGATTAAAACTGTATTTGTAAATGATCATTTATGGAAATGTTCCATTGATTATTTCAATATTGTACCGTAATATCAGTTTTAAAAATCCATGTCTTTTACAGTGTCGGTAGATTTTAATTGATGGTGTGATGTATATCCAAAGACTGACAAAATGTACTGCTCTTTTTCAAAGAATTAAGGCAGGGGATTAAAGATGTCAGCTGGTTCTCACATCACAAATTGCAGTTGACTCTACTTCAAATCAGTGTTTACATTAAGTCATTAAGACACAAAATTGGGAGACCCTGAAGTGCCCATATCTTTCCACACAGAAGGAACTTATGGCTCATGAGTAGCATTTTATGATAAACTTGGGACAGATATTAATCACTATCACTTGGATGTCTATATGCCATTGGTTGTCTTACTTAATTGGTGTGTGAGTAACACAATTTTTGGGCATGGGTTTCTGAATTTGATCCATTATGATAAGATTCGTACCAAACCAAGTATGCAAGAAAGGTATCAAGAATAGGGCATTTACCGTGACAGTCTAAACATCTACGGGAGGCGAGCCAACTTTTGGTACGCGGCATGCCGCTAATCCCACAAAACTGCTGGATTTTTTTTCTATTTATGATGGATTAAAAGCACCCATAAAACATGGTTCAGTGAAGCCATTGTACCAACACACATTCCTGCATAACAATAGGAACAATGCCTCAGCGATATTGCGCAGGATATCGCTGGTAATCTTGTTGGAAAGTTCCTCCAACCATGAAGCTAATAATAGCTCCATGCTCCAAATGAAAAAAGAATGATACACAATTACATTAATCTTATTTCGGCAATGGGATGGAATTGTGAAGGTCAAGTACTCAGAATAAAAAGAAAGAAAAAGAACATTATTGCTCATAATGTGTTCCGCGAAAAGTAATATGTTTAAAACAAGTTACAATTAATATCGTGACAAATAATATCGTGATTCAACTAACCAACTCCTGTCTTAGTTGATAGTTGCGTCTTGCTAAAATGCATCGGTTTTTAAACTGGGGAAAAACTGAAAAAGAATGAGTCCTCAAATGTGTCTCCTGGCTTTGATTTTGTGGTGATAATGTTATTGATCTTTCATCAAAAAAAATATGTAAAAAAACTATTTCAAAATATCTTTTAATAAGTTAAATTTTAAGTCTTTTTTTTGTATCATTCACAACGGGGACATTTCAAGAATCGATAAATCATGACCAAATAATGTTTCCCATTTTCATTTTTGTGTATGTGTTTCTTATGTTAGGCCTACATGTTTGTAGGCCTACGTGTTTGTTCAATTTTTCATGGATTGATGACTGTTCAATGTTTTAGTCAAAATCGGGAATTTTAAACTTTGGTTCATTTTAAGCCTATTTTTATTTGTGTACAGAAATTTTATGAAACAAAATGAAACAAAGTGACTGAAAAAAACAAACAAAAAAACATACTCAATTTTGCCGATTTTATTCCAAATTTATTCCAATATTCATGTACTTAAATTAAATGTTCCTTCAAAAATAATTATTATTATTAGTAATATTGATCGTAAAATCCCTCACGGATAACGGTCCAAGCTTAACAAAATTCCTATTGCCCCTGGTATGTAAATGAAATACCCCTACACTATTAACAGGTAGATCCTTGTGAAAACAGCTCTCCCCCAGTCTTTGTTGCATTTGGTAATAAAATTTACTGATAAAAAATGAAGACTATGAAGTAATATGGCAAATTGGTATGCACCATAGAAAGGTTGAATGGAAATAAACTCTGATCGGCAACTTTCTTAATTCACTAGCATTCCTGCAAACTTTGCATGCACAGCTCTCTGTTATCTCGGAACATAAAATGAAAGCTTTTAAACAAAACCCAGTTTTCTTGGGAACTGGCCCCAGTAAACCCACATAATTATTGTTCAACGACGCTTGTTCAGAGATATCATATTTCATTGACACTTCGAGTAAACATTCCAAAACCCAATTCTGACTGGGTGATTTATGACCTTGCCCAGGTGGTGGCCTACTTATTATCAACGACAGTGGTTTGTTGAAAGATTCAATTATGAAAAACCAAAACAAAAGACACATTCCAATAGATGACGGAGACACCTAGCTAAACATTTTGTGAAATGTATAAATGACTAAGAGTTTAAGAGGCGCAGGACTTTTAGGGATTCAAACAAATCCAGAAGATTGGAAGGGAGAAGACTAAATCATGCATAAACAAAGGGATGCATGCCCACTCCAATTTTCAATAATCTAAAATATCCTTTCAAGCAGCAAAAGAGAAGTCCTCACATAAGAACTCAGACCCTCCCCATCCTATACATCAACCAACATATGCACAAATAAAGGAGTATGCCGCCACCCCAATTTTAATAATCTGATATTTTGAAAGGTCTTTTCATGCATGCAAACATGCAAAAGAAAAGATCTCACATGAGAAATACCCCCTCCCCTCCCCATCTCCCTCCCCTTCTCCCTCCCCTTCTCCCTCCCCTTCTCCCTCCCCTTCTCCCTCCCCTTCTCCCTCCCCTTCTCCCTCCCCTTCTCCCTCCCCTTCTCCCTCCCCTCTCCCTCCCCTGCTCCCTCCCCTGCTACCTCCCCTTCTCCTCCCCTTCTCCTCCCCTCTCCCCCCCCTGCTCCCTCCTTTCTCCCCCCACCTTCTCCCTCCCCTTCTCCTCTCCTTCTCCCTCCCCCTTCTGCCCCCCCTTCTCCTTTTCTCCCCCCTTCCCCCTCCCTCCCCTCTCCTCTCCCCCTTCCCCTCCCCTGCTCTCCTTTTCTCCCCACCTTCTCCCCTCCCTTCTCCCCTCCCCTTCTCCCTCCCCTTCTCCCTCCCCTGCTCCCCCTCCCCCCCTCCCCTTCTCCCTCCTCCTTCTCCCTCCCCTTCTCCCTCCCCTGCTCCCCTCCTTTTCTCCCCACCTTCTCCCTCCCCTTCTCCCCTCTCCTTCTCCCCTCCCCTCTCCCTCCCCTGCTCCCTCCTTTTCTCCCCCACCTTCTCCCTCCCCTTCTCCCTCTCCCTTCTCCCTCCCCTTCTCCCCTCCCCTGCTCCCCCCTTTTCTCCCCACCTTCTCCCTCCCCTTCTCCCTCCCCTTCTCCCCTTCTCCCTCCCCTTCATCCTCCCTTCTTCCTCCCCTGCTTCCTCCCCTGCTCCCTCCCCTGCTACCTCCCTTCTCCCTCTCCTTCTCCCTCCCCTTCTGCTTCTCCTCCCTTTCTCCTTCTCCTTCTAGACTTATTTTTCTGAAAACAAATTAAGTAAAAGGGAGAGGGACAAGTTCATTTACCAATTTATATTTTCATTAATGAGAATTCCCCACCCCAGATTTAATTATCTAGCAATCCAAATTTGTCCCTTCAAGCTTGCTCAAGGGGATCATATCGAAATACCAACCCTTCCACCCACCTATAGCCATTTACTCTCCCACCTATAGCCATTTACTCCCCCTCCCCATAATGAAAAACCAACCATTCCACCCACCTGTAGCCGCTTTACTCCCCCTTCCCTTTCCCCACCATTCCTACCTGTTAGACTTCAAATATCTGGAAGACCCTTCCCTTTCCCCCACCATTCCTACTTTAGTTGATGCGGTTAGACTTCAAATATCTGGAAGACCCTTCCCTTTCCCCCACCATTCCTACTTTAGTTGATGCGGTTAGACTTCAAATATTTGGAAGACAAAAATGTTTAAAAATGAGGAGGGGGCAGACCATTTAACCCCTGTTAGTATTTCCCTTTAAATGTGTCAATCTTAATTTTGAACTTGATCATGCCTTAATTTTGTAAACAAAACTGTTCAGGATGCCTGGGATGGGGCTGAGGCATTATTTATGATTACTTAAAAGTTTGCTGTTTTGTTTTTGCAATATGTGCGGGAAAAACATTTGAGTGATTTGATTCAGCACCTTTAAAGAAGCCTTGTAAAAGATTTTTTCACACGATCATAGAGAAATTATAACAAACTTCTGGTCTAAAATTTGTGATACACATTCGCTCAACTCACTTGTGTCTGCATGGTTTTGTTACAGTTCTGTAGTTTTGAAAATAGAATTTGATGAATATTTGGATTTTATGGATACTTTTTAACAATGGAAGTCACGTGTATTTTCAACACAAGGAGCAAAGATTTTTTCGCCGGAATTTTTTGGCGGTTTTCTTTCTTGTTTTACTTTATTTGTTTATGGAATAAAACCAAAAATTATGTTTTCGTTTCTTATTACGTTATTAACTTTCTTGATATTTGAAGGAGAGATTTCAGGACTTAATTTTACCCGAGTTCTTGAAATAGATATATTTCAGAATAAAACATGGAATCTGAGTAAGTTGATCTTGCTTGTACTTTTATTTCGCAGATCCTTTGCTTTTATTTTGCTGATCCTTTGCTTTTCTTTTTATTTATTCGGTTTGTATTTTGTTTTGGGCCGCAACGACAGCAGGGGCCATGGTTCCCATTTTTTAAGTAGTAATTTTTGTTTGTTGGAAGTTCAGTTTAATTTAAATAGTTTAATCTCAATAATGAACGCAATCTTTGTAATAGGCCTCTAAATGGAGGATACTTCCCCGCCCTGGGAATATTCCATGATGCTAAACGATGGTGTGGCATACAAAAAATCTGAACGAAATTAGTTTGAAAAAAAACAACAACAACCAGCATAATGAAGTCAATATATTAAGATAATATAGAAAAAGTACATACAAGTTTTTATGGAAATTTATTTCCAGAACAAAAAAGATGCATGGTGTAGGCCTAAAGCCCTGGAGTCCTTCAAGAAGTAGAATAGTTTTTCTTCCCTCTGCTTCATTACAACAACAGAACTAGAATAAACTAAAACATGTTCCGTGAAGTGGATACAATTTTACATGATTTTCATGACTAAATCAGGGATATGTCACTTTTATATCTAAAATAAATCGTGTCTGTTATAATTACTGAAGTAATGGCCTTTCATCACTTGCCTTGTTCAGTTGACCACAAATTCTGCTAGTCTCAAAATGTAAATGGACTACGATATTTGGGGAAGAATTTCAGGAATATTTCGACCACAGTTTTATTGAATTCTAATCACAATCGTGCCTAGTTTTTATTCCCCGTTACAAGTAACAGTTATACCCAAAAATATCTAAAATAACTCGTGTCTCTTATAATTATCGAAGTAACTCGTGTCTGTTATAATTATCGAAGTAACGGCCTTTCATCACTTGCCTTGTTCAGTTGACCAGAAATTCTGCTATTCTCAAAATGTAAATGGACTACGATATTTGGGAAAGAATTTCAGGAGTATTTGGACCACTGTTTCATTGAATTCTAATCACAATCGTGCCTAGTTTTTAATCCCCGTTACAGGTAACAGTTATACCCACAAATATTGTACATGATAAGAACATTATTAAACTTCAAATTCACTCTCATTTTCATGTAACATTACCGCGAGATTCTCCACGATCTCACAGTGAATAGGGGCTATTGTATTCAGCACACAATGGATGGAAGTTAATGAGCAGTCTCTGCCTAAGTGCATTTGGGTGTTTTAATGCACGTGACTCCACGGAAAAACAATTTCTTTTGTTCACACGGCCTGGCGCTGTGGCTTCAAAAAGAATGCAAAAACCTGCATACCTTGAGTTGGCTATGCTACCTTAGCGGGTTGTTTGTTTACTGATAAGTTTAATTGAGCAAGGTTACCAATACATTTCAGTTATCTTTATTGTTCTCTTTTTCTTGTAGGTATATGCAAGAGTTAAGAAGTCAGGTCTACCTATTTCTGTCAGAAGCAGCACTGTCAGAAGTCTGTATGGAGTGGGGTTATGGTGCAGTTTTCAACCTGGAATTCTCATTAGATGGGTAAAGACCATGCATGCTAGTACCACATACAGTAGCAAACTTCACACTTCAATGCAACCATTTTTGTTTTCTTTTTTTCCTCCAAAACAAATCTCATTTTGTCTCTGGAGTTTTGGTTAATATGGCCAGTACACAGCAATGATAGGCATCTACATGTGAATCTCATTTATCCAAAGTTTTGGTTTATCTTAATTTCAAGGAATTATTTTAGGTGCAAAATTGATGACATTAAATTTAGAGTATTACCAAGATATTTATAGAATTCTGTCATGATGAAAATCTGTTGCAATAGATTTTCAGTCCAAAATCCTCAAATACTACAAGGTTGAACAAAAGCATCACTCATCAATAAACAAACAAAACCTTCACTGTTAAATACCATCCTACTTGTATATCATTACTTCAAGCCAGACACATTGAGCACAGGGGAATACTTTTGTCCTTGTGTTGAGTGTGAAAGTCAGTGCATCTGCAGTGAAATTTGTTTACTATAAGTGTCAGATTATGACCATGGAAAGTGAGGTAAAGTGTGTGGAAATCCCTGGTGTAATTGCTAATTGCTTGTGCTGGATTGTGGTTTCTGTTGTGAGTAATATAGACCCCAATAGATTTGAGATTTTGTCGGGGCTTAAAACACAAAATGTATTGCAAGGTTTAGACTTTATGGTTGATTCTGTGCTTCAAATTGAGCTGTAAATGATGTCCAATGCAAACATCTCTAATCTTTAATCACAATGGTGGTTCAGGGTACAACCAAGTTTTTTAGTCAAATACAGCTGCATATCTTGAACTATAATGGCAAGAGAATTAAAAACGTAGGATTTACAAAATTAAATGAGCTTATTTAACTGATGATGGAGCTGGAAAAAATTGTTCTATTCCGGTGGTTTATAATCGCAGAAAAATTGGAAATTTGTGGGAAGACAGAAAAAAATGGGGAAAAAAAACATAAGAAATGATTATTATTTTGTTACTTTTCTTAAGTAACAGGAGTATATGTGGTAAATATGTGATTGTTATTCTTTTACTTTTCTTAAGTAAACAACAGTATATGTGGTAAATATGTGCACTAGAAGTGTTCCCTTATGTAATTGTGCAATGAAAAGTACATGAAATTGCAAAAGAGGCAAGCATATAAAGATGTATTTATTACTTTTTTTTGTGGCAAGATTTTTGACACCTTTATTTAGAACCGTGGGAAATTTTATAATTAATTCCAACTCTGACTGATGACATTATCAATATGATTAATTTGTTGAATATTAAGGCCTGAAGGGAAAACAAATGTGAAGTGGTCAAATTTCAACCCTTTTGGTGGGATTTATTATTATTTTGTGGCTTGTCAGGCAATCGTACTATATTGCCTATAGCTGCAGCTCTTCAAAGGAATATTCCCATGGTTTTTGGTAACATTCCTATGTATTTTTATTCGCATGCGAAGCATTTATGCAAACCTATGTAATGGCAATTACGTCCGTCTGGCCGTCCACAGATTTGTCCTGAGATTTCCTCAGAAATGTTAAAGTTTTTTGAGAATTCCTCAGAAAATGTTAAAGTTTCTTTAGAGTTCCTCAGAAAAAGTTAGAGTTTCTTCAGATATCCTTATGGAAGGTTAGAATTTCCTTATAAAATGTTAAAGTTTTTCAGAGATACTTAAGACAGGATTAAAGACTAGTTCCTTAAAAAGTCTACATTACATTTGATATTTTATTATTAGATAACTGTAAAATTATATAACTTTCAAATATTCTTCAGAGATTGTCAAGTCTCTCTTGTAGCATTTGAGATTTAAAATCCTTAAAATTCTTTAAAATATTTGGGCACCAACAGTTATATCAGGCATGATTTTTTATACTCCACCTTTATTATTGGGCTCATTTGCATAAAGTTGCTACAGTATATGACCTGACCAGACTTTTTTATTTAGTATGCTTAGTCAGGGAGTGTGACAGAATGTGATTGCATATAAACACAGGGAGGGATGCCATGTGGGACATGGATGGGGGCCATGAAGGACATATGATTTAATATTTACCATGTTTTATACACCAAGGGCTATATCAGGCATAATTATTTGACTCCACCTTTTTTTCTTATTTAACAACTGATTTGCATATAAGATATCTTATAAACTGACACTTTAATACATAGTATGCATCTACCTACTGTGGTGTAGCGGTTATTATACCTGTCTACAGACCACGAGGCCCCGGGTTCAATCCTGGGGTGGGTAGACACGCCAGTGCACCACAACTGGTTATCAAAGGCCGTGGACATTGACTTGGTTGTCGATGTTATGTCTGTCCGCACGTCGTACCTGTGTTCTCGTCGGTCGTATTAAAGCGTTTCGTGATAGCATTTGTACTATCATAACCGAATACGCAGGCGACGACCCCGTCATTGTAATTGTGTGTTCAACTCTCTCTCTCTCACATAGTATGCACACTCAGGGGCTGTGGTAGCTAGGATGAGACTTCTTATGGAGCTTATATGACTTAATATTTACCATGTTGTATATACCAAGGACTATATCAGGCATTATTATTCGACTCCACCTTTTTTTTCTTATTCAACAACTCATTTGCATATAACTTATATGAACTGACACTTTAATACATAGTATGCTCAATCAGGGACTGTGGTAGCTAGGATGAGACTTCTTATGGAGCTTATGGGATGTCATGTCAGACATAGGGTGGGATGCCATGTGGTACATGGGGTGGGATGCCATGTGGGACATGGGGTGGGATGCCATGTGGAACAGGGTGGAATGCCATGTAGGATATGTGGTGGAATGCCATGCAGGACATAGGGTGGATTGCCATGGGATGGAATGTCATGTAAGACATTGGATGATATGGGATGCTATGTGGGATGTGGCATCCCACCCCATTTCAACAAGTCATTTGCATATAAGTTATTATATAAACTGAAACTTTCATACATAGTATGCTCAATCAGGGACTGTGATAGCTAGGATGAGACTTCTTATGGAGCCTATAAGATGTCATGTGGGACTTGGGGTGGGATGCCATGTGGGACGTGGAATGGGATGCCATGTGGGACATGGGGTGGGATGCCATGTGGAACAGGGTAGAATGCCATGTGGGACATGGTGGGATGCCAAGAGTAACACAGTGTGACATAGGTTGGGAAGCCATGTATGACATAAGGTAGGATGACATGTGTGACATAAGGTAGGATGCCATGTGTGACATAGGGTAGGAGGCTATGTGGGACATAGAGTAGGAGGCCATGGGGATGTGGGACATGGGATGTGATGCCATGGAGTGTGATGCCATGTGGGACATAAAGTAGGATGTCATTGGGACATTAGGAGGGATACCATGTGGAACATATGGTGGGATGCTATGTGGAACATCAGGTGGAAGGCCACTGATGCTGGACACAGGGAGGGATGCCATGTGGGACATAGGGAGGGATGCCATGTGGGACATAGGGAGGGATGCCATGTGGGACATATGGTGGAATGCCATGTGAGACACTGTATGGTGCTTTGCCATGTGGGAGATATGGTGGAATGCCATGTGGGACAAGGCATGGGATGTCATGTGGGACACGAGGTGGGATGTCATTTGGTACATGGGACATAAGGTGGAATGCCATGTGGATCATAGGATGGGATGCCCTGTGGGACATATGATGGAATGCCACGTGGGACATGGATGTCATGTGGCACATGGGGTGGGATGCCATGTGAAAGATATGGTGGAATGCCATGTGGGACATGGGATGGGATGCCATGTGGGACATGGGGTGAGATGCCATGTGGTACATGGGATGCCATGTGGGACTTAGTGTGGGATGCCATTTTTATAATTGGCCGGGTCATATAATATGGGTGTCAATTTGCATGGGCATGGGAACCATGACGGTATTTACCGTTCTAGTTTTTATAATATTCTCATGCTTTTTGTAAAATTCATGTTTTTTTTTAGGTAATATTTCCTTGGTTTTTTGTAATATTTCAAAGGTTTTTGGTAATATTCCCATGTTTTTTGTAATATTCCCATGTGTTTTTGTAATATTTTCATGGTTTTTTGTAATATTCCCATGGTTTTTTTGTTGTTGTAATATTCTCATGGTTTTTTGTAATATTCCCATGTTTTTTTGTAATATTTCCTTGGTGTTTTTTTAATATTCCCATGGTTTTTTGTAATATTCACATGTTTTTTATAATATTCTCATGTTTTTTATAATATTCTCATGTTTTTGTAAAATTCATGTTTTTTTTTAGGTAATATTTCCTTGGTTTTTTGTAATATTTCAAAGGTTTTTTAATATTCCCATGTTTTTATAATATTCCCATGTGTTTTTTGTAATATTTTCACATGGTTTTTTGTAATATTCCCATGGGTTTTTTTTGTAATATTCTCATTTTTTGTAATATTCCATGTTTTTGGTAATATTTTTGGTGTTTTTTAATATTCCATGGTTTTTTGTAATATTCACATGTTTTTTGTAATATTTATGGTTTTTATAATATTTCATGTTTTTTTTGTAATATTCTCATGTTTTTGTAATATTCCTATGATTTTTGGTAATATATTCTTGGTTTTTTTGATATTCCCATGTTTTTTGTAATATTTCCATGGTTGTTTATAATATTCCATGTTTTTATAATATTCCCATGGTTTTTTTGTAATATTCCCATGGTTTTTGTATAATATTCCCATGGTTTTTTGTAATATTCTCATGGTTTTTTGTAATATTCCCATGGTTTTTTGTAATATTCTCATGGTTTTTTGTAATATTCCCATGGTTTTTTGTAATATTTTCATGGTTTTTAGTATTCCTTTGGTTTTTCTGTAAAATTGTATTTAAAAGAGCATACTAATCCTACAGCCAATTTGGTACAAAAATCAGGTTGATATCATATTCCGTGCAGGAGATAAGGATTTTTGATTTCCCAATTGCATTTTAAAGTTTTTGTACAGTATGATGAATTTGTGTTTGATGATGTCGTAAAGGCAATTCCATTGCAAATGTGTATGTATTTCTCAACATAAAGAAAAAAATAATGTTTCCTTGTAAATTATATATTCCAACCCTATCTCTATAATGAACCAAAAATACTCTTCGATAATGTAAAAAAGTGTGATTAAATTTATAAGAAATACATCAGAACTGTGATGGAATTGCCTTTATGACATCACCAAGCTGAAGGACATATACTGTACAAGGTGTTTTATGTTTTATGAACATTTTTCTACTCTTTAAATTGTTATAACTTCTAAATAGAATAAGATGTGGACATAGTTTTTTCACCACTTTGTTTCTACAAATTACAAATTATCTCTATCATATATAAAAAATGAAAATCCATGGGAATATTTCTTCAACCAACTACCAAAAACAGCAAGTCAAAATCTTATTTCTATCTCAAGTTATTCATGTTTGAAGTTGACACATGGAGGCTGCCATTTTGTTCAATTCTGTGTTGACATATTGTGCATGATGACATAATATCCCCAAAAGGGACATAATAAATTTAAAGTACAGTATTTCTTGATAAATGTGATTTAAAGTTTGTATTCCAAAATGATGTGACACAAACTTTTAACAGAATGTTTTGTTAATTTCATGTGTACACAAACAATCCCTTGACCCTTACATAAGAAAAACATTTCTCATAACCTAGAAATCTTGAGGTAGATTATGAAGAAATACAAAGCATTCCAACATCCTGCTGAGCTGATGACATCATAATCTACATTTTTTGAAATCAAAATGGCAGCTCCAATTGTACTATTCAGTAGTAGAATTAAAGGTTTTAACAATTATAAAAATTGTGGTTAGAATGCTTAGGGGGTATGAAATTTGTTATTTTTAATTATATCATTTGAAATATGGATTTTGTCAGACTTTATGTCTCCTTTAAAGTTATTGATGACCATATATAGTAATCATGATCTGCACAGCTTGAATTGCATCTCAGCATTAGCCTAAATGAAAACACCCTCAGCAACCAATATGATGCTTAGCATACCTGAATTGCAGTCATTTCCATGGAATCACCAAATATATCCTACTTATCTTCACAGGAAAGTGCTTGTAGCTGCCTGCGAGGACAATGCCATGCAGTTCTACGACCCTCTGTCAATGAAGCATATCAGGTGTATACCCAATGCGCACAGTGACTGCGTCAATTGTGTAAGGTATGTTTTCACGCTTGTACTTAGGCCAAATTCTTTCACCAAGGGCATGAGAAACAATATATTAAAACTAGGCTTTGATTCTGGTATTTATCTAGATATTAAAACAAAAATGAAAAATAAATTTATCTTGGATAGATTCTTGTTGATGTTAAATATCCAGCATCTGTGCACAGCTTTTGTTATACAATGATTTGTCTCCACATGCATGTGTTTGTTGTTTTGTCAGATATATACAACAATGAAATAAATATTAAACCTAATATTGCTATGTTATTAAAGGCATGTGATGTGATTACAGTTCATGCAGTTTTAGCAACCACATGTCTGTTTAATTTCATATTTGGTATAAATATGATGTTAGCTAATGTGTCCATGTTCATGATGTAAAATCATTGAATTTCATTAATATGAATAGTGGGCAGGGCTTAATATGATTTTGCTGAATGAAGCTTGTAAACATGGTTTCTTAATAACTGTTTACTAGATTTATGTTATATTTGGTACACAGATAGCCCATGGTCCATAGATGTGGTCTATTGTTTTTGATGGTGATACCATGCATATTAATGAGTAGGCCGGGCTTAATCTAAAAATATTTATATTTTAACAACCGCAAGTCTGTTTTATTCCATATTTATAATATAAATATTATGTTAGCTAGTGTGTACATATTCATTATGTAAAAACAATGAATTCATTAATATGCATAGTGGGCGGGGCTTAATATGATTTTGCTGAAAAGAACTTGTAAAACACGGTATCTCAAGAATGGTAAACTGTATTCATGTCATACTTGGTATGCAGATGATCTGTAAATGGGCCCTATTGTTTTTGTTGGTTATATCATGCATACTAATGAGTAGACGGGGCTTAATGTTAAAATCTTGAAATGTTCATATATTAAGAGCTGCATATTTGTTTTGTTTCATATTTGGGATAATTATGTTAGCTGGTGTGTCCATGTTCATGATTTTAAAAATGTTGAGTGGCGGGGCTTAATATGATTTTGCTGAATAGAGCTTGTAAACACGGTATCTCAAGAATGGTCAACTGGATGCATGTCATATTTGGTACACAGATAGCCTGTGGTCTGTAGTTGTGCCCAATTGTTTTTGGTTGTGATATCATGCATATTAACAAGTGGGTGGGGCTTGATCATGGTCTTTACATATGTTCTAATGTTGTGGGAGTGATGTCATGAATATTAATGAGTAGGCAGGGCTTACTGAAAAATACTTGAAATAGGATAAATGATCAACTTTTTGCATCGTACTTGCTATGATAATGTTTTTAGTTATTGTGCAAATGCTAATGTTGTCAGCATTTTTATTGATCTGCGTGGTTGGTGTGACTTATGAATAAATATTATGGAACAAATATTTCATGATAGACCTATGCAATGACATGACAGTTTATAAAAATTTGCAAATCAGTCGGTTTATGAAAAGAAAACAAAAGCATTGGAACCACAAAACTTTTTGGTTCTGGTTAGTGACTTGTTGGCACAAAAAGTTGCAGGCTACCAGGAAATCATGCATGTAATCTTTATTTTTGCTGTTCACACTTTTTGTTTGGGATTCTGTGATTCTTGCCATGACAAAGCTGAAAATCTCCTAATTGTTCTAAATGTACCAGTCAAACTTGTCCAATTTTTTGTTTGATGCAATCAGCATCAGAACCTATGCGGTCATGATGGCGTGTATGTGCGTGTGATGCCCAGCTTGTAAACATGATATCTAAAGAACCATACACTGGATTCATGTCATATGTGGTACACAGATAGCCCATGGTACTTATATATGCCCTATTGTTTTTGGTGTTGATGTCATGTATATTAATGAGTAGGCGGGCTTAGTATTAAAATCTTTAAATGATTATGTTTAAATACCCACATGTCTGTTTGGTTTATATTTAGTGTAGTTATGTTGTTATCTAGTGTGTACATGTTCATGGTACAAAATGTTAAATTTCATTAATATGCATAGTGGGTGGGGCTTAACATGATTTTGTTGAAAAGAGCTTGTAAACACAGTATCTCAAGAACTATACATGGGTTTCTGTTCATATGTGGTACACAGATAGCCCATTGATGTAGATATGCCCTATTGCTTTTGGTGTTGATGTCTTGCATATTAATGAGTAGGCGGGGCTTAATGTTAAAATATAAAAATAATCATATGTAGATATCCACATGTCTGTTTTGTTTCATATTTAGTGTAGTTATGTTAGCTAGTGTCTACATGTTCATGGTACAAAAACATCTTGAATTTCATTAATATGCATAATGGGCGGGGCTCAACATGAATTTGTTGAAAAGACTTGTAAACACAGTATCTCAAGAACTATACATGGGATTCAGGTCATATGTTGGACACAGATTGTTCATGGATTGCAGATGTGCCCTATTGTTTTTCGGCGATGTCATGTACATTAATTGAGAAGATAAGACATAAAGTTAAAATCTTTAAATGCTCATATTTTAACAACCACATGTCTGTTTTGTTTCATATTTGAATTATGTTGTGAGCAAGTGTATACATGTTAATTGGGTAAAAATGGTTGAATTTAATTGTGATTTCCATTCTTGGGAGAACTGAGTTATTTGGTTGTCATTGTTATTTTGAGGCCATTGTGCAATAACATTTATTATACAATAGTTCAACTTCAAAATCCATATTGCGTTTCAGAACCTCAAAACCTTTGATTTTCTGGTTTAGGTTTTCAGTCTTTGTGTGGGTGGGGGGAGGAGAGGTTGGCATTCGCCCTGCACACTCAATTCGCCTTGCGACTCTCAGTATCCATTTCTCTCTGTAGGTTTCTCGACAGCAGGACATTTGCCACCGGTTCAGATGACTGTACAGTTGCTTTGTGGGATTTACGAAATATGACGAAGAAGGTCAGCGAATTAAAAGGTCACAAAAACTGGGTCAAAAGCATAGAGTACAGTCAACAGACTGGGCAGCTCATAACTTCTGCCTTTGATGGGAAAGTCTACGCATGGAACATAAACAGGTATCTTGGAAGTTTTCTTTTTAATTGCTCACTTGACTGAAAAATGCATGGAACTTAAGAGGTATAGTGTTTGTTGGAAGAAATTATATGGTGACATTTAGTGTTACCATTACTCCTTCAGTTTGCATATATGCACTGCATGTGAACAGCATGGAAAACTTTTAAAGGGCGAGTGGCACTTAAAGGAAATATTAGAAAAGCAAAAAATCTTATCACAGAGTGGACCATATTTACTACTTTGTTAAATTTTCAAAAGTAGCTATTCAAGAAACTAATCAGTTGAGCTACTCTCTATTATCTTATGTGAATCCATTTATATTGTCACAATACTTTCAAAGAAAAGCAGAGGGCTGTCAAAGATTTGTTTAAAATTTAAAGGGAAAGTCTACAATGTAATATGATCACATCACACCCATCTTAAAACAGCTCCACTGGCTTCCAATCCGTCATCGTATCAAGTACAAAATTATGTTACTCACATGGAAAGCCCTCAATGGCAAATCACTGATGTACCTCAAGAACTCCTTACACCATATTCATCATGTCGCAACCTAAGGGGCGCAGATAAAGGTCTTCTAGCTATTCCAAGAACTTCCACAGCTGCTGGTGACAAGGCCTTATCCGTAGCTGCACCTAAGCTATGGAACTCTATTCCTTTGAACATTCGTTGTTGTACTTCCTTAAACATCTTTAAGAACAATCTCAAAGCATACTTGTTCACCATTGCTTATGATTGACTTTGTTTACATTCCTGGTGTTTGTTATGTGTATATTTCATATGTTCTATGCAATTTATTCGCTATGTTTTTTTCAGCGCCTCGAATTATGTTCGCATAGATAGATTGGCGCATAATTATTATTAAACTTTTTCATATTTTCTTTCAATATTTTGGTGTTGAAAATCATCTTTAAATCATTACTGGCTCAGTATAAAAAGCAAAACTTGAAGAACTAGAGAGCGCATAGCTTTGCCATCCACTAAAAATTGCACAATGCTGTTTATGTCTCAGATTATCTTTATTATATAACCCTATTCTCAAAACAATCGGCCCCAGAAATCATTGATTTACCAACTTTCATCAGTCCCCAAAATCTCAACTTTTGATCTTGCTGACTTGCATTCTAAACAAATGGATGATCTTCCTTCTACATGATTTCTTGAGAGGTCATGTGTTTGTTTTCAGTTCTATTAAGGCAAAGAGTTTATTGTTTTGTGTTTCTTTCAGGCAAAAAAATATTTAATCATTTTGCTTTGATGCCAGAAACCACTTTTGTTTGTCTGTGGTCCCAGACGCAATGATTTGAATTTCTTAGAGGCAAGAAAATGAATCATTCTGGGCATAAATTCATTGTTGAACAAATCAATATTTTAACTGAGTTCCCACATATCCACCCAATGCAACACACATTGGTGAAAACACAACGCATATCCAACTATATTTTTGGGAGTAATTTTATGGAGATCTAAAGTGTGTCCTCAACTTTCTGTCATGCATTTTATACATATTTATGATCAGAAACTAATTATGATCTTTGCACACTTTAAGAGCTGAAATATATATCTTTGTCATGGAAGTAGAAAATTGACAGAGTTCTTATTGCAAGATATACCTCTTACCATCTTTTGATAGAGCTCTTATTGCAAGATATACCTCTTACCATCTTTTGATAGAGCTCTTGTTGCAAGATATATCTCTTACCATCTTTTAATAGAGCTCTTATTGCAAGATATACCTCTTGCCATCTTTTGATAGAGCTCTTATTGCAAGATATACCTCTTACCATCTTTTGATAGAGCTCGTATAACAAGATATACCTCTTACCGTCTTTTGATAGAGCTCTTATAACAAGATATACCTCTTACCATCTTTTGATAGAGCTCGTATAACAAGATATACCTCTTACCATCTTTTGATAGAGCTCTTATTGCAAGATATACCTCTTACCATCTTTTAATAGAGCTCTTGTTGCAAGATATACCTCTTATTATCTTTTAATAGAGCTCTTATTGCAAGATATACCTCTTGCCATCTTTTGATAGAGCTCTTATTGCAAGATATACCTCTTACCATCTTTTGATAGAGCTCTTATTGGAAGATATACCTCTTACCATCTTTTGATAGAGCTCTTATTGCAAGATATACCTCTTGCTATCTTTTGATAAAGCTCTTATTGCAAGATATACCTATTACCATCTTTTGATTGAGCTCTTGTTGCAAGATATACCTCTTACCATCTTTTGACAGCTCTTATTGCAAGATATACCTCTTACCATCTTTTGATAGAGCTCTTATTGCAAGATATACTTCTTACCATCTTTTAATAGAGCTCTTATTGAAAGATATACCTCTTGCCATCATTTTAAAGACACTCACAAGTACTTTCTGGAATTTGTTTATATTCATTTACTGACGTGGCACCTCATTAAGGTTTCATGATGAAGATTTAATTGTGGATCTAGTCACGGCACTTCCTCAGGCAAAGGTGTTTGATACTAATCATGTCGAAGAAAGTTTTTCATAGTTTTCGAGTTGAAAATCTACTTATTTGCTAAAACAAAGTTTAGAATTTATCTTCGTTTGTCTCTTTTACCCAATGAAGTTCAAATTGAGCACTAAATGAAAACCTGTAATATGTGGTTTTTTCTATCGTTTTTGTGATGTTTTGTTTATACTATCTATTTCCCAAGCTTTCACGAAGATAACATGCAACACGAAGAACTGCTTAGCATTGACAGGCTGATGAGGACTCGTCTGACCCCGGATGGCACTAAAATGGTCCTATCCACGTCATTAGGTTACTATATGATTATTCATGACCTTGACCTTACCACGCTGCGATCTGACCTGGAGAGCTTTAAATCTGACGAATACTACTCATTGCTGCAAGAAAAACAACACAAGGAGCTGAGGGACCATCCCTGGAATCATATATTTCATAGGAAACGAAATAGAGTGGAAATTGTCATGGATTTTCCTGAGGAGAGCTACCCATGGTGCATTTCTTCTCTGATTATTCATCCCCAAGGATGGTGCATGATGTCAAGATTTACATCAGAAATGGAAGATGCCGAGGTTTGAACTTTCTCGATTGTTTCTTTAAGAATATATTGGCCAGTTTCTTGTGATCTCTGTTGATATTTCTTGTCATTTATTTTATGATGTCAGCAGGAAGTGAAATAAATGAGTTTCTTTCTAAGTCTGTGAAAATGTCATGAAAGCTGATGTCAATTCGTTTTCCAAGGATTCGAGATTAAACTAAATCATAAGCAATATACTCTTAATTATGTATTCCAGGTTCCTTGAATATTCTTATCAGAAATTACTAGGTTGGGTGAGTGGTGATGAGATCAGCAACTCTGTGGATTGAAAATAACCAACAAAAAACTTCCAGAAAATGAAGAAAATTTCCCAAAGATTGAAGAAAATTTCCTGAAAATGAAGAAAATTTCCAGAAAATTGCCTAAAAATGTGGGAAAATTGAAGAAAATTTTCCCCAATTTAAAAAAATTTCCCCAAAATCGAAGATTTCCTGATAATTGCAGGAGATTTCCTGAAACTTTATTACCAGTAAAATACTTCCGCTTGTAACCAGGAATTGTTTGGGGTTATTGCCCCCCCCTCCCCCCCTTCCGAGAGGTGACCCTTCCTGAGCCCCTGGTCAGTCTTCTATGGTTATGAGTTTCTCTGCCATGGTAGCTGATCCTGATTGCAATATTTTCATCAAATTACAGTATTTCCTTAAGACAAAACACCAGTATCAATCTGCTCTTGTCATTTTCTTCCATCATTTTTTCCCCTTCTCTTTTCAGTGGACCTGTGTGCATGATATTCAAGATACGAGCCTTGATTTTCATAAACATCCTTATGGAACTCGCAATCTTGAAAAGAGTCCTTTTGAACCCAAAGACAGACTTTTGTATTTTACCTCGGAACCAAATGATGGTCGGGGTTACATCAAGGAACTGAGTGTTAGTCCAGATGGAAGGTTAATTTGTTCTTCGTTCGGATTTGGAGTGAGACTTTTGGCCTTTGACGAAAGATGTAATGAACTCTGTGACATCAAGCCAACAACAGGCCAACCTAAGGAACTAAAGCAAATTCGTCTTTTACTGTCGCACAGAAGGACAGTTGTCACATCTGAATTTTCGCCGACACACTCAATACTTGTAACTGCTTGCTTGAACGGACGTGTTGTATTCCACCAGACACGTTTATGATATACTTGTATGGCATCTATATTTATGTGGATTTGGAAATTTATGAGGATTTGATGTAAACCAATTAAGTTGAAATCTGCTCTTTGTAGAGAACTGAATAAATGATTACCTAACATTGGTGAAAAAGATGTCCCACAATTCAACATTTTTATACTGGAGGTCAGTGGAGGAGATTGCTGGATCAAGGAGGCAGGGCATGAAGCCAGACCGCTGCACACAGTAATGAACAGCTGCATGCATGTATTAGCAGTTATGATATGATATATGGAATTTATATGGGGCATTTTCTAGTTTAAAGAACTATTCAAATGCGCTCTACAAGTAACAGACTAGTTCTCCGGCTGCCTATAGGCGCTCATGAACTTAGTACTTGAAATGGAAAGTGAATGAACACTGCGTTTTCACGCTTCTCTTCTTGAGTAGTGTTCGGAGAAGCAGGCAGGAGTGACTCTCCTGCTGTAGGGACCGACAGCTTAACGTCTCCTCCGACCATTCAACGGCATTTAACCATTGTCACTTTTCTAAAGTTCAGTTGAATGAATGGTCAAGAGTATAATTGTAGAGTAATCATTCTACAGATTGTAATCACTAAATTGTGTAGCTTATATGTAACATCTCCTGCTAAAGGTCTATACAAAGGGTACAGTACCAGGTTCGACTTACACCACAAGACCTGCATTGTGTCCTCGAGCAGAAACTTTACTCTACTTGCTCAAGTTTAATCAGCTGTAAAATGTATACCAGCACTGCTTAACCATGGGGAGAGTCGTGTGATCCCTTCGTTTGCCAAGGAAACCAGGGATGTGCATCGTGACGGTGCCTGAGTGACGGTGCCTGAGTGACGGTGGAGTACGGTGCCCACGGTGACGGTGCCCGAAAGTGACGGTGCCAGTGACGGTGCCCAGTGCCGGTGCCGAGTGCGGTGGTGGACGGTGCCCGAGTGACGGTGCCCGAGTGACGGTGCCCGAGTGACGGTGCCCGAGTGACGGTGCCCGAGTGACGGTGCCCGAGTGACGGTGCCCGAGTGACGGTGCCCGAGGAGGAGATGCAGTGGTTAAGGATGCGTGCTCGTATTTAAAAGGTCCTGGGTTTGATTCCATCATGGGCGCTGCATTGTGTACTTAAGCAAGACACTGCGCTTGGCTGTAATATGAGTACCAACACAGCTAGAGAGTTAATCTGCAATGGACTGGGGTCCCATCCAGGGGGAGTCATGTACTCTCATCCACTTGTGCCAATGAAATTGGGATAAGCACCGGTTCTATCAACCTAATGGGTCAGATGGATTTAGCTTGATAGATTTCTAAAGTTGAAAAGCCTCTTAGAGGTTTTAGGTTTGAATAGAACAGCCGTTGAATTCTTAGAATTGGTTCTGTTAAATTAGTTTCTGGATTGTGGATTATCTCAAAATTGATAAATTTTCTATTAAAATTTGTGATGTATGACTGGGCATGCAGACAGCTTAAGATCTTTGTGATGTATGACTGGGCATGCAGACAGCTTAAGATCTTTGTGATGTATGACTGGGCATGCAGACAGCTTAAGATCTTTGTGATGTATGACTGGGCATGCAGACAGCTTAAGATCTTTGTGATGTATGACTGGGCATGCAGACAGCTTAAGATCTTTGTGATGTATGACTGGGCATGCAGACAGCTTAAGATCTTTGTGATGTATGACTGGGCATACAGAGAGCTTAAGATCTTTGTGATGTATGACTGGGCATGGAGACAGCTTAAGATCTTTGTGATGTATGACTGGGCATGCAGAGAGCTTAAGATCTTTGTGATGTATGACTGGGCATGGAGACAGCTTAAGATCTTTGTGATGTATGATTGGGCATGCAGACAGCTTAAGATCTTTGTGATGTATGACTGGGCATGCAGACAGCTTAAGATCTTTGTGATGTATGACTGGGCATGCAGACAGCTTAAGATCTTTGTGATGTATGACTGGGCATGGAGACAGCTTAAGATCTTTGTGATGTATGACTGGGCATGCAGACAGCTTAAGATCTTTGTGATGTATGACTGGGCATGCAGACAGCTTAAGATCTGTTTGTAATTCTTTCAGTTATTATGGGAAAGAAGGGCAGTCACGCTTCACAAACAAACATAGCTTTACATATTAGTGCCTGGAAATTCAAAAGGCTGTAAAATGGGCAGTTTTTGACCAATTTTGAGTAAAGTCTTGCTATTTTTAGATATTTTAATAGATTTTAAAACAATTTTGCCTCTTCAGATCCTTAGATCCAGATCCTTAGATCTTTTTAAGTTTTAGGCCTAGCAGGTCCCAGTCTTTTTACCAATAGAGGGATTTCATCGCGACTCTAACTCAACTGGACTCCATTTTGCAGTGCAACGGTGTCGTTGTGTTTCATGCGTCTTCACACAGCTCAAGTCATATCACACGTACAACAAACATACTACATGCTATCCTACCGGTACCAGTTCAGCGAATTTTACTAATTGCAGTTTTTTGTTCGCTTCTGATTTTTCTTTATATTTTCCTTAATTAAGTAAGTTATATTATCACCGGTTATACGAAGAGCAACTTTAAAGTTAACACCATCTGATTGTTTGTTACACTCAGACAAAGCCTACATGTCTGATATAAAGTGTTTGCTGAAAGCCATTGCATCATACAGCAAAACCCACTTTGAACGTCAATCAGGATCAGATGGAAATCAAGAAAATATCTTTTTCTTTTTATTCCCCGCACACATCTATTATTGCAACCAATGGCACAGCAAGATTCCAGCATAATTATCTTGCAAAAAAATCTTATATAACAACATGCAAATGTATGTAAGTCTAATTAAATTTACAGCAGACGACAGTGGTTTTGACTGACTAAATGGCAATGTACTGTAAACAAAGTCATGTGACCTTTGACGTCAGCTGAAACATCCTAATATGCCTTTCTGCTTTAGGGTCACAGATTTAACACAATTGCTTATATTTTCAAGTTTCTTATATAATCATAAAATAAAACAACTTTTGTCTGAGAGCCATTGGCATAGGCAAGTCAGGGCCCCTCCTTTTTGTGGTTAAATGGATAGATCTAAAAAGGTTTCATTTATAAAGAATGGCTTCATATGTTTTCTGAGTTCCTGAGTGTCTTAAACCACTAAAATATGAAATAAAAGGAAAAGGTAACTGCATCCTTGAAAGCTCATGTAATTTGTAATCAAAATTTCTTCTACTAGTCCCATTACTTTGTACTTCCCTCAACAAGCATGCTGACCTTCCAACAGTTTTACTTTTAAGTATAAAAATAAAACAAATTCTGCCACAAGTGTACCCCCATCCTCCCTTTTCTCGAACTACCTTTGACAAGTCCATGCTACTGCTCAAAGTACAACCACATTCTGAAATGTTTGTGTCCCCCCATCCTCCCTTTTCTCCAACTACCTTTGACAAGTCCATGCTACTGCTTAAAGTACAACCACATTCTGAAATGTTTGTGTCCCCCCCCCCATCCTCCCTTTTCTCGAACTACCTTTGACAAGTCCATGCTACTGCTTAAAGTACAACCACATTCTGAAATGTTTGTGTCCCCCCTCCCCATCCTCCCTTTTTCGAACTACCTTTGACAAGTCCATGCTATTGCTTAAAGTACAACCACATTCTGAAATGTTTGTGTCCCCCCTCCCCATCCTCCCTTTTCTCGAACTACCTTTGACAAGTCCATGCTATTGCTTAAAGTACAACCACATTCTGAAATGTTTGTCCCCCCTCCCCATCCTCCCTTTTCTCGAACTACCTTTGACAAGTTCATGCTATTGCTTAAAGTACAACCACATTCTGAAATGTTTGTGTCCCCCCTCCCCATCCTCCCTCTTAAACTACCTTTGACAAGTCCATGCTATTGCTTAAAGTACAACCACATTCTGAAATGTTTGTGTCTTATGTCAAAGAGAACAAAGGAAGGGAAGGACACTTGCAATGAATAATGATAAAGATTCAGAATCAGCAGGCAGGGGTGGCGGAAGGGAATTCAGGGTAAATCCAGTGAGGGCACTTTCTTTATTTATTAGATAATGACAATCTGAAACGGAAAAAAGGTCTTCAGTTCCGGTATAGTGCAAGGGTATGTTTGAACAATGTGGTCCTTAAGAATGGGGTTGTTACAAATGTTGGAATTCCCTTCAAGTGAATAGAACCTTCATGTTTTTTATGTAATATTTAATAAACAAAAAAAGTAGTCTAGTATCAATTTTAAAAGGAGCCCTCCTAAAAGGCCCACTCTCTTTAATCTATGGCAAGGGGGTAGTAGTTTCCCCTGTGGTTCTGCCATCCCTGATTATTGCATCACATCTAGTTTATCTCCCATAGGGTAGCTCCACTTATTTATAAACTGCATCTACCCCCTTCAATGTATATATAGTAGGCTTATTTTTTGTGACCAATTCATTACCCATCATGCATTGTGGCATCAAGCCAAAGACTTCCATAGATCGCTGTTCAAGATTTGAGGATTTTTCAATACAAGCAAATTGTACGATGTGCAATGGTAAAGATTTTAATTCATTTTGCTATTTGCATGATTTTCAAAAGATTTTAGCATTTTATGTGGAAGCCTGTGAAACCTTTGCTATTTCACATTGAAAGCAATTTAGGAAAAGTTAACTCTGCATTTTAAGATGTTGTGTAATGAGGTATAGGCTACAGCATACTTTGCACATCCTTGCGAAACCATATCAGTAGTTTGTCTTGTCAACATGTGACAAATTCTGCATGTTTTGTTCGTGGGCACGGGGGGCATGGCCCTCCCTGAAATTTTGCCAATGATAATTTTTTTACCAAGATATAATTCTTAGTTAGTTTATGTTAAGTTTTCTTCAATTTCCAGGAAATGTCATTAAATGTTTGAAAAATCTCTCTGAATTTTGGGAAATTTCATTCATTTTGGGCATTTTTTCGTAGATTTTCTATAAATTTATGGGAAATTTCCTTTCATGTTTGGGAGAACTCTTAATTTTATGGAAATTTCTTTCATTTTCTTGCAATTTTTTGAAAATTTCTTTTGTTTTGGGGGAAATTTGTCCTATTTTCGGTAAATTTTCATCAATTATCGGAAAATGTTGCCAAATTTGAACAAAATTTCCAATGATTTTACCAAATTTCCCTTCAATTTTTTTTTTATAATCTCCCAATCAAAAGAAAACATGCAATGGGGAAGGTGAAATCCTTTCTGGGAGTACTTTTCTGCTCCCCGCTTATTCGACTCTGCAGCACTTGTCCCAATATGTTCCATTAATCATGAGAAAAAATGCTCATAAAAGCACGTTATTCACATCATCTCTGGTTTAGATTGGCTTGGTCCCCCTGACATTTTATCGTAGCTCCGCTCCTGGATTTGTTTAGATTGTATTGCATTTTATCTTGTGATATTGGTTTGTATTCAATAACTGTTTATTGCAATGCATGACAAGAAATATTCAATGTTGCACATTTTGCTTTTATCTTAGCCAAAACTGAACATTAGGAATGTTTAAACTTTTTTATAGCTTGATTTTTAAAAGAAATGGTAGAAATGCAGTTTAGGGTGAAACAAAAATGCCTAGGTGTCTACATTTTGAGGTGGGGTGAAACAGGAATGCCTAGATGTCTACATTTTAAGCTGGGGTGAAACAGGAATGCTAAGATGTCTACATTTTAAGGTGGGGTGAAACAGAAATGCCAAAATGTCTACATTTTAAGGTAGGGTGAAACAGGAATGCCTAGGTGTCTACAATTTAGGGTGGGGTGTAACAGGAACGCCTAGATGTCCACATTTTAAGGTGAGGTGAAACAGGAATTCCTAGATGTCTACATTTTAAGGTGAGGTGAAACAGAAATGCCTAGATGTCTACATTTTAAAGTGGGGTGTAACAGGAATGCCTAGATGTCTACATTTTAAGGTGGGGTGTAACAGGAATGCCTAGATGTCTACATTTTAAGGTGAGGAGAAACAGGAATGCCTAGATGTCTACATTTTAAGGTGAGGTGAAACAGGAATGCCTAGATGTCTACATTTTAAAGTGGGGTGTAACAGGAATGCCTAGATGTCTACATTTTAAGGTGAGGAGAAACAGGAATGCCTAGATGTCTACATTTTAAGGTGGGGTGAAACAGGAATGCCTACATTTTAAAGTGGGGTGTAACAGGAATGCCTAGATGTCTACATTTTAAGGTGGGGTGAAACAGGAATGCCTAGATGTCTACATATTTTAAGGTGGGGTGAAACAGGAATGCCTCGATGTCTACATTTTAAAGTGAGGTGAAACAGGAATGCCTAGATGTCTACATTTTAAGGCGAGGTGAAACAGTAATGCCTAGATGTCTACATTTTAAGGCGAGGTGAAACAGGAATGCCTAGATGTCTACATTTTAAGGTGAGGTGAAACAGGAATGCCTCGATGTCTACATTTTAAGGTGGGGTGAAACAGGAATGCCTAGATGTCTACATTTTAAGGTGGGGGGTAACAGGCATGCCTAGATGTCCACATTTTAAGGTGAGGTAAAACAGGAATGCCTAGATGTCTACATTTTAAGGTGGGGTGAAACAGGAATGCCTAGATGTCTACATTTGAAGCCGAGGTGAAACGAATGCCTAGATGTCTACATTTTAAGGTGGGGTGAAACAGGAATGCCTAGGTGTCTACATTTTAAGGTGGGGTGAAACAGGAATGCCTAGATGTCTACATTTGAAGCCGAGGTGAAACGAATGCCTAGATGTCTACATTTTAAGGTGGGGTGAAACAGGAATGCCTAGATGTCTACATTTTAAGGTGGGGTGAAACAGGAATGCCTAGATGTCTACATTTGAAGCTGGGGTGAAACAGGAATGCCAAGGTGTCTACATTTTAAGGTGGGGTGAAACAGGAATGCCTAGATGTCTACATTTTAAGGTGGGGTGAAACAGGAATGCCTAGATGTTTACATTTTAAGGTGGGGTGAAACAGGAATGCCTAGATGTCTACATTTTAAGGTGGGGTGAAACAGGAATGCCTAGATGTCCACATTTTAAGGTGAGGTGAAACAGGAATGCCTAGATGTCTACATTTTAAGGTGGGGTGAAACAGGAATGCCTAGGTGTCTACATTTTAAGGTGGGGTGAAACAGGAATGCCCAGTTGTCTACATTTTAAGGTGAGGTGAAACAGGAATGCCTAGATGTCTACATTTTAAGGTGAGGTGAAACAGGAATGCCTAGATGTCTACATTTTAAGGTGGGGTGAAACAGGAATGCCTAGATGTCTACATTTTAAGGTGGGGTGAAACAGGAATGCCTAGATGTCTACATTTTAAGGTACTGCTGGAGTTTTACACTGAAATTGTTTGTAATTTTGAAGGTCAACAGTATGTTTCTAATTATTTTAAGTCGGGCAATTCTTGTTTTGATTAATTTCAAATTTGTAGATTATATCTTTGAACAAAAAACAATTATCTTGAATTTTATTTTCATATTTAGGGAGTATTTTAAGTCGAGCAATTCTTTTTAATAATTTCAAATATGTAGATGATTGAATCTTTCAAACAAAAACAAGTATCTCAAATTTTATTTTCCGATTTAGGGAGATATATTTTTAAGTACTAATTTATTTCAATTATCATGCAGTAATTTCTTCAAAAGAAAAGTTTGATATAGAATGATGACAAAAGACATGTATACTCCATGAAGTAATAATTCTATAGCTCTTTTTATTCAATGCTCTTTTATTCAATATGTATACATGTACTGTATAATCAGGACTACAGTCCTAAATGCTGGAAACTTACAAAGTGGATCATACAATCATTAGAGGTGTAGTATACTGTGTTTTTTTATATTTTTATCTTTCATTAACTCAATTGTCTATTGTTACTTTTATCTGTAAAGCATAAGTTTTGAATGTAAGTCAGAAACATAATCAGCAATACTGCCACCATAGACCAGCAATCCCCAAACACAGTTCTCCCACAAGCACAACCTTCCCAGAGCTTTCCTTGCTCCCCACAACTCAATAGCCGAGCTCTTCTAGAAAAATCCTCTGGATAAAATTATCTCCTTCCTGCATCATGCTTCTCTACAACTATATTTAGCCTTCCTTTCCCAACCCCTCTCTACTTTTTTTTTCACCCATACACCTCTCTTGATCCCAGCTTTCTGGCATTTAGTTTTTTTTTCTACTAATCTCCTCAGTTTGTTTTCCTTCCTACCTCTGGAACGATCTAGCCTCTCAGGCACAATTTGACCCTTGCTGTTGTGGTGCCGTTAAGCCCTCGTCAAACAAACAAACAGTTCTTGAGTTTTATGGAAATTACTCTTATTTTTTTTAATTAATTTTTTAACTCAAAACTAATGAAATATAATATCTGATAGCAGTGGTGAAAATCGTCTGATAGCAGTGGTGAAAATCGTCTGATAGCAGTGGTGAATACCGCCTGATAGCGGTGGTGAATACCGCCTGATAGCGGTGGTGAATACCGTCTGATAGCGGTGGTGAATACCGTCTGATAGCGGTGGTGAATACCGTCTGATAGCGGTGGTGAATAGCGGTGGTGAGTACCGTCTGATAGCGGTGGTGAGTACCGTCTGATAGCGGTGGTGAGCACCGTCTGATAGCGGTGGTGAGTACAGTCTGATAGCAGAGGTGAGTACTGTCTGATAGCAGTGGTGAGTACCGTCGGATAGCGGTGGTGAGTACCGTCGGATAGCGGTGGTGAATACCGTCGGATAGCGGTGGTGAATACCGTCCGATAGCGGTGGTGAATACCGTCCGATAGCGGTGGTGAGTACCGTCTGATAGCGGTGGTGAGTACCGTCTGATAGCGGTGGTGAGTACCGTCTGATAGCGGTGGTGAGTACCGTCTGATAGCAGTGGTGAGTAGTCTGATAGCAGAGGTGAGTACCGACTGATAGCAATGGTGAATATTGTCTGATAGCAGTGGTGAATACCGTCTGATAGCAGTGGTGAATACCGCCTGATAGCAGTGGTGAATACCGTCTGATAGCAGTGGTGAATACCGTCTGATAGCAGTGGTGAACACCGTCTGATAGCAGTGGTGAATACCGCCTGACAGCAGTGGTGAATACCGTCTGACAGCAGTGGTGAACGCCGTCTGACAGCAGTGGTGAACGCCGTCTGACAGCAGTGGTGAATACCGTCTGACAGCAGTGGTGAATACCGTCTGATAGCAGTGGTGAATGTCGTCTGATAGCAGTGGTGAATGACAGCAGTGGTGATTACCGTCTGACAGCAGTGGTGAATACCGTCTGACAGCAGTGGTGAATACCGTCTGATAGCAGTGGTGAATACCGTCTGATAGCAGTGGTGAATACCGTCTGATAGCAGTGGTGAATACTGTCTATTCATCAGGAATACTTTTTTTAACTTGATCAAGAAATCATTGAATCAAATATTTGACAAGCATGCCAGCAGTGACTGTCTCATTTACTATTTATGTGCTTTTGGACAAAAAATTGTTGCTTTTCAACAAGGCAAGAATTCCACACTTGTCCTTCCCAACAATTTGGCAACATTGCCATAAGTAGTATCTACTTCACAAGCATAACAAATGTGATGTAGGGGACAGCACTTGTCCAATTGTCATTTACATGTGGGAGGGGACTCCCTTTTAATTAGATGATAAATGTGAGGAACATTTTTTTCAACCCATTTTGTTTAATCCATCCCTATAATGACCAGTTTTCCTTCAATCAGAAATCTAAAAACAAAATTTTCAGCACACATTTGTGAGAATACTGTACATTTCTTGAAATCATGAAAGTAAAAAAAGTCAAGTAGTAGGGCAGGGCTATTATGCTCAAGATGATCTGAAATTCAGAATACCTTTAATAATCATCAAAATTGAGTGGTTATTATTGAAACAAATGGTTTAATTTCAATAAAGAATAACACACATATACTGGACGGTCCTTCTGCAAAATAAGGAAAACTCTTCATTTTAACCCTTACTCTACCACGCGGCGATATTATCGCCGTTTTGGGTGCCCCGTCTTTGGCCCCGCCTCCCGAGCGCATTTTCAAAATAGTGCTGGTAGAGTAAGGGTTAATCAGCCCGCGACATATGCGCCAACCGAAAATACAGGCAGCATGATCGGTGGGCGGCCCAGCGGGTCCCAGCGAAGGGGCCCGACTTTTCTGCCTGGAAGACAGAGGACCCTTCAATAATCACGCCTTGATTAACCCTTACTCTACCACGCGGCGATATTATCGCCATTTTGGGTGCCCGTCTTTGGCCCGCCTCCCGAGCGCATTTTCAAAATAGTGCTGGTAGAGTAAGGGTTAATCAGCCCGCGACATATCGCCAACCGAAAATACAGGCAGCATGATCCCGGTGGGCGGGTCCCGAAAGCGAAAGGGGCCCGACTTTTCTGCCTGGAAGACAGAGGACCCTTCAATAATCACGCCTTGATTAACCCTTACTCTACCACGTGGCGATATTATCGCCGTTTTGGGTGCCCCGTCTTTGGCCCCGCCTCCCGAGCGCATTTTCAAAATAGTGCTGGTAGAGTAAGGGTTAATCTGCAATATTTCAGAAACAGTTTGGAAACGTCAAGCTTGCAGATATTTTTGGTAAAACAGCTACATTAAATCAAAATGAGTTTTTCATTGATCTTGAGATTTTGCAACCATCATTGGTATTCTGCAGAAGTGAGGGTACACCACAACCCCAAACTATTAAACAGTTCAATGGCTCCAGTGTAGGTTATTCCACAGCAAAGGCTAACTTACAATCTTGGACATCTTGAATTAACACTTTGTCAAAATTTGCACTCCTTTTATGAACATACTTTTGTACTCTTTAATATTTAACAACAATAGGTTATAAATAATGGCACTTTCTTAATGATTCTTTGATCCGCATTCTATCATTTCTAATAATTATTTTAACATCCCTGGTGTCCCCCTACCCTACCTTAATATATCAACCCTACCCCAACCCATTCAATGTTGATCATTTTTTAACCCCAACCCATTCAATGTTGATCATTTTTTAACCCCAACCCATTCAATGTTGATCATTTTTTAAAGTTTTATTTATTTCCAAATTGGGCAAAAACACAGGGAAGGGGTGTTGGGAGAGGTACATTTCAAGGAAGGAAATAAAGAATCACAACACGAAATATTTAGCTGTTTGCGATGCTGAACTGGTCAACAGTTTTGTCCAAGATTGTACAACACTCTTACTCGTATGCTTACAACATACTAACAGAATTTCAGTTGCAGGAAAAGTATCAGGAAACTTGTGGAAAGTGACTCCTCTGGCCGACATCATTCATTTCACTGCCCTAGATCATAAAGATCAATACATTTTATAACTTAAGTTTGCATTTGGTCACCCTGGACCCAAAATGACAGTATACTAACTTTGCATTTGGTCACCCTGGTCCCAAAATGACAGTATACTAACTTTGCATTTGGTCACCCTGGACCCAAAATGACAGTATACTAACTTTGCATTTGGTCACCCTGGACCCAAAATGACAGTATACTAACTTTGCATTTGGTCACCCTGGACCCAAAATGACAGTATACTAACTTTGCATTTGGTCACCCTGGACCCAAAATGACAGTATACTAACTTTGCAGTCACCCTGGACCCAAAATGACAGTATACTAACTTTGCATTTGGTCACCCTGGACCCAAAATGACAGTATACTAACTTTGCATTTGGTCACCCTGGACCCAAAATGACAGTATACTAACTTTGCATTTGGTCACCCTGGACCCAAAATGACAGTATACTAACTTTGCATTTAATCACCCTGGACCCAAAATGACAGTATACTATCTATATATAAAAGATGTAATCAGCAGCATCAATTTTGGTATTGGTAAAGAAACTTGGCAATGAAGGTACAAACACTATTAAAATAAAAACTATATTTCTGGAACTACTAAACAATGTTTTTGAAAGACTAGTTTATACAGACGTGTCTTTTAAACCAACAACATACTGTGAGAGTAACGCTTTGATGTTCTTGTACAATTAAAGATGAAAGGATTAAAACATAACTGTTAGGCCTGATGCACTTGTCAGTTGTATGACTCACCCCTACTACCCCTGGCAATGTCAGTCAAAGGTGAGTCATTGACATTTGAAATAGTGACTCACATGTGCATCATTGTACCAAATTGTCAGTTAACAGAGTGACTCTGGGGTGGGTCAATTTACTTAAAAAATATTGACTTTGTACAGAAGTGATTGATTTGGGTAAGTCATTTCACAAAAAATGTCAGTCACCTGAGTAACTGAGGGGTGTGTCAATGTACATGTTTTGTCCACCCACTTTGGTGCAATGACTCACCTTGTCTGGGGAAGCAGGGGTGAGTCACACAATTGACAAGTGCATAATGAAGAATCAATCTCAAATTTTCATTCTCGTTTCAAAAGTGGGTAGTTCACTTAAATTTACACAAACATGAAATTATGCAAATGCACTGCAATGTGCTATGAGTACTATGGTTTTTATACATTAAGAAGATTTATCCCTTAGACCCCTCCAACCCGTCACCCTCGATTTTCTTAAAATCAGGGGTAATCCGCACCTTCAAACCCAAAACCTCTTCACGGTTCAAAGTGCTAGCAACCAGCTATTGTTACACCATACACAAGACGGGTAATCTATACCTTTCAACCTGAGAGCCTCTTCACACAGTTAACTTGCTAACAACCAGCGCCATTGTCACATTGTACACAATAGGTCATTCATCTGGGGCTAAAGCCACACACCTCCTTTGCAGTGAAGTGGAACAGATTTGTCCTTGGCTGACCCTAAAAATAAACATGCATTTTATACCTGAAGGAAATTGTGCAATGCCCATGAATGATTGATGGACCATTCCTTCCAAAGAGGGTTATTTCATCATGTACTAGACTATACTTCAACATACATCTCAATGAAAATATGGTTTTTAATACAATGAAAATATGGTTTTCAATACAATGAAAATATGTTTTCAATACAATGAAAATATGGTTTTCAATACAACAAAAATAACAAATCATAAAATGCAATAATACATAACACTAAACATATTATTTTGTAGATTTCTGAGATATGGAAATGATAAAAACAAAGCAAAGCACCATATCCATTCAATTTTTAAGTTGAAGAACTACTACAGGAGATTTTAAGAAAGGTCCATGTAAATTTAAAATCTTTCCTTTGAGATTAGTTTGGTGGTCGTTATAACATTTTTTCAACATAATACACATTAACAATTAAGGTGTGTGAAGCTGTAATTTAAAGGACTATGAACATCTAGCAAATTTCAGATATGTGAAAGAGCATGGAATTCCCAGTAAAATAGTTTTTAAAATGTGTAAAAAGCTTATTTAGTTTTATAGTTAGGACTAAACAAAGTTTAATGATTTGTTAATTTGTCTGGAATTTGAAATATACTAAAAGGAACACATCTCAAAATCTTTATATAATTCTTTAAATTCTGTTCTTCAAATTCAGCTACTTGTGAATTTCAGAATGTCTTTTCAAGATACATGATGATTCCGGTGTGACAAAAGTTCCATCAATTTTTTCCAGAAGTCCAATTCTATATTTCCAACAACATTGACAGAGGAATATAAAACAAAGGTTTCACAAAAGGTAATGAAGGATCCTTCCGCCATTGATGTCACACATTATTGCACAATAACAGCTAAAAATACAAACGCTATAAGTTGGTCAATTTTTAACCAATTTTGATGGAATATTGAGCTGTTTTAATGGTTTAGATCATATTTTAAGCCCATGTTGCCGCTAGATATCCATAGCCCTTTAACTACTCATTTCAGCCAGTTTCTACAAATATCTAACAGATCATTTAAAAGTTGAAAACTGTAATGGAAAAAGATATTTGAATGTGTTTCTTCCTTTTAGTATCTTTCATAAAGATACATTTTACTCGACCACTAAACTTAACCTTAACAAAGTGCTTCAAATTCTAAAAATAACACAATCAAATGTTATTTTAAGTTTTTTAACTTATTCTTGTTCAAAGGTTTTCATTACACACAATTTGTAATGTACGAAATGCAAAGTAGCTCATGATCGTTGCATACTTGTAAATCTTTCCCAGATTTAAGTCGCTCCTGCGAGGTACCTTGAAGTAGTGAGAGCTTGTCAGAAAGGGAGAGTGAGTGGTAAAAATGATTTGAATGTTGTTTGGGTGAGGTATAACATACACAGAGAATGGAGTAGTGATTGATGGCTTGTCACAAAGTGTCACATCACAAAATTTCAAATTTGTCACATCTCAAATGTCGCATAATTTTTGGCACTTTTTTGCACAAAATTTTACATCAGTTTTGCCTTTGTCACATTTGATTGGCATAGATTCACACGACGACGACGAGTGAACACGCAATTACAATGACGGGGTCGTCGCCTGCGTAATCGCTTATGATAGTAACAATGCTATCACGAAACGCTTAATACGATCCGGACGAGAACACAGGTACGACGTACGGACAGACATTACATCGACAACCAAGTCAATGTCCATGGCCTTTTGAAAACCAGTTGTGGTACACTGGCGTGTCTACCCAACCCAGGCTTGAACCCAGGGCCTCGTGGTCTGTAGACAGGCATGATAACCACTACACCACAGTAGGTAGATAAAGATTCACACATCCTGACCAGTTGACCTATGATACTCATAGAAAGGACCATTTGGTTATACACACACACTGAATAATTTAGCTTATTTTTCTCATAGCCCTTTAATGGAAGACAAATAAAGAAAACTATCAATTACATAAAGACCTTTTAATACAACTTATCATTTGGATACATGAAGAATTTACAAAGAAACTCTTTATCAAATAAACTTTATAAAGTGAATAAAATTACATGCTTGCATAAGATATTTGGACAAGTATAAAAACAAAGAATGAATAAAGAAACCGCTAATTGCCTGTTGAGTGAACTGTAACAGCAGTGAGGTACGAACAAGTCTCAATTTCCTGAGCAGTGATGCTATTGTAGTGTTACAGGAAGTTGCTATGGGGCACTACACAAGCTATGGTCACCTTAATCAAGTTACTGGGTTCACAATAAAGTTACTAGGTTCATTTGTGCCTATAACGTTTTGCAGTTGTGATGAATGTGACTTGAAGCAATCCATAAGATCATGTGCTCGAGCAGAGATGAAAGGCAATGGTGCATGAGACACACAAGTTATTAGAGAGGTGACGGAAATACAACAACAAACAGAAAAAGCTTGGAGTAGAAAAACTGCAAGCGCCACCAGTTGCTAGTTCAGAAACAATTCCACAGAAATAATAATATTATTAACTTATACATCACTAGGTTTAATTTTAGTACTTCAGCACCTTGGCATACAGTACCTTCTCTATGGAAATATAGGTATCTGGAAAGTTTTCTGCATTGCTTATATGAGGTGTTTATTTATTTTATTTATTTATTTATTTTTATATCTTTTTTAAGTTTCCGAAACATACAAAGTCTTTAATGATTTTTTTTGAAACATGTAACAAGTTAATTTTCGTAATATTCATGATTTACTTTTTGTTGAAAATGAGAAAAATTCTTCCACAAGGCTAGAAAGCTCATACGGCCCATAGATATCCTCAGTTGCATGGTGCAAGCAGATGCAAGTCAATGACTCCCATGGGTGAAATACCAGTCCACTATGATACAAATGTACAGCTGAGTAGACTGTGCAATAAAGGATACAATGTAAAACATATACAAGGAATAAACCTACTATCTTTGCATGTGTTTGTGTCTCTACTGATGAAGTGCTTTCCTATTTACAAATGTCACTTAAACCATTTTCCCTTTGCATGTTTATGACTGTGGATAATAATTTTCATTCAACACATGTGCTCTGAGAGAGGACCTGCATTGTTAAAAAGACAGTTAACTTTTAATTATTGCTCTTTTTGGTTAATATTCTTTACCCACTTGGTTCTCCCACTACCCACTGATTATAATAACCAAATATGGTCCCAAATTTGTGCTCTCAATCTAGTCATAATTCTACATTTGGGTGCATGACGCAGCAAATTGTTCCCCATAGATTATATTAGGCAAAAAATTAATCATGAGGATACATACTCTTTGTTTCTGATAAAAAAGAAGGATAATTGGACTTAAAAAAAAAAAAAAAAAGTATTAATAATAATAATTATGACATAAAATACTATAATAATATCTATTGTTTGGTTATTTAGAAGTGTATTTCATTGAGGGTTTCTTACAAAAGTTCCCAGGAAATATACAACCTTATCAGTGTTATTATTTGAGTACTGATGTCTATTATCAAGAGAACAAGAATAGATTGTATGGTGTACACTTTAAACAAATATCATTTCTTCAGTGTTTACATAAATAGGAATATTTATAAACCAAAAAAACATCACTCATGCAAATGATCAACCCTTTAAATTTTGAGGGTTCCAGCCTGTGGTGGTGATTTGTTGTCAAGAAAAAAAGAAAGATGAGGGTTATAGATGAGGGTTATAGATGAGGGTGATAGATGAGGATTATAGATAAGGGTGATAGATGAGGGTGATAGATGAGGGTGATAGTTGAGGGTGATAGATGAGGGTTATAGATGAGGGTTATAGATGAGGGTTATAGATGAGGGTGATAGATGAGGATTATAGATAAGGGTGATAGATGAGGGTGATAGATGAGGGTGATAGATGAGGGTTATAGATGAGGGTGATAGATGAGGGTTATAGATGAGGGTTATAGATGAGGGTTATAGATGAGGGTGATAGTTGAGGGTGATAGATGAGGGTGATAGATGAGGGTGATAGATGAGGGTGATAGATGAGGGTTATAGATGAGGGTGATAGATGAGGGTGATAGATGAGGATTATAGATAAGGGTGATAGATGAGGGTGATAGATGAGGGTGATAGATGAGGGTTATAGATGAGGGTGATAGATGAGGGTTATAGATGAGGGTGATAGATGAGGGTTATAGATGAGGGTTATAGATGAGGGTGATAGATGAGGGTGATAGTTGAGGGTGATAGATGAGGGTTATAGATGAGGGTGATAGATGAGGGTGATAGATGAGGATTATAGATGAGGGTGATAGATGAGGGTGATAGATGAGGGTTATAGATGAGGGTGATAGATGAGGGTGATAGATGAGGATTATAGATGAGGGTGATAGATGAGGGTGATAGATGAGGATTATAGATAAGGGTGATAGATGAGGGTTATAAATGAGGGTGATAGATGAGGGTGATAGATGAGGGTTATAGATGAGGGTGATAGATGAGGGTTAAAGGTGAGGGTTATAGATGAGGGTGATAGATGAGGGTTATAGATGAGGGTTATAGATGAGGGTGATAGATGAGGGTTAAAGGTGAGGGTTATAGATGAGGGTGATAGATGAGGGTTATAGATGAGGGTGATAGATGAGGGTTATAGATGAGGGTGATAGATGAGGGTGATAGATGAGGGTAATAGATGAGGGTGATAGATGAGGGTGATAGATGAGGGTTATAGATGAGGGTTATAGATGAGGGTGATAGATGAGGGTTAAAGTTGAGGGTTATAGATGAGGGTTATAGATGAGGGTTATATAGATGAAGGATATAGATGTCAAGTCCCCAGATCTTGGAATAATGTGCTGTGTTTTATTGAGAAGATATTGATTGTTTGTAGTTGAGAGCTTTTTATTGCAATTCGTTATATTTCTGTCCTAAAATTCGATCACTGAAAATCATCAAACTGACCAGTTTCTCCTGCTATACTTTGAATGAGCTAACATATATGATGGAGATCAAGTTCAAAACTTCTTTGCCATATTCACCTGCTCCCATTCAAATAACGTTGGTGGAGATTTGAAAAACAATAAGTTAACAACTTAACATAGGAGATTGATAGGTTTTATGGTTGCTACGTCACAAAATTTATAGAAAATTTCCACTGTTCATTACAACGAGGCCTACAAATTGAAACTGATGTAAATTAATCAATTTTTCACCGATTTTGATGAAAATGTTTACCATTTTCATGTTTCATTGCTTATTTTCTCCCAATAAAGCTCAAGTCAAATTAAGCTCAATCAACCTGTCCATATACATATTTCATATATCTTTAATGTTTACATAAATGGGAACATTATAAACAAAAAAAACAGGTAAATAAAAATAATAATTTGTTTGGTGTTTAACTTTTGTTTGAATTACGATCCAAAAATATGGTTATGAGATACAGTACTTATCATCACTAACATGATATTAATTCATTTGTTCATGCACTTTCCTTTACTGCGCAACTTTTTACTTTATATCTAATGTAAAGCTTCCCAAATGATAAGCTGATTCTTCAAAATTCTGGACATCATAAGTCATTTACATGTCACCTGATTTAGAAAAATGGTTGTTTAACATCTGGGAAGATAAACAAAAAGGGGTAACCCCAGTTTCACCTCTATTTGTTCAATATTGTGGACAGAATCAAATCTCTCCATATGTGGGACACAAACTTCAGAATTTTTAGTACATTCAGTATATCCTAGCTGTAGATATGCTCACACAAGCAGTCCTGTCATTAATTCTCAACTTTAACTGCAATCACAATTAGATAGTCACTACCTAAATATAGATATTCACAGTCCCATTAAATCATCACCTCAAATACTCTTCAATTATATAAAAAAGAAACAAAAAAAAACAATCTACTACCATATCTAAAATATATCACTATTACAAAAACCCTCTGTATCTGTATGTATTGCACGCCTCACACTTTTGATTCATTTGTATTGCCTGTCAGCAGTTGCACCTGCGATTCATCAACTGCTTCACTGCTCTCATCCCCCACATCCTCCCCACCTCGATCTTCTCCGGCATCATTAATCCAGGCATTTTTGCTGAACTCTTTGTCAAAACTAGGACTGTGTAGTACACCCTCTCTCTCCATCTTTGTTGCCACAACGGCTGCCTGGTACTGTTGAGTGGTCACTTTCAAGTACTGAGTGTCCGTCAAAATACGGACTGTGAAGTCTGGTTTGTATCTGCCCCCTTTCATGGAGCCAGGTGTGCTAGGAGGGCTCTCGTGGCCTGTGGACAAGTGTGGAGAGGTATTACCTATGGAGAAATGTAATGGATTTATAATTTAAGATCCAATATAAATGTTAAGTGAACAATTATTTAAGAAATACTTGTAACAGCTTTCTTGACCAATTAGGGGGTGTCATCTTTACAACTTAATAGAAATGTGTGTAAAATTACCTATTCCTCTGCACTAAGATTGACACCACCCAGATTGACACCACCCAGATTGACACCACCCAGATTGACAGCACCGAGATTGACACCACCGAGATTGACACCACCAGATTGACACCACCGAGATTGACACCACCAAGATTGATACCACCGAGATTGACACCACCGAGATTGACACCACCGAGATAGACACCACCGAGATTGACACCACCAAGCTTGATACCACCAAGATTGACACCACCCAGATTGACACCACCCAGATTGACAGCACCGAGATTGACACCACCGAGATTGACACCACCGAGATTGACACCACCGAGATAGACACCACCCAGATTGACACCACCAAGCTTGATACCACCAAGATTGATACCACCAAGATTGACACCACCCAGATTGACAGCACCGAGATTGACACCACCCAGATTGACACCACCGAGATAGACACCACCGAGATTGACACCACCAAGCTTGATACCACCAAGATTGACACCACCCAGATTGACAGCACCGAGATTGACAGCACCGAGATTGACACCACCGAGATAGACACCACCGAGATTGACACCACCAAGATTGACACCACCGAGATTGACACCACCGAGATTGACACCACCAAGATTGACACCACCAAGATTGACACCACCAAGCTTGACACCACCAAGCTTGATACCACCAAGATTGACACCACCGAGATTGACACCACCAAGATTGACACCACCGAGATTGACACCACCAAGATTGACACCACCAAGCTTGACACCACCAAGATTGACACCACCAAGATTGACACCACCAAGATTGACACCACCAAGATTGATACCACCAAGATTGACACCACCAAGATTGATACCACCAAGATTGACACCACCGAGATTGACACCACGAGATTGACACCACCAAGATTGATACCACCAAGATTGACACCACCAAGATTGATACCACCAAGATTGACACCACCAAGATTGATACCACCAAGATTGACACCACCGAGATTGACACCACCAAGATTGACACCACCAAGCTTGACACCACCAAGATTGACACCACCGAGATTGACACCACCAAGCTTGACACCACCAAGATTGATACCACCAAGATTGACACCACCGAGATTGACACCACCGAGATTGACACCACCAAGATTGACACCACCAAGATTGACACCACCAAGCTTGACACCACCGAGATAGACACCACCAAGCTTGATACCACCAAGATTGACACCACCGAGATTGACACCACCAAGATTGACACCACCGAGATTGACACCACCAAGATTGACACCACCAAGCTTGACACCACCAAGCTTGACACCACCAAGCTTGATACCACCAAGATTGATACCACCAAGATTGACACCACCAAGATTGATACCACCAAGATTGACACCACCGAGATTGACACCACCGAGATAGACACCACCGAGATAGACACCACCGAGATTGACACCACCAAGCTTGATACCACCAAGATTGACACCACCGAGATTGACACCACCGAGATAGACACCACCGAGATTGACACCACCAAGATTGATACCACCAAGATTGACACCACCGAGATTGACACCACCGAGATTGATACCACCAAGATTGACACCACCAAGATTGATACCACCAAGATTGACACCACCGAGATTGACACCACCGAGATAGACACCACCGAGATTGACACCACCAAGCTTGATACCACCAAGATTGACACCACCCAGATTGACAGCACCAAGATTGACACCACCCAGATTGACACCACCCAGATTGACACCACCAAGCTTGATACCACCAAGATTGATACCACTAAGATTGATACCATTCTGTTTTACAAGATTTTAAAATAAACTATAATCTCAGCTCTGGAAATGGCATTTCATGAGAGTGATGTTACATAATATCAAAGTTGGTAATCACACACATAACAATCTCTGGGTATGCTTTACTGTGTGTAACGTTCCTCTGCACAGTCGCACTATAAATTTCTTTTCATCACTAATATATTGATTGTATATAGTGCTGGATATCGTAGTTACAGAAAATAACTGTAGTTGGAGACTAGTTACAATTCCTCGGTCATGTTTTGTTGTATACATTTAAGTACATAAGGAATCCGTTCATAACTTTGCAAGTTATAGGAATTATTTTACCAATAACTAAAATGGTAAATACCATCATGGTTCGCATGCCCATGCAAATTGACACCCATATCATATGACTCGGCCAATTATAAAAATGGCATCTCACACTAAGTCCCACATGGGATCCCATGTCCCACATGGCATCCCACCCCATGTCCCACATGGCATTCCACCCCATGTCCCACATGACATCCCATCCCATGTCCCACATGGCATTCCACCATATCTCCCACATGGCATCTCACCCCATGTCCCACATGACATCCCATGACCCACATGGCATTCCACCCTATGACCCACATGGCATTCCACCCTATGTCCCACATCCAATGTCCCAAATGACATCCCACCCCATGTCCCAAATGACATCCCATGTCCCACCTCATGTCTCACATGGCATCCCACCCCATGTCCCACATGCATCCCATCCCATGTCCCAAATGACATCCCATCCCATGTCCCAAATGGCATTCCATTTGTCCCACATGGCATCTCACCCCATCTCCCACATGATGTCCCCATGTGGCATTTAATCATGTCACCATACAGGGCATCCATAGCATTTCACCTATGTCCCACATGGCATTCCACTATGACCCACATGGATCCCATCCCATGTCCCAAATGACATCCCACCTCATGTCCCAAATGACATCCCTCCCTATGTCCCACATGGCATCCCTACCTGTGTCCTGCATCAGTGGCTTCCCACCTGATGTCCCACATGGCATCCCACCATGTTCCACATGGTATCCCTCCCAATGTCCCAATGACATTCTACTTTATGTCCCACATTGCATCACATCCCATGTCCCAATGGCCTCCTACCCTATGTCCCACATAGCTTCCTACACTATGTCACACATGGCATCCTACCTTATGTCACACATGGCATCCTACCTTGTCACACATGGCATCCCAACCTATGTCACACTCTGTGTTACTCGTGGCATCCCACCATGTCCCACATGGCATTCTACCCTGTTCCACATGGCATCACACCCCATTTCCCACATGGCATCCCACCCCATGTCCCACATGACATCCCATAGGCTCCATAAGAAGTCTCATCCTAGCTTTCAGTCCCTGATTGAGCATACTATGTATGAAAGTGTCAGTTCATATTCAATAACTTATATGCAAATGACTTGTTGAAATGGGGTGGGATGCCATATCACACATGAAATCCCATACCATCCCATGTCCCACATGACATTCCATCCCCATGGCATTCCACCTTATGTCCTTTATGGCATTCCACCATATATCCTACATGGCATTCCACCCTGTTCCACATGGCATCCCACCCCATGTCCCCATGGCATCCCACCTATGTCTCACATGATGTCCCATAGGCTCCATAAGAAGTCTCATTCTAGCTATCAGTCCCTGAAAGAGTCAGTTCATATAATAACTTATATACAAATGAGTTGTTGAATAAGAAACAAAGGTGGAGTCAAATGATTATGCCTGATATAGCCCTTGGTGTATACAACATGGTAAATATTATATCATATGTCCCTCATGCCCTCATCCATGTCCCATATGGCATTCCTCTCTATGTCCATATGCAATCACATCCTGTCACACTCCCTGACTAAGCATACTAAATCAAAAAGTCTAGTCTGGTCATATACTGTAGCAACTTTAGCAGACCTGCCAACCTTTAGGATCACCAAACTGTATTCTGGAACTACAAAAGTTGTATTTTTGAAAAAAAACTGTACTCTTCATAACAAAATGTACAAAACAAAGGTTTACTGTGGCTGAAAAAAATTACCATTATCAAAGCCATATTTAAACATTAATATCACTCACAAAATTACCGCTTAATACAAATTACAACATGCTTGAAACACTGTTAAAACTGTGTGTATTACAATTTACACATGTAACGTTAGTTACTGGACCACATGTTTCGTTTGTATATAGGCACCGTGACAATCATTCATCTCTCGTATGCAACGTTCTGATTGGCTACACTCGGACGAAGAATTGTTGTTTACATCCCATGCACCAATCACGGATGCCTTAGCTTAAGGTAGTAAAAAGTATGAGTAAAAAAAATATAAAAAAATAATAATAATAAAAATAAAAATAAATAAATCGTATTCTTGTGCCAAAAATCGTACAATCGTATTCTCAACATTTCCCCGTATTAAATACGGCGAAATTGTACTAGTTGGCAGGTCTGCTTTAGGCAAATGTCTACAATAACAAAGGTGGAGTTTAATAATCATGCCTGATACAACTGTTAGTGCCCAAATATTTGAAGAAATTTAGGGATTATAAATCTCAAGTACCACAAGAGAGACTTGGAAAATTATATCATTTTACAATTTTCATATAAAAAAATATTGAATGTTTTGTAAACTTTTTAAAGAAACTAGTCTTCAATCCTGTCTTAAGTATCTCTGAAAAACTTTAACATTTTTTAAGTAATTCTAACCTTCCATAAGAATATCTGAAGAAACTTTAACATTTTCTGAGGAATTCTCAAAAAAAATTAACATTTCTGAGGAAATCTCAGGGTAAATCTGTGGATGGCTGGACGGAGGTAATCGCCATTACATAGGTTCGTAATATGATTTGCATGCAAACCAAAAATACCCTTTTACTTTTTTTGTACTCTTCCTAAACTCTTATTGAATCATATTTAATTCTGTAAATTGCATAAATATTTCATGTCTAATCGCTAAAATTCATATCGTTAACTCGAGACCTAATGTTATTACAAAAGGGTTAGCACAGATTTAAAAATGTCTCAGCCAGCAGCTCTTAGTAGCTGGTGCGACTATCCGTGTTGCTTTTAATTTTGAACAAATTTGTGAGAACTGATTTTGCGATTCATGCAATCGCGCTGCTAATGCAAACCCTCAGCACATATTTACCAAATATACTGTTTTTTTACTCAAGAAATATAATATATATATATATATACACATTTGTATCTATATAAATATATATGTATATATATCTTTGTTTATATGTATATATATATATATATATATATATATATATATATATATATATATATATATATATATATATATATATATATATATATATATATATATGTATATATATATATATATATATATACATACCTTTGTATCTATATATATATATATATATATATATATGTATATATATATATATATATATATATATATATATATATATATATATATATATATATATATATATATATATATATATATATATCATATATAGATATATATATATATATATTATATATATATATATATATATGACCACATATTGACCAAATGTACTGTTTTTTATCAAGAAATATATATATATATATATATATATATATATATATAGATATATATATATATATATATATAAATATATACACATATATTTATATAAATATATATTATTTACTACATATTGAAATCCAAATATACTGTTTTTTATCAAGAAATATATATATATATATGTATATATATATATATATATATATATATATATATATATATATATATATATATATGACCACATATTGACTAAATATACTGTATTTTTTCTATCATATATTTGTCTTCTTCCACGAATTCCCGATTTGACTAAACCTTCATGTTTGTTTGTGTTCAATGGCACTTTTATCAATTAAAGTCACAAGTATCAAAACATTTAATCATGAATGGTTAACAGTTTGGTGCTTGGACTGAGAGCAACTCTATGTGTTTGCCTTGTGGCAGTGCTGATATTCTATATAGTACATGATGGTATCAAACCTGTGTTCTTCTGCAACGCTTGATGGCCAAAGTGAGAGAACGGTCCCTGCTCAAACAAGAGATTGTCTTTGCCAATGATGACCTCCACACGACCCTGAAGAATCATTATGAAATAATCAGCTACCCCTCCTCTCTTGTAGAGAAACTTATCCTCATATTCTTCTTTAAAAGTAATGCTAAAGATGACCTCTTGGTCTAACAGACGGTGCAGAATATTCTCTGAGATGGACTCCTTCCCGAAAGGTGGCACAGCTGTAACATGATAATTTATCACTTGATCACTTTCTTCCAATTGGCAACATCATATAAAATGCAGAACATTGTCACAAATTGCATATGAAAATTGTAGAAATGGGGAAAAAAGGTGAATAAGACTTTTTACAGAAACACAACAAAATAGGAAGTCAACTAATAACATTGAGCCAAACAAATGGTGCAATTAAAGAGAAAGTAAACTAAAGAGTGTAATATGAGTAGGCAGGGCGGGGAGTGGGTAGGGGGGCGTGGGAGGGGGGGAGTGGGTAAGGGGCAGGGGTGGGTAGGGACGGGGAGTGGGTAGGGGTAGGAAGTGGGTAGGGGCGGGGTGGGTAGGGGTGGGGAGTGGGTAGGGGCGGGGAGTGGGTAGGGGCGGGGAGTGGGTAGGGGCGGGGAGTGAGGGGCGGGGAGTGGGTTGGGGCGGGGAGTGGGTTGGGGGGTTGGGGAGTGGGTTGGGGCGGGGAGTGGGTTGGGGGGGAGTGGGTAGGGGTGGGGGAAGTAGGTAGGGGGGGGGGAAGTAGGTAGGGGCGGGAAGGGGTAGGGGAGTGGGTAGGGGCGGGGAGGTAGGGGCGGGTGGGTAGGGGGAGGGGGTAGGGGCGGGGAGTGGGTAGGGGGGGGTGGGTAGGGGCGGGAGCAGGTAGGGGCGGGGAGTAGGTAGGGGCGGGGAGTAGGTAGGGCGGGGGAGCAGGGGCGGGGGGCGGGGAGTAGGTAGGGGCGGGGGTAGGTAGGGGGGGAGTAGGTAGGGGGGAGTAGGTAGGGGGGGTAGGTAGGGGCGGGGAGGTAGGGGCGGGGAGCAGGTAGGGGCGGGAGTGGGTAGGGGGGGAGCAGGGCAGGTAGGGGCGGGGGCAGGTAGGGGCGGGGAGCAGGTAGGGGCGGGGGAGGTGGGGGGGCAGGGGGGGGGAGTAGGTAGGCGGGGAGTAGGTAGGGGCGGGGAGTAGGTAGGGGTGGGGAGTAGGTAGGGGCTGGGAGGAGTAGGGGTGGGGGGAGTAGGGGGGGGGAGTAGGTAGGGGCTGGGGAGTAGGTAGGGGCGGGGAGTAGGTAGGGGCGTGTTGATAATATGTTGATAACTTTTCCCGTTTATTAGGAGTTATTGCATTTCAAAGATTGCATGTGTGGTAAAAAATGACCTAATATTGTACAGTGTGATGTCATAAAGGCAAATCCAAGACAATTGTTGTGTATTTCTTTGAAAACTGATTCCCTTTTCCTAAATTACTAGAAACATTTTTTTGTCTATTTATTGATATGGGGTATAACATATACTTTATAAGAACGTATTTTGCCCATCAAACCGTACACTTGGAGTAAAAGTTTTATTTTTTTCTTTGATAGAAAAACATACAGTAAAATATGAGCATTTTTTAAATTTTAAGATTAAGCCCCGCCTACTCATTAATATGCATGACATCACCACCAAAAACAATAGGGCATGCATCTACAGACCATGGGCTATCTGTGTACTACATATGACATGATCCTATGTATTTGTTCTTGAGATTCTGTGTTTACAAGCTATTTTCAACAAAATCATGTTAAGCTCCGCCCACTATACATATTAATTCAATTCAATGTTTTTATACCATGAACATGTACACACTCACTAACATTATAATTGTACCAAATATGAAACAAAACACATATGAGGTTGTTAAAATATGAGCACTTTAAGATTTATACATGAAGCCCCGCCTACTCATTAATATGCATGACATCACCACCAAAAACAATAGGGCATAACTACGGGCAATGGGCTATCTGTGTAATACATATGACTTGAATCCACTGTATTGTTCTTGAGATATCGTGTTTACGAGCTCAGCGTCACACACATATACACACAGGCATCCACACCTACACATACACACATATGCCATCATGACCACATAGGTTCCTAATGCTATCGCATCAGAATCAAAAATGAAAATCCATGGAAATATTCCTTTAAAGCCTTTCAAGTTGAAAAGTGTTTTTTTTTTCAGTGGATAACAGAAATCTCCAACCTACACTATACTCCTCAATGTCATGACTATTTCTACATTCTTCATACCTGTGGAGAGATACTGGAAAGTGGCCAGACCCAGCTGAGGAGAGATTTTAGGTCGACTCATTTCATCTTGCTGTGCAAACACGGAGAAGTCTCGGCGATAGTTGGTCCTCCGCCTGAATTTCATCGTTTTGTTGTCCTCTGTAGACAAAGCGCAAAATCGGTTTTCATATTAAAAAGGACCAAGGTAAACAACTAAAATCAGTATTCATTTTAAAAGGGACTGATGTGAACAAATGAAAACAGTATTCATCTTAAAAGGGACTGATGTGAACAAATGAAATCAGTATTCATCTTAAAAGTGACTGATGTGAACAAATGAAATCAGTATTCACCTTAAAAGGGACTGGTGTGAACAAATGAAATCAATATTTATCTTAAAAGTGACTAAACCGAACAAATGAAATTAGTATTCATCTTAAAAGTGACTGAGGTGAACAAATGAAATCAGTATTCATCTTAAAAGTGATTAAACCGAACAAATGAAATCAGTATTCATCTTAAAAGAGACTGATGTAAACAAGTGAAATTAGTATTCACCTTAAAAGTGACTTAATGTGAACAAATGAAATCAGTATTCATCTTAAAAGATTTCTCAAAATTCATATGTTCAAAATTCACAAAAATTTGGCTTCATGTGCAGACCTCAATTAATCATAATTAATAAATAATTATACAGGTTCTGCGAAAGATTGCACAGTGATATATTAAAGTGTTCGTGACACCAATAAGAAATAGTCAATCTTCCTAAAAACTTGGTTTGAAAATTTGTCTTTCTTACTTTCCTTCAATTTTAGATATAAAATACTTCTAAAATCATCAAAACATCTAAATAAATTAATCATTTTACATTTCTTTTAAATTTTTAAGCCACATTTTCAAGGCACTATGAGATTTCATCAGTTGAACTAGGTTCCATTTGCTTATGTTTATCTTCTGCCACAACAGTGTGAAGATATTCTTGAATTTGATGAACAAAGTCCAATAAATTACCTAGGCTTAATCTTATTATGTCATCAATTTGGACTTTGTTCAGCTCAGCCATGACTCACACACTAAATACACAATCAGCACAATGCAAACTGTTTAATGGTGTACAGTATCTCAAGTAATACAAATGTCACTTGGCCATTAGCAAAGTGTGTAATAGAATTTTAGTGAAGTTTCAACTATTTCCTAAAACATCTTCATACAGAAACCTTTTTGTGAAGCCTTACTTTACAATGCGAGCCCAATTTTCATAACTTTTTTTTCATGTGTATTTTTGACAGCATTCCTTTCATTTTCTTACATTACAAGTTTGGTTAGAATGGAAGCTAAGATATTTATCTTTTGAGGAATGAAAGCCAAATTAGGAAATTTTGGACAAAAATATGCTAATTAAGTAATTTTTAGCTCAATTTGGTCAACAAATAAATGGCCAATCTTTGCACAAGTATAACTCCTTGTCATGATTGAAAACAGAGATTTGTGTTACATATTTAGATTCTTCATAAAATTTCCTTTTCAATGATGATAATCTAGAATTTTAAGAAAGGAAGAAAAGGTGAAAAAACACCAAGAATGATTTTAGTCAAATGAACCCTGGAAACTGCAGCAGAAAAATAATAATGCAGTAGTCGCGGTGAGACTCGAACCTGGTGCGCTCGAGTACTGGCCGCATTCATATCCACTACTCCAGATAATCATTGATAATGCTGTGGTGAAATTTAATTATTATAGGAAAGGGTCCAGTATGCTTGTTATTCTATAGCAAATGAAAGGAAATTGCAAGCACTTTCAAACAATGGTTCAATGAAGCATGTGCAATGTACGCTTTTGGTGCACAATATTTCAAAGAGAAAAAAACGGGTCAAAAATGGCAGAAATTTCTTCAAAACAAAAGATTGCAGGGAGGGATTATACAAATTAGACCAGAAATCATTTATATCATGTCTTGGAATTTGCATGTTTGATTTTGAAGCAAAAATGTGATCTTAAAGTTATTGTTATTAGAAAAAATAAACATTTTTTGCCAATTTTTTAGTTTTACCCTTTTTCAAGCAAATTTTTCACAAAAATCTGTAATATGACCACTATAAAAAAGGTACATTTTGTAAAAGAAATATTGGAGTACTTTAAAATGATCCCAAGATTACTCCATAGGACTTTGGTAAAGTCTAGATTTTATTTTTAGAAAAAAGTGGTTTGAAAACAGTGATAATATCGTCGCATGGTGGAGTAAGGGTTAATAGCATGTTATTTCCTTGTCTTTAAAAGAGCAGATTTTGCTACGAGCAACTTTGAACTTTTGACTCCTTTTAAGGTCCAAAAATCTTTTTTTAAGCTCTGTTGTAACCAGGGATGAACAATTCTTTATGTTGTAAAATTCCTTGAATTTTTCGTGAGGGCTTCAGTTGTGTCACAGATATGGCTGTTGTGTCACAGATATGTATGTTGTCACAGATATGGCTGTTGTGTCACAGATATGGCTGTTGTGTCACAGATATGGCTGTTGTGTCACAGATATGGGTTGTGTCACAGATATGGCTGTTGTGTCACAGATATGGCTGTTGTGTCACAGATATGGCTGTTGTGGCACAGATATGGCTGTTGTGTCACATATATGGCTGTTGTGTCACAGATATGGATGTTGTGTCGCAGATATGGCTGTTGTCACATATATGGCTGTTGTGTCACAGATATATTTGTTGTGTCACAGATATGGCTGTTGGGTCACAGATATGGCTGTTGTGTCACAGATATGGCTGTTGTGTCACAGATATGGCTGTTGTGTCACATATATGGCTGTTGTGTCACAGATATGGCTGTTGTGTCACAGATATGGCTGTTGTGGCACAGATGTGGCGGTTGTGTCACATATATGGCTGTTGTGTCACAGATATGGCTGTTGTGTCACATATATAGCTGTTGTGTCACAGATAGGGCTGTTTCAAGTTTGAAGGTTTTTGGATATGTACAGGCAGAAATCAACAAAACAAAAAAGAATTGTCAGAAGGACGGTATGCTCGACTATTCAAAGCTAGTTAGTGTAGGGAATGGGCTTATTGAGGGAACTATATACAGAAATAGGGTAGCAGGGGCAGATGATTTTAAATTAAGCTTTGAAAGATGCACTTACATGTATATTTTCATTTGCTTTGTTAATTTTAACATTTTACTACAAGCTTCAAAATATCTTTGAGATTTCTCAGATATTTTATGACAAAAGTCCAAGGTTACCTCACCTACAGTATGCAGTAACTCGAAAAAAATGTAAAAGCTAACAGTCTATATAATTACATGTATAACACCTCTTTTACTTCTATCAATTGAACAACAAAGAAAGGAGAGACCCTAATTTGCCAATGTCAATGAAAGAATGTCATTAACCTCCTTTCCAACCTGTACCCTCCCCAACCCCTACACATACCCAGAACTACTGTACATCCTGGATTGTAATACAACTTCCATTTTAAGAAAATATGTGTGTCAAGCAAAGTCAAGCAGCATGAACAATGTACAATAACATTAAAGCAACATTATGCAAAACAATATTGCTTAACGTATGACAAACTAGACACTGAAAACAATACAAATCCCCTCACTGCTAATAATGCATATTACAGACTGTCCCACATTCCATCCCAACCTGTCCCAAATGTCATCGCACGCCTATACTAAATGTCATGGTTGCCCTGATAAGGTTTTGGGTTGTTCGGGAAGCCAGACGTATGATGTCGAACCCTTTGTACAGACACCTCAGGAAAAATTGACAAGGGCGTACAATTTAAAACAAACTGTATGATCAGGTAGACTGCTATAATTACTTTAAAATGATATTTCCTTTTGTAATCATCTGCCACAATCCTTGTGCAAAATGTAAGCAGAGAATTCTGAGTTCACCCAAACAAAATATAGCTGAAATAAATATTCCACATTTTTCTAATGCCAGAACCTTGAACTGAATTATGCACAAACTTGAATTGTTTTCACAATCATATATCACAAATCTTGTACAGTATATTGTATTGTATCAGGGAAATATATGTTTGTTAGGAGATGGAAATCCACACGAGTGGCACCTTCATGGAGTTTGCCATTTGGGAGACAAGTCACATGATATGATCACCTGATACACACCGTACATGTAATGGGCACGGGCTGATTAAAACTTTGCAACCAGTTTTATCACATGACTGATTACGTGATACAAAGTTCAAACAATTACAATGTAACCGGTTGTGCATGAATGCATCCCCCAAAACTAAGTTGCTAAGCTGCAGCTGTGCGCCATCCAACCATTGCCCACTGTTTCTCAAAGCTGGATGAGAAACAGGTAATACAGATTGATCTGCATATACAGTATATCTGTCTGCAAGACTGTGGCAAACTCTCATAGTTGAATATCATGAGACACAAACCTGGAACCTCCAGGATCTCAGTCGAGCACTCTACCAACTAAGCCACCTGTCTCCCTCAAAAAAAAAAAAACTCCTTTCGTCAATCATATAAACTGAAAGTGCTAATTTAACTCTTCTATACCAAATCTAAAACCCCTTTAACTACATCTCTACAGGAATTTTTTCACAAAATGTGTAATATGCAATGCAGCATGAGAAGACAGCTTGGGTTCCGCTTTTATTATTTTTAAACTTGGCAAAAAAAAATGACACCCTGCACACTTTGACTGAGGTCTCCTTTGAATTATACAACAAGTTCTCACCATAGATATCCGTCTCATCCATAATCTCTGCTTGAATGATCTCTTCGATGACATCTTCCAACGTCACCAGGCCAAGCACTTCATAGAATGGATCACCCTCCCCTTCACTGTTGACTCGATTCACCATAGCCAAGTGCGACTCCCCTGTAAAAAATATGGATTAAAAATCTTGTTCAAAAATTGTGTGCATCTTGAGGCAAAATCAAATCAAAAAAAATTAATAATAATACAAATATGGATTAAAAACCTTCATTTTAATTCTGTGTATTTTTAGGCAAAATCAAGTTATGGGAGTGAAAGCAAACTGGTTCTGGCTCTCCTTAAAAGAATAAAGTTATGCCTGTGAAATAGCAAAAATACTAGTAAAACTGTGTGGTAACATTCCCTACACTGTTCATATCATGACAAATCCAATTAAAATCAGACAAAACTTTACAGCAGTTTACAACTTTTTACTGAGGGTGATGTCTTGGATGATGGCAGCAGCAGCTGTCTTGTCGCCTTTCTTGGAGCCATCAGTATAGATGGAGGTGTAGTTTGAGAGTTGGTCTTTGATTTGTTGTTGAGATTGATGAATAACAGAGAAATTTTCATGCAGATCCTAGGTATGCTTTTAGCTAAAGTAGAAATTTGGAACTTGGATAAATAACCGCCATAGAAAATTTATACTCAACAAGAAAATGTCACAAGGCTCTCAAAAAAGGGCAAGGTAACACAATTTTGTTCTGGAGGTGATGGAGAAAAAAAAATTGTGTTAGTTTCTGAGTAGTATAACTTACTCCAAAATAAATGTGCCACACGATCGCTGCTAAACTTTATGCATTGGGCAAGTGCTAATTTAAATTTTGATTACAAACACTACTGTACAAGCATCTTTTACAATAGAGGGCCAAGTACAGTATTTCTTGATATCAAAATTAATTGTTGAATAAAAATCACATACAAATTTTCTTGCACTCTTTCAGATCCAAAATCAATTAGTAAGATTGATTGGACAAGCCAATGAGAGCCTCATGAAGCTACAATCTTGGACAAAACTTGTTGCAACACTACCTAAAAATGTGTACTGCTTTTTATAAACACACTTTTCTATTCTTTATTATTCAATATCCATACATCATAAATAATGGCACTTTTTTCCATTGTTTATCATGTTTCTTATACTATCATTTTTGATTAGTATGTTGGTGTTTTATATTCATAGAACATTTACAGAGTTCCCTCCCACCTTCTCCCTCCCCTCCATTCAATGTTGATCATTGTCAATAGGTTTTTTTTTACTTCTTCAAATTATGTATCATAAATCACAAAAAATCCAACATTGGAAATGGGGTGGGGGTGGAGAGCTAAATCGACAAAGGCAATACTCGAGAGTCACAACACTAAATATCTAGCTCTTTGCGACGCTTAACTGTTCCAACAGTTTTGTCCAAAACTGAAGAATAATTCAAAAATGCAAGAGCATGAAGTCACTCTTAAAGGTAACTGTGTTTGCTGTACAGCAACTCTCCTGACAAAATTCCTACTCACTGACAAAAAATTTCATTTCATCTTAAAGGATTAGTTTAGGGGTCAAGCAAGTCTATCTTTAATAAAAGAGGACTTTAAAAGAAACAAAATAGTGAAGAAAGCAATCAAAACTTTTATTCCGTTAAGGAGATATGTAAATTTAAAGTTTGGTATCATTTGTGTAGAACGACTGAAATCAGACTAGTTGTGATGTCATAGCCTCAGATTCCTCAGTCTTTATGTATTCTATCATGCATATTTTGCCCTGCGATTGTTTGGCTCATAAACCATAGGATATGTCAGAAAAGTAGTAAAACTGCATCTAGGAAGGGTATTTATTATAATAAACCACCTGAAAAAGTTTGAAAAAAAATAATTTAAATAGTGAAAAAATTAAATAAACTTTCTTTAAAATACATAAAGACTTTTGAGGAATCAAAGGCTGTGATATCACAACTAGTCTGATTGGCAGTCTTTTACAGAAATGATACCAAACTTTAAATTTAAATATCTCCTTAACGGAATAAGAATTTTTGAATGCTTTCTTCACCATTTTGTTTCTTTTAAAGTCCTCTTTCTGATGAACATGCTTGTCCACTGAACTAATCCTTTGATAGCAAGTGTGTCAAATGTATGTACAGTGTACAGTCAGAAAACCATTCATTTTAATTACGGAAAAAAGGCACTTTGCATTCTACCAAAAAAGGTTTTTAACCCTTACTCTACTAGCATTTTTCTGAAAATGCGCTTGGCAGGCAGAGTCAAAGATGGGGAACCCAAAATGGTGATAATATTCCTGCATGGTAGAGTAAGGATTAATGAGGGGCTGATTATTGAAGGGTCCTTTGTCTTCCAAGCAGCAAAGTCGGGTTCCTTCTACTTCAGTGACCCACTGGGCTGCCCACCAGGATCATGCTGCATATATTTTCGAATTGGCACACTTGTCACTGGTTATTTAACCCTTACTCTACCAACAGTTTTTTTAAAATACACTTGGGAGGCGGAGTCAAAGATGGGGAACCCAAAACAGCAATAATATCGCCACATGGTAGAGTAAGGGTTAATGAAGGGCTGATTATTGAAGGGTCCTCTGTCTTCCAAGCAGCAAAGTCAAGCTCGTTCCACTTCAGTGACCCGCTCAGCCACCCACTAGGATCATGCTGCATATACTTTTGAGTTGGCACACTTGTCGCAGGTTCATTAACCCTTACTCTACCAGCACTTTTTTGAAAATGCGCTGGGAGACAGAGTCAAAGATGAGGTACCCAAAACAGCGATATCGCCACGTGGTAGAGTAAGGGTTAAAAAGCAAATTGACAATATTTCTAACTTAATAGGGAAAAATTAAATTGTGCAGAAAATTGCTACAGCAGCACATTCCACAGTGTCAATCACTCTTTCAGTCAATTTCCTGCAAGTTGAACAGGAAGGATGTATAGGTGCTATCATTCATAAAATGAGGACTTTTTAGGCTTTAAATAAATAAATAGAGATTGTGTCATAGAGGGAAATAAGGAGGGTGTGCTTTTGTTACAAGTCTACTGTACACAACAGCAGGTGACTAACAGTATCAACAAATGCCTGAATTCAAGTTTTGGTGTACATGCAACTACATGTACGTCCAAGTTTTTGCACAATGTAGTCAATGCTATTTTCTAAATAAACTACAGTACTACTAATATAGAAAAAAACTGTGCACCCATGATCATAATTCTCTGCCTATCTGGAGTTTTGTAGTCATCCAAAATCTGGGAACAACACAAAAACTACATCAATCTGTGGGGAATAACTGGGTGATTAGGTGAACTGAAAAGTCCTGCACAGATTATGTTGCATATTAGGAGAAATTAGGTTTGGTTTGTTGATGTTTAATGGCACCGCGACAGTATGTGCCAAGAGGGTGTTATAAACTAAGGTACTTGAGTTAGGACAGAGAAGAAAGAGAGGTGGAATAGAGGGAAGGAGAGAGAGAAGGTGGATAACGGAAAGAAGTTAAGGATGGTGAGGAAGGTAAATGTAAGGCAGGGAAGGAAAGGAAAGGGAAGTTTGGATCAGGTGGAATAAATTGCTATTGTGGAGAAAGGTGATGAAATTGGAGGTAGGATTTTTCTTGAAAAGATCGGAAATTGAAATGGAGGGGGAGAGGTGTGACCTGGAGTTCAGGTATAAGGAACAGGAGTAAGTTAACTTGATGTGAAGTGCGCCCTTCATTCTGAAAAAAATGTTTTGGTCTCAAGTTTAGGTGCTAAAGACTGCAGCCACTGATTTTGCAACTTAAAAGCCAAATGTGCAGCATCTATGAGCCTTTTCCTGGTAAACTTCAAATTTGGTGGTCACATCATTGTGTACAGTACTGTAGGCATGACAGTTCACATGGTAGATTACGGGATCCAAATTTAGAGGGCATACCAATGCCAAATGACAAACAAACGTGAAAAAAAATAATTTATGGAGCAAGACAGAAAACACTTTATGTGCCATAATAATTATGCACGGAAATACTCCTTCAAATAGCCAGTAAGGGTGTTTCAGCTGACGTCACGAGGTCACATGACTTTGTTTACATCGCCATTTTGTCAGTCAAAACCACCGTCGTCTGCTGTACACTTAATTAGACTTACATATGTTTGCATGTTGTTATATAAGATTATTTTTGTAAGATAATTATGCTGGAATCTTGCTGTGCCATTGATTGCACTTATAGATGTGTACGGGGGAAAAAAGACATTTTCTCGATTTCCATCTGATCTTGATCGGCATTTAAAGTGGGTTTCTGCTGTACGACACAACAAGTTTCAACCTACGGTTCACTCTAGGATTTGCAGTGAGCACTTATATCAGGTATGTATGCTTTGTCTGAGAATAACGAACAATCAGATGGCATTAACATTAAAGTTAATCTTCGTATGCCCGTGAAAATATAAAACTTCAGGAAAATATGAAGTAAAATCAAAAGCGAGAACAAATTTAGTAAAATTCGCTAAACTGGAATTAGTAGGTCAGCATGTAGTATATTTGTTGTACGTTTGATGTGACTGAGCTGTGTGAAGTGAAGACGTGTGAAATGCAACAACGCCGCTGCCCTGCAAAATCCAGGTGATTTAGAGTCACGTGATAACATCCCTCTATTCATACATCACAAGAGTAACCTCAATCTTTGCATAATTGCACAAAAATTTGCATAGTTAGACAAAAATCTTCAAAAAGCTATAACATTAAAATTTATTAACTGATTTTAATGAGTTTTTTGTTTTCTTCAGGTTATTATTAAACAAATTTTGTGGATTGTTGTAAATCAATGAAATAGCTGTTGCCTCTAACTGTCTATATCTTTAAAGAACAAACATTTTCAAGCTGTCCTACCAATTGCAAAAAAATTGTTCAAACATACATGTACACTACCTTACAGAACTTAAATACCATATCTTCAAATTTCAAAGAAGGCTCAGAATTTGATGTTAAATTGACAAGAAACGAATTAGAAAAGTATTGCAGCTGTCTATAAACCTCTAAATTCAAAGGGGTGCTCTACCCTGCCCCTAGTTTCTCCCACCTTGCCTCTAGTTTCTCCCACCTTGCCTCTAGTTTCCCTCACCTTGCCCCTAGTTTCCCCACCTTTCCCTAGTTTCCCCCCCACCTTTCCACCCCTAGTTTCCCCACCTTGCCCCTAGGTTTCCCCACCTTGCCCCTAGTTCACCTTGCCCCTAGTTTGCCCCCCCACCTTGCCCCTAGTTCCCCCCACCTTGCCCCTAGTTTCCCCACCTTGCCCCTAGTTTCCCCCCACCTTGCCCCTAGTTTGCCCCCCCACCTTGCCCCTAGTTTCCCCCACCTTGCCCCTAGTTTCCCCCACCTTGCCCCTAGTTTCCCCCCACCTTGCCTCTAGTTCCCCACCTTGCCCCTGGTTTCCCCACCTTGCCCCTAGTTTCCCCCACCTTGCCCCTAGTTTCCTCCACCTTGCACTTGTTTCCTCCACCTTGCCCCTAGTTTCCTCCACCTTGCCCCTAGTTTGCCCCCTCCCCACCTTGCCCCTAGTTTCCCCCACCTTGCCCCTAGTTCCCCACCTTGCCCCTAGTTTCCCCCACCTTGCCCCTCGTTTCCCCACCTTTCCCCTAGTTCCCCACCTTTCCCCTAGTTTCCCCCCACCCTGCCCCTAGTTTCCCCTATCTTGTCCTTAGTTTTCCCCACCCTGCCCCTACTTTCCACCACCCTGCCCATAGTTCCCCACCCTGCCCCTAGTTCCCCACCTTGCCCCTAATTTCTCCCACCTTGCTTCTAGTTTCTCCCACTCTGCTCCTAGTTTCCCCACACCCTGCCCCTAGTTTCCCCACCCTGCCCCTAGTTTCCACCACCCTGCCCCTAGTTCCCCCACCTTGCCCCTAATTTCTCCCCACCTTGCCCCTAGTTTCTCCCACTCTGCTCCTAAATTTCCCCCACTCTTCCCCTAGTTTCCCCCACTCTGCCCCTAGTTTCCCCCACCTGCCCCTAGTTTTCTCCACCCTGCCACTTTTTCACAATTAATCTACATTTTTCAAGAACATTTTATGATGAAATTTATTTTATCTTCTTTTGATCTATTTACATTTCCCCAATACAGAAAGATACATACACTATCTATTTTAATGGTCCATATCAAATTTGTGTTTGAAGTGCCCCCACATTCTTGCTGCATGGCCTTTTCTACCTTGTAAATGCCCCTTTTGGTCCTTGCCACCGTGCCCCTTTTGGTCCTTACCACCATGCCCCTTGCCACCATGCCTCTTTCTGGTTCCATGCCCCTTTTAGTCCTTGGCACCATGCCCCTTTCTGGTTCCATGCCTCCTTTGGTCCTTGCCCCCTTTGGTCCTTGCCACCATGCCCCTTTCTGGTTCCATGCCCCTTTGGTCCTTGCCATTATGCCCCTTTCTGGTTCCATGCCCCTTTTGGTCCTTGCCATCATGCCCCTTTCTGGTTCCATGCCCCTTTGGTCCTTGCCACCATGCCCCTTTCTGGTTCAAGCTAGGGAATTTGATTTAATAGAAACAATCACGTAATACTAAAGATAATGGATACCCCAGGATAACCTGGCCTGATTAACAAACAAAAAAAAATGGTGTTATTAACCAAGCATGTAAGAGACTGGGAGTGTGACTCCTGCACCTGAGCACAGCTCACACTTACACATGCCTCTAAATGTACTTAATTTTGGTAAGTACATTTCTATTGTAAAAGCTTGAACATTGGTTCTTGCATGCAACATTAATTGCAGGAGCCTGATATGGGTAGAAATGAATTGAATTAGTCACAGATTTAAGTAAAGTTTAAGAGAAGAAACACCATACCTGCGAAAAACCTATGATTCCAGCGGTTATAGCCACAGAAAAAGCAAGAATTCACAGGAAGATGTTTATTTTCAATTTGTTAGATTACTTGAGTAAGCCACAGCATATGTGGTAAATATGTGCTCTAAAATCGTCACATATACTTGTTTGTTTGATGAGGGCTTAACGGCACCATGACAACGAAGGTCAAATTGTGCCTGAGAGGTCAGATCATTCTAGAGGTAGGAAGGAAAGGAAACAGGGGGAGAATGAGAGAAATATAAGAACAAAAGGTCAGAAAGCTGTGATCGGGAAGGGAGGTGCATGGTTAAAACAAAAACAAAGTAGAGAGGGGGTGGAAGAGCAGAAGTAAACATGGTTGTAGAGGGAAGCATGATGAAGGAAGGAGATATTTTTATCCAGAGGATTTTTTTGGAAGAACTCAGCAATTGAGTTGTGGGGAGCGAGGGAAGCTCTGGGAAGGTTGTACAGGGGGCAAGCAAGGAGAATGTGATGGATTGTGAGGGTGCAATGGCAATTGTTGCAGAGGGGTTTGGGGGAGCCAATAAGGAGGATAATTGTGCTATGAATAGTACATTAAATTGCAAAAGAGGGAGCATATAAGGAAATATTTACTACATTTATATTATTTCCGTCACAATTTTTGTGAAGATTTTTGACACCTTTATTCAGAACCGTGGGAAATTTTATTATCAATTATAACTCTGAGAAACACTTCTAATTCCAATTTAATATTTGATATCAAGTTAAAATGAAGGTTACTGAGAATGATGAATGTTTTACAATTCCATACACATTGTACAACAGTTTTTAATTTGCATTAAGACTTGTAAATTTATGATGGTTTGGTTTAGTTTTTTGATGTTTAACGGCACTGTGACAGTCCGAGTCAAATGTGCCAAGAGGGTGTTAAAAACTAAGGTGCTAGAGTACAGTACATGTAGGTTGGAGATGAATGGGAGATGTTTATGACAAAATGTTCAAGGTGTTGAATTACTGTAATTTATGCACAAAAAAAACATATTCTATTAGGGTTTCCTTCCTGGCAGTCAGGAAAATACCTAAGAGATACTTCCAAATCATTCATTCAGCAAAATGTCTCCCATCCCAATTTCAGTTATACATGTACAAAGGAATAACTTACAGCCTGTACAGCATGGCCATACCTGCATGTTCTATAAATAGATGTAATTTAAACTAATATGAAGTCTCCTTGCCACCTTACTGAAAAATGCTGGTCAATGGTTCTACAGTGTAAAGATTGTTATATTTAAAAACAATAATGCAACAAAATTATGATTATATATGATAAACAAAGTAATCACAAATCCAGTGAGTCTGGGTTAACTGGTAAAATCTCAACCTGACAGCCAATACTACTACTGTAGTGTATACAATACTTAAATTATCCCCTATGCGAGAACAAACCTAAATACTGTACCTTCAGCAGGTTTTGCACTAAGCTTCGGATTTTTGGGAGGGAAATTCCATCTTTCAAAAATTGTAGGTAGGGATTTCTGAATTTTGGTAGGGAATTTCCACAAGTTATACAAATTATTTTACCAATAAAAATACCCTTTTAATTTTTGTATACTTAAAGGTAAAACTCTTCTTAAATTATATTTATTTCCGTAAATTGCATAAATATTAAAGATGTGCATTTACATTTAGCGACCGAACGGCCAATTTTTCGTTCATTTAAACGTGACCTTTGACCTCAAGTTTCGTGAAAAATCTGGAAAATGTTGAAATACCAAATATGCCCCTCTGACACATAGTAACAAGCTGTGCTATCATAACCAAGCTTTTTAGTGCAATAAATAAGAAAATATCTTTGCAGAAAAAAAAAATGTTTTTATATGCCACACTACAGTACCTAACACTTATTCAACTACCCCATGAACACCCCTTCTCCACTCCTTCCCCGTCCCCAGTATCGCATTTATGAGGTAACATGACGTCACTTTCTTGGCACGGAACTCCGCCCACTATAAGCATTATTCATTTTTCGCGAAGCTGATCAATGGAGACGTCAAGTTTTGTATCACATATGTGTCACCTTACAAAGTTTGTAGCAAGTAAAACAGCAAGGTAAGTGTAAGTCAGAAGTTTTCCCTGTCAATTGATACCAAATTTTACACAAAATTATGAAACCAGAAAAAAATCCTCTCTGTAGGAGAATTGGTCAAAATTGCCTAAAGAATCCAGACTGCCAATTTCACACTACACTGCACAAGACACCAGCTTGCCAGACCAGTATGCAACCCAATCCCCTGCTCATCATCCTCACTCATTGGGTGCATGGGTGCACTTCCAGCATGCAACCCATTCCCCTGCTCATCATCCTCACTCATTGGGTGCATGGGTGCACTTCCAGCATGCAACCCAATCCCCTGCTCATCACCCTCACTCATTGGGTGCATGGGTGCACTTCCAGCATGCAACCCAATCCCCTGCTCATCACCCTCACTCATTGGGTGTATGGGTGCACTTCCAACATGCAACCCAATCCCCTGCTCATCATCCTCACTCATTGGGTGTATGGGTGCACTTCCAACATGCAACCCAATCCCCTGCTCATCACCCTCACTCATTGGGTGCACTTCCAGCATGCAACCCAATCCCCTGCTCATCACCCTCACTCATTGGGTGCATGGGTGCACTTCCAGCATGCAACCCATTCCCCTGCTCATCATCCTCACTCATTGGGTGCATGGATGCACTTCCAGCATGCAACCCATTCTCCTGCTCATCATCCTCGCCCATTGGGTGCATGGGTGCACTTCCAACATGCAACCCAATCCCTGCTCATCATCCTCACTCATTGGGTGCATGGGTGCACTTCCAGCATGCAACCCAATCCCTTGCTCATCATCCTCACTCATTGGGTGCATGGTGCACTTCCAGCATGCAACCCATTCCCCTGCTCATCATCCTCACTCATTGAGTGCATGGGTGCACTTTCAGCATGCAACCCAATCACCTGCTCATCATCCTCACTCATTGGGTGCATGGGTGCACTTCCAGCATGCAACCCAATCCCCTGCTCATCATCCTCACTCATTGGGTGCATGGGTGCACTTCCAGCATGCAACCCATTCCCTGCTCATCATCCTCACTCATTGAGTGCATGGGTGCACTTCCAGCATGCAACCCAATCCCCTGCTCATCATCCTCATACATTCACTTCTGCTTGGGTGCACTTTCAATATGTGGCCAGTACACACCACACTGTGACTGTGTATGGTCTTCATCACTGTAAGTTACATGTACATACAGGTCTGAATGATAACAGAGAGGATCTTTCTTATGAGTGTAAACAAGCTGGCGATACCGGAAGTCGGTTGGGGCATCATTATACAGACTTTTTAAATGAAAAGTCCAGATGTCAGATACGGAAAACTGTATATAAAAAGTATTTGGCATGTACAGTAGTGCATTATTGGGTCAAAAGCCTTATAAATATAAGTATTAAATAAGGCTTGCTAACTTTGTATTTCTAATTGTATTATTTTGTAATGAATAGGATTATTTTCATAATAATTTTACATCAGATCCATTATTTTAGCAGGCCTACCTGGCTCAGCCTTCAGTCAGTGCTTGTGGATTGAGGTCATTCACTGATTGCTAAAAATGGTGTCTATGCCTACACCATTAAAAGACATTGCAGTAAGATTATTGAGACAGGTGAAGAAAGAAATTGGAAAGACTGTGGCTCTTTGTTAAGCTAGTTTAAGAGCATTTCATCTTTTTTCACATCGGCATAATTGCACCATACCTAACGACTAATTAAGAGCACTTTGGAACCAACTCTTTACTTGAATGACTTCAATTACTGTAGTTGTGCCAGGTTTTTTATATATATTTTTCTCAGTATGGCACCGTAGAGCTGCAAACAGACCTGCCAACCTTTAGGATCACCAAACTGTATTCTGGAACTACAAAAGTTGTATTTTTGATAAAAAAAAACTGTACTCTTCAAAACAAAATATACAAAACAAAGGTTTACTGTGGCTGAAAAAAAATTACCACTGTACTTTCAGTTTCTCTTATTGTATACGGCAGTTGCCTTTTTGCATTTCTGGAGTGCTTCATTTTTTAATGTATGTTGATGGGATGGAATCCCTGCTGCTTGCCAATGGATCTTGCTAGTTAAACCAAAGAGTATGTAGAAGCTCTTTGGTTAAACAGTCTAATAGAACTGGAGTACTTAAACTTGATCGGAACTCTGTGGCGGCAGCCGCAAATGATTATAAATCGTATTCTGGTGCCAAAAAACATACATCGTATTCTCAACATTTTCCCGTATCAAATACGGCAAAATCGTACTAGTTGGCAGGTCTGTGCAAAGCCCACTGTACACACCACCACTTTGTCAAAAAGTGCATTGTAGTATTCGACTAATAATTAGACGTGGGCTATGACGAGTTGTTAACTATTATTACTCTCCATTTGCATGAAGTACTTCATTTGTTGAAAAGATGAATAAAGGAATAATGCCACTCATGAAGTGTACTTTCAGTTTTCTCCACAACATTTTTGTCCTTTGTTTATAAGTTGGTATATATGTGAAGTAAAAGATGAAGTAATTAAGAATACACTGTGATCATATGATGTAAAATTATGCTGTTCCTAACCCATGAATGTAGAATGTTATCAGCCTGAGAGTGCCTTGTACTGCAATGAGGAGATGAAACATGATTGCACTATATAGAGGTATTTCGTCATGTGACTCTAACTCAACTGAACTCCATTTTGCAGGGCAGGCGCATCGTTGCACTTCACGCATCTTCACACAGCTCAGTCACATCACACGTACAACAAACATACTACATGCTAACCTACATGTACCAAAAACAATTCAGCAAATGTTACTAATTGCAAGATTTTGATGCTTCCGATTTTACTTCATATTTTCCTTACTGTAAGTTTTCACCGGTTATACGATAAAGTTAACATCGGTTGATTGTTCGTTATACTCATACAAAGCCTACATACCTGATATAAAGTGCTCGCTGCAAATCCTAGTGTAAATTGTAGGTTGAAGCCATCGCGTCGTACAGCAGAAACCTACTTCGAACGTCGATCAAGACCAGATGGAAATTGAGAAAATGTCTTTTTATTTCCTGCACACATGTATTAGTGCAACCAACAGTACAGCAAGATTCCAGCATAATTATCATACAAAAACAATCTTATATAACAACATGCAAATGTATCGAAGTCATATTAAGTGTACAGTAGATGACAGTGGTATTTCCTGACAAAATGGCGATGTAAACAAAGTCATGTGACCTCGTGATGTCAGCTGAAAAGCCTTAGTGATGTTGGAAAACTAGTAGAGCCTGCTGAGAAATTCAGTTGAATAAACCAGGAAATTTTTGAAGAAAATCCTTGGTTTAAGTTAATATTGGTGTCTCTTTGATAACAAGCTTGGAGTACATGTGGTGTGGAATGTTTTTGTTCCACATGCATTATTGTGCAGCTAGCATTCAAAATTTTATGACTGATTCAAAAATGTATAATGGAAATGTCTAAGAAATGAAAAACCATGAGCTGCAAACAGATTGACTAAAATTACTCATTAACAAAGAATTGATATGTATGTTCAGTTAATTAATATGTATGTTCAGTTAATTAATATGTATGTTTGTTTTTAATCAATTAGTTCCAGTGAAGAGCATTCATTTGACTGCATGTGAACATCTCAGTACCACTTCCTTTCCTCTACACACCAAGCTGAAATTTTCTTTCAATTTGGTGTGATTGTTTTATAACCAGAATGTAAAACCCTGCTATAAAATGCAAATTGCTAATTGGTTCATCATAGCATTTGTGAAGGTGTTTATTCTCATATGCAAGCTTGAAAAATTCAAGGTATCAAAATTAAAACTGCATGTAGTCTGTACTTCACTACTTGTGTACTGTCTGCACTTGTAGTTTAGTAGTACTAGGAAAACAGCAATGATAACGATGTAGGCATACAAATGCTTCTGCTAGTATACCCACTACACACAATTAGGTTTTTCCCCTTTTCTCTTGAAAATCCTTATAGAAATTTATTAGTTGCTTTATTCTTTCATGTTTGATGTTCCAACATGCCAATTAGGTTTTAATTTATGAAGAAATGTGAAGTAAAACACGACAATAATTTGTCAGCATCAAGAAATTATTGTGAGAGGCTTCGCATGTAAACAATACCACGCGACCATGTTATGACCAATCACAATGCATCGCACCATCAGTTGCATGTGGTTGGCTTCGTCAAACTGGTTTCCCCGAAAATGGGTCCGAAACTTGCAAGCTCCTAACCCGCTTCCAGAGATTTTTACCAACATCTTTACATATTTGGATAGGAAAGGAAATTTCCAAACACATTTGTGAAGATCTTTTGGGCCAAGATAAGAAAAGAGCTTTTTGACCACGATTTCCAGAAGCCAATTTTTGACCCTTCTTTATCCCAAGAAATTTCATGCGTTCTGCCATGATTTTATTTCTTTAAATGATTGCGATTGCGAATAGTATTTTAAACCCCTTTTAAACATCATAATTAATAACGATTTATGGAATTACAAACTTGTAATCTTCGTTGGAAAACAGCATAATTCATAATTTCAAGTGGGCAGAATATTTCAAAAAAGAAACAAAGCAACTTTTCAGTGCGTACGTTTGGAACTGACTGCTCCCCGGCAATCTACGCAAATTCCCATACCTTCAACTGCACACGGCCATCGTTGTACATGGCTGAGTTCTTATTACTAGCAGCTACCATGTTGAAGAAACTGACTGTAAATAGTTTGTGATAGCCCCCTCATATATTGCTCAGAACACACCAGAATTGTTGAAGTTCCCGGATGAGGCTAAACCCAGAAGCTTTTTTTTACTGCTTAAAAAGCTTTGATCCAATGCGGTCGAAGACTTGAGATTCTTTTATTACGAAAATAACAACGCAATTGGCGAAGAATATCGTGCAACACGCATGCAAATTAAAGAAGCTTACAGTTTATTTTGAGGTATCTTTGGTACAAAGAGATTTCATGTTTAATTACTAAAATTCATATCTTTAACTTGAGGCCTAATGTTATCACTGAATGCTTAGTGCGGATTTCAAAACTTGTCTAAGTTAGAAGCTCCGGTTTGGTTTGGTTTGTTGATGTTTAATGGCACCGCGACAGTCAGAGTCAAATGTGCCAAGAGGGTGTTAATAATTTACCGTGTAAGATTTAGGATAGTAAGGAAAGGAAGGTTTGTAAGGGAGAAAAGGGGAAAAACAGAAAGAGAAGAACAAAAAAGGAGGTAAGTAAGGTTAGGTGTAGAAAGGGGGATGGGGGAAGTTAAATGTGGTGGAAGAGGTTGTTGTTGCGGAGGAAGTTGATGCTGAAGCACCCGGTAGCTGTGCGCAACCATCCCGCATTGCTTCTAATTTTGTGTGGGATTGTGAGACCTGATTGTGCAATTTTCGCAATCGCGCTCCTATGCAAACCCAGACCTTCAGACCTACAAATTTATGTTGTTTTTCATAACACAGACTTACAGGGTCAACAAATCAATTGTACATCTACCCATCACTACCAAAATCTTTGTCAGGACAACCATCATTTTTGTAAGCTCTGTCCTGTGGGGACTTATTTGTTAACAGGAAATGTATTAACGGAGCACTAGACCAAAAACTGAGGGCATATTTTTAGGGGGTCCTATAGCTGTGACCGTTTAGGGATTTTAGTAAACGTGTAAACGCCAAGAAAAGCAAGCGTGTATCGTGTATATGCGTTTAGTGCCGTAGTTTTCGGGAATACACCAAAATTGCTCCAAAACTATGAGGCGAAGTAAAAAAAATCGCGCAACCAGTATGGCAAAAGTACTGACTCCATTGCCCAAATAGACGCTGAGTTTTGCTTTCCAAATCGTAAAAAGTTTACTTCTACAGTATAAATCATCATTTTTATGGAAAATATGCATGGAAATTCAGTTTAGAAAGAACAGATAACTTCCTTTCAACGTCATTTAAACTCAACATCGCGTAGCTTTTTTGTCCTATTCGCTACGGCTTTCAAAGTTCTTCTGTGAAAATCTTGCATACTAAGGCCTTTGATATACCTCGCCGTAAAACATTTAAAAACTACGCCACCACAACCAGGAAGTTTTGAAATATCAGTCCTCTCGAAAAAATGGCCGCCATCTTTGCAACGCATGCGAAATTTCAGCTCTGTTAAAACCTTTTTCTGTTTGTTTATTATGCAATATTTTTTCTTTCTTGCAAAATTGATTTGACCCATTTAAATGTACTGATTGGCACGATTCAAGTATTTTTCAAGTGCTTTTTGGTCGATTTAACAGCTTGTAAAACGGGCCTTGATTGCATGGGATTTAAAGCCTTATGGCCTAACGTTAGGCCTATTGTTTAGTTTCACTGTGTACTGTTGCACATTCACGGTGCATTTTACAAGTTAGATTAGGCCTACTCAGATTTCGGCGAAATTAAAGTGCATAATATCCCCATTCATTGGTGATTACTGTGCATTTATGATTAGCACATTTAAAATATTATGCTAATCGGGTTTACAGTTTGTAAAAAGTCATTGATTGGAATTTTGTTAGCCAAATGTGTGTGTGATTTGATGAATGACACATTGATTTTCAACGGCAAGACTGACTTTGAAAAATGATTACTCGCAATGAAGTATTTAGTAAACATTTACAAGATTTGTGAGCGTGTACACGTTAAACGGCCACAGCTCTAGGGGGCCCAAAAATCAAATGCTTATCTGGCATGCAACAGTATTTTAATTTTCTGGTTAATATGAATATTCAAGTGACCTTAAACCTTACGTCATCTGTGGGCTATGGAGGCATGAAGTTTATCAATCTGTTGTGGATGATATATTTGTGAAATTCGCAAAAACAAGTGCCCTCACTTTTCGACCATAGTTCTCCTTTAAGCATATACCCAGGGCAACCTTATTTTCTTCCAGAACAATAATAAATTTGGGTAATAATCCCTTGCGAGCAATTTGTATCTCAGATTGATTTTGCTGATCCCTGACAAGACTGATCACTTTTCATCAGTTTTGCTCTGCTCTTCTTTTCACCTAAATAAATAATACATTAACATATAAAAAACATTCAAAAGCGTTTTGCAAACAAGCAAATTAAATACGGAAACAAAAATAAGATTACAGAAATGACAACATAAATAGAAATACAATGGATCAAGCTGCACAATTAGACAAATGTCTATTTAAACTAACAAAAATTGAAGTTTAGTTTAGTTTCAAAGGAGGTCAGAGATACAAATACATTTCAGTTGGAGTGAATTCCACAACCAAAGACCTTTATAAGCAAAGGCCCTTTCGCCAAGAGTTTTATGCTTAATACGTGGAACAAATAGGGACTTTAAACAAAATCATAGTAGAATGGTTTTTCTCTAAACAAAAATCATAGCAGGATGGGTTTTCAACTACCATTTACACATAAATAATTTGGAGCAAATTAATTAATTTGAAAACTGGTAAAATAATTTCATTTTGACTGGTAACCAGTGAAGGGACTTCAAAACAGCATTACTGTGAGAGAATTTTGGTACAGTAGTCTGAAAATCAACAGGGCAGCACTTTGAAGTATTCTTTAAATTCTGTAAATTGATATAGAGGGATTTCATCACCCGAATCTAACTTAACTGGACTCCATTTTGCAGGGCAGCAGCGTCGTTGCATTTCACGCTCCTTCATACAACAAACATACTGTACTTCATGCTAACCTACCAATACCAGTTCAGCGAAGTTTACTGATTGCAGTTTTTTGCTTGCTTCCGGGTATACAAAGAGTAACTTTCACGTTAACGCCACCTGATTGTTCGTTATATTCAGACAAAGCCTACATACCTGATATAAAGTGCTCGCTGCAAATCTTAGTGTGTAAGGCCTACCGTAGCTTGAAAGTCATTGCATCCTACAGCAGAAACCTACTTTAAACGTCGATCAGGATCAGATGGAAATCGAGAAAATGTCTTTTTATTCCCCGCACACATCTATTAGTGCAACCAATGACACAGCAAGATTCCAGCATAATTATCTTACAAAAATAATCTCATATAACAACATGCAAACGTATGTAAGTCTAATTAAGTGTACAGCAGAAGACAGTGGTTTTGACCGACAAAATGGCGATGTAAACAAAGTCACGTGACCTTGTGACGTAAGCTGAAACACCCTAATTCAGGTAGGCCAACAGCAAAAGAAAGAACAAAAGAAGTTGTACTGTACCTTTTTTAAACTCCTGGAGCATGACATCTAAAGTGGTATCTTCAAACACAAAATTGATTGGATGCTGGTAGAACTTGATGACTGTTCTCAGAGGCGTGCAATCGTCTGGGTCCACAAAGGCTAGATCCTTCACAAACAGCAGTGCGGATATATTATCTCGAGTCTTGGCAAAAACCGGGATTCTGGTATAGCCTTTATCTATGATGTTGGTGACAGTGTTGAAGTCAAGGATGGCATCCTCCTCGAGCATGTACACATCATCTAAGTACGTCATCACCTCCTTCACTGTCTTCTTCTTCAATTCAAGCGCACCTGATATAATGTCCAATTCCTCTTTCTGAAGATCGTTATATTCATCTGTGACTCTCAAAAGTTCGATTAAACGCGTTCCCTATTATACACATTGCCAATTTCTTGCCCAAGTAAAAGATCTAAGATTTTGCTTACTGGGAAGGAAAGTGGGAAATGTTAGTACCATGAAAAATTTTGTTATAAGAACTGTCTTGGCGCCAATAGCTAAACCATGGCGGGAACATATGCTTTGGGGAACAATTTCGCCAAAAATGACAATTCCGGCAGTTGCTCCCAAAACAGCGTATAATCCTGACGATAAATCGTCCAGCAGTACAGTCAAAGTTGTGTTAACGATAACATTCCCCAGGAGTAGTGTGCATAGCAAGTAATTTCCAGTCTTTCTGATTGGTGCTATTTGCTTGGCGTAACTTTTCTCACTGGGAGAGCCACAATTATGCAAGATTTTCAATTCGGTTGGATCGAGCGCCATCAAGCCGAGGTTTAAGCCACTGAATAAGCCTGACATCATCAGTAATAACACAATCGAACAAATATGCAGCCATAGAGGTAACAGAGGTGGGGTAATCTCGATGGTAACCCATGGGTCACTACCCTGATGCATCCATGATTCGTCACTTAGCTGCAAGCAAGTATACAATGTGATCCTATTCCATTTTGAAGTCAACTGAACCGTTGCCGTGGCAAAGACAAGAGTTGATGAATCCGACAAGTTTGCTCCATTTGAAGACGTTATTGTCAGAGGAACTGCATCTGTTTTCTCCCTGATGTCACAAGCATCACTAGCTTCATCTGGTGTGAAGGCAATCAGCTGACCATTCTCCAGATTTGTTCCTATGATTCTGAATGTGGTTTTTATGTTCTCTTCTATTTGCAATTGTCCATCTACTTTAACCACTATACTTTCATCTCCCTTAAGAAAGCTTGTAATGGCCTGTTCACAGTGTATTCCACACAAACAATTTATCATGTACAAAAATATATACCACAAATAAACAATCAGTTTTAAGTTTGTAGTCCTGCATTTCATTTCCATGCTTTTTCTTAGATAGGAAGAGTGGTTTCGTTAACCAATAAATCTGACTTCTCATTGGCATACACTTCAATGTATGCTACTGGAATGGTAACTTTATGTAAATGGATGGTGCACCGGGAATGGTTTCTGGAAGATTTTCATCTGTTTTGAGAAAAAAAACAAGAGAATAAAGTAAAGAAATGGCTGAAATAATTTTGATATGCAACCTACAAATTGTCCCTCTTTTCACATAGTCACGATATTTTCATCTGTGTTGAGAAAAAAACAAGAGAATAAAGTAAAGAAATGGCTGATATAATTTTGATATGCAACCTACAAATTGTCCCTCTTTTCACATAGTCACGGATATTTTCATCTGTGTTGAGAAAAAAACAAGAGAATAAAGTAAAGAAATGGCTGAAATAATTTTGATATGCAACCTACAAATTGTCGCTCTTTTCACACAGTCACAGATATTTTCATCTGTATTGAGAAAAAAACAAGAGAATAAAGTAAAGAAATGGCTGAAATAATTTTGATATGCAACCTACAAATTGTCCCTCTTTTCACATAGTCACGGATATTTTCATCTGTGTTGAGAAAAAAACAAGAGAATAAAGTAAAGAAATGGCTGAAATAATTTTGATATGCAACCTACAAATTGTCCCTCTTTTCACATAGTCACGGATATTTTCATCTGTGTTGAGAAAAAAACAAGAGAATAAAGTAAAGAAATGGCTGAAATAATTTTGATATGCAACCTACAAATTGTCCCTCTTTTCACATAGTCACGGATGTCTTGTTTTGGCAGTGCATTGATTCTATGTAACTTTGGACTGCAAAAAATTGTTTAAGCCCACCCTCAAATCCCTCAAATTGGGCCTAATGAGATACCCAAACTGACGAATGTACTTTTATGAACAAATGTCATTCCACATATAAATGAAATCAACATTCCCCAATATAGGGTAATGTTACGCCACACCAATATGTAAACAACAGAACATTAATAACCGTAAATTAATTCTCCATACTGACGAATGTCATTAATGACTAAATTATAGATGAAAGAGAAGCCATAGAAAATGTTCATGATTATTTTCAAAAATATTTTTTCCTCTTCAACCAGGTATTCATTTTTTAAATAACCCTTCAGAATCACAATGAAATAAATGTACACTGTATATTTGAAAATTAACACTGATTTTCGCAAAACTGCGTTTTCCCAGTCGTCACTTTTTGTTTACTTGACGAATGTAAGCGTTTGGCAATTGGAGTTTAAAATAAATTCCACCTATATTTCAGAATTCTGGGGTGCTGACTTGAGTAAACCCATCTTCGAATACTTACGATTAAGCTTGCACGGTTTTGCATTTGCTCAAAACCGGTTGGTTCCAAAAACAAAAAGGGATTTTAACCATAGAACCGGTTTTTAATTTTTTTTTTAACATACCTAACACGCAAACAAAAGGGGTTTCCCCACAAGAAAAAGCAACTTTTTTACTCTCCCAATGCTTGTTTGTATTCCCTGGTACTTTTGTTCAACAATTACTTATGTTAATGAATGTGACTCTATACAATAAACGTAACATACCTATCACTCATGTTTATCAGTCTCCTTTATCGTTTTGTAAAGCCTTCATTACAATGGTTATACATGTAGGATCAATTTCCTATCACTTTAAATTCAATTGTAAAGTTTCCATGTTTGTCGAATACTAATAGATTATTCCTTGAAAATATTCCAAAAAAGCTAGCCTTACATCAAGCTTGAGATTCCTCTAGCTTTGATGGTGTTAATACAAATGATATCCTTCAGTGTTAATAATACGTCGTTGAGATTTGTTTTTGTTTTGAATCAACACCATCCACAGCTAGAAGTTTTTAGCGAATATCATAGCACACATTTACATTCCAAAAAAACCTGCATTATTTTGATTTATTTTGATAATGTTGATCTTAAATAAGATACTTTCCACTCACTTTTACCTTCAAATGAGAATTTTCGCCAAAAACCTAAGACAATCTGTAAGAAACCTAAATCAATGAAAATGGCCATTTTGAAGAATTGACTTAATTTGAACAAAACGGAAGTCTTTTAAAAACTACAGTAAGCTTAAATAGACTCAACGTTGTTCATGAATTAATTTCATATTACTCGCAGGGATGTATAATCAATACCTTATATATGCCATTGAAACTTACCGTTGACACTGTATCAACTTTCCTGATCCCTGATTGGCTATTGTCACATTATGTTGTTGATGTGTATTGACACACAATGTGTACGATCACTTTCAAAAGCTTCTCTGAGAACTTCATGTAAATTATTTTTGGAATAGGCCTATGATAGACTCATATAAGTTACCCATACAGAAAGAAAGGCCCATTCTGTATATCTTTTTTGGTGGGCTCAACATATGATTTAACAGGCCCCATTATGATAGCAAGGGATGGAAAGGAACAACCTATCTATCTCTTTTTGGTGGGCCCTATAAATATAATTAACTGCGCTCTTTTGTAAATATGAATTATGACTTCTTATTGACATTTTATCCTATACGTTGTTATATTTCCACAAACTTGACTGTCAGGAAATTATCTGTGACTTTGCAGACCAAAATGTCGCAAATTGTAATTTTGAATTTTGTTTCTCTCGTAGTTATTTGTACTTCTCTTTTTCAAAATGATTTTTAGAGCATGTATCTTATTTTCTATACCTTCTTTTCACGGGCCCCCAAGACTGATTACAAAAATATCTACCTTTAATTACCTAGGTATACATTTGGTAAAAGGTGGGGGAGGGGCAAGTTCCACTTGCACCCCCAAATCCCTTCTATATATTCTCAAACCATATGTGTATGTATAGGAACAGAAAGCCAGGAGAAACGTCCGGTCCCCCCTCCCACTTTTTCAAAAACGGACAAAAGTGACCATTTTTGAAAATGAAAAGTGTCCCTCAATTAATGTCAAACAAGTGCCCTCATTTCATTTTCTACCCCATGCTCAGAGCTCCTTCTGACACCCCTGTATATAGGGGTTTCTGCCCATCTGCTTAGGCCTATATACTATTCAAAAGTACAATATCATTACGAATAAAATATATTGATAAAAAATGGGAAAATATATGTTTGCATATGCTTCACTGCAAACTTGGGAAAATACTAGTAACAAAATTGCAAGGAAGTGTCATCAGTTCTTGCTCGGACTGTCTGCCAGTAGGCCAAAAGCGGAAAAGGATCTCCTAAACCATATGTGCTGTAGTCTGCCAATTTTCGGGCTTATCTAGTACTCCCTGTAGTACCGTCAGACTGATGCCAGCCATGCTAGTAATGCTGCTGTTGGTAATGGCTGGCCGTCCAAGGGTACTACATTATCATATACCCTCATGTACTGTTTTAAGCAAGGTGATAAAAGTATAGAAAAATTGGTTTAAGATCTTTATAAAAACGAAAGCATTTTACCTTTTAATTCGCTCAAAATGATTAGTATCAATGTTTGAAGCCCATCCATGTCTTAAAAACTGTTTTTAAAGTGATTTTAGTTACTTTTATCAAAGTATTTTAGACTACTTTTCTTTCTGAAAAATTGTCTGACAAGCTCTTCAAAGTACGGTCAAAGTTCAAAACAATGCCATCAGGCATTTCGGCAGGGGTAATATTTTTGAATTATTTAAGGAAAAAGATAAAATAATACTTATAAAGTACAATTATATAATCTAAACATTTCTTGATGTTTTACTAATTTCTTTTCGTACACAGTGTTTTTAATGAACTATTTGATAAAGTTATATGAACCAAAAAACTCTTGGCAGCAAAAAATCAACCTGTAACTTAGTGGAACATCCTAAAACTTATTTGCGGACGTTGAATAATTAATCACAAATGTGCGGGTGACTAAGAAAATGGCGACTACAATATGAATCTCGGAGAACTTTATCCCGTCGTGGAGCTAAATAGGTAAAGATCTAGGAAAAGATTTTTGGAAAAGTGTATTATTTACTTTTACTTTAGCCTAATTCATTGATATAAGATTAAGAATATCCAAAATGCAAGTTATTTTTCAATCATCAATTTTCTACATGTGAATTAAAAAAAACACAGAAATTGCATCTAATCTCTAACGACCCTCATACGGCAATCCTGTACTGAGGAATGTGTATAATAAGAAGTAAGCTAGGGCTTATCATCTGGAAATGAGTCAGGTAGCTCAGTTGGTAGAGCACACGGTTGAGATGCTGGAGATATCCAGTTCAAACCTCGGACACTGTTGAGAAAAGTATGGTTGAATGGTGCTCGCCGTCCTTCGGAAAGGACGTTAAGCTGTCTGACCAGATGGTAGGACAGTCACACCCTACCTGGTTCTCTAAACACTTCGCGAAAAGAGTAGGGCAAAAACCCCGGGGTTCATCCACTTTCGTCCCAGTCGCACGAGACTGGCATCTGCTATGCAGGCTATAGCTTGGCATCTATGCTCCATATAGGAGTCTTGCCGAGTTCTTGTAAGGGAGGATCATGTACAAACAAACAAACAAACAAAATGAATTTTGTTGTAACTGAATTTAGTTGTACCAGTAGGCCTAGGCTATGCGTGTCCCAAATTATCCCATGTCCTAGACATCTGACATAGTGCCACTTTCATTCTGCGTTGGATTCTGCAGTTATTCTCAGGTTTAATATCATTGTAACACTAACAGTAATTTGAGTAATCCAGTCTTCTTTTTTCTTTCCGATTTTATTATATGCCTAACGTTACAACGTTGTAGCCAAGCCTATATTAACGCTAGGCCTAACAGTATACGGTGTAGCCTAGGCCTAGTGTTACTACAAAAAACAGTCTAACGTTAGCTTACCTGCAACTTGCAAGTTCAACTCAATTACTTCTGCAAGATTAAAAGCGTTTGTCAGCTGAATGGAATATATACATGCACCCGATTTGCAACTTTTACTACAACTTGTATCGGTTGCATCTTTTCATGTGTGATGACGAACAACCGGATTTCTGTCACCTAAATTTAGACGCTGTAACTATCGTTAGTTGTACAAACGTTAGCTAGCTCGCTGTAGATATCATGTCATGAGGGGAAAATGCGCATCCTGCAAACAAGTATTCAAATTATTGTTCAAAAAAAAAAAAAAATTAGAAATCTAACTGTAACTCAACCCCAAATAACAAACAAAATAATTTATATGTTCCACCAGATATTACGTTCAATTCTTTTTGAATAAAAAAAGTTAATATGACATGCAAATTGGTCAAGGTGAACAATTTGCGGAAGGCGCATTTTTTTTTTCGTTTTAGCTTTGCCAACTTTGAGAAGTCTTGTAATGTACCGATAAAGGCCGAACACTGCGCGCAATTGGGGCTGTTTTAGGAAAAAACTGGTGGAAAAAGTTTCAGAAAAAACAAACGAAGTAAAAAAGGTATATAATTTCCCGGGTTTTTTTTCTTCTTTTTTTCTACCCAGTTAGGAGAGAGAGAAAAAATTCAATTATTAACAAAAAAATTGAAGGAAAATGAGTAAAAGTGTTGGAAATTTTGGCAACACTCCCTGAAAATTTCCCGAATTGACAGTTATATCCTGGAAAAGTTTCCTGAAAACTGAAGAAAATTTCCTGGAAATTAAAGAAATTCCCAGAAAATTCAGGTTATTTTCCAAAAATCAAAACAGAATTTCTGAAAATTCAATACTTGGAAATTCAAGGATATTCCTCGAAAATTCAAGCAGAATTCTCAAACATTCAAGGGGAATCCCCAAAATTCAAAAAGAATTCCAAAAATTCAAGATTTTCCAACTAGCAGCAACATTTCATGTAAATCAACCAGTGCAATTTTCATATGGCAAATGTAGGCAATTTCCCATCGGGCAAAAATGTAAAGGCCTATTTTAAAATAAGTGTGGGGGAGGGGGTGGTGGGGCATGGCCCTGATAATGTGACGTTCATCACCTATCTTTAAGTTCTTAACTCTATGTTGTAGATTTTGATCCACAGGTAAAAGTTTTGATCCAAAACTGAAGATTATTGAACATTTTTTTTCTCTCCATAATTGAAGATTAAAATGATTGGTCCAAAATTGAAGATTTTTGGTGCAAACTGTAAAAAAAATTATTCAAAATTATATGTACATATATGGATATATATACATATATGGATATATATACATATATGGATATATATATATATATATATATATATATATATATATATATATATATATATATATATATATATATATATATATATATATATAGATATATATATATATATATATATATATATATATATATATATATATATATATATATATACATATGTAGATATATATATATATATATAAATATATATATATATATATATATATATATATATATATATATATATATATATATATATATATAGATATAGATAGATAGATATAGATATACATATATAGATAGATATATTTATACATATATATATATATATACATATATATATATATATATATATATATATATATATATATATATATATATATATATATATATATATATATATATACATATATATATATATATATCTATATATGTATATCTATATCTATATATATATATATATATATATCTCTCTCTCTCTATATATATATATATATATATATATATATTGTATATATAAATATATATATAAGTATATACATACATATATATATATATATATATATATATATATATATATATATATATATATATATATATATATATATATATATATATATAGATACAGATATACATATATAGATAGATATATTTATACATATATATATATATATATATACATATATATAAATATATATATATATATATATATATATATATATATATATATATATATATATATATATATATATATACATATATATATACATATATATATAAATATATATATATATATATATATATATATATATATATATATATATATGTATATATATATATATATATATATATATATATATATATATATATATATATATATATATATATATATATATATATATATATATATAATATATGTATATATTATATATATATATTTTCAAAGCATTTTTTCTTCAAATCATTTAATTGTTGACCCAAACGAAAGATTTGCTTGATATTTCTGAGTTTTTAATTAATAAAATCTTGCTGATTTCAAATAGGTTTGGTTTCCATTATTTCCAAGTATTTCCTGAGTAAGATGGTCCCGTACGCCCATGCAGGTGGGAGGCCTCCGGTTACGCTGCTGCCCCCATCATCAACTTGTGATGTAGATAAACCTGAATCTATTCAAAGGAGAGCAACATGATTTTGTATGACAGACTAACCTTAGAAATCTAGTGTAAATAACATGCTTCAAAAATTAGATTGGCCCTGTTAATTAAAAACACGGAAGAAACCATACACGTCTACATATGCTTTATAAAATCAACAACAATTTTTTCTCCATTGACCAATTGACAAAGGGGCCAAGAATTGATACAAGATATAATCATGATTTTAATTTTCAAATTCCCTACGCTAAAAAGAACGTTTTAAAATATGACAGAGGGGCATTCAAATATTTCTCTTTCTTTTTTTTTTTTTTTTTTTTTTTTTTTTTGGGGCTAATGAGGTCAGTTGACTTGTGATAACAATATTAGGGGATGGCTAATTAGGTCGGATAACGTGATAACACATGTTCACCTAAAGCTATTGGGGGCTGAAGCCCCCAGCCCCAGATTCCGCCGCCGCTGCTTCTTTTCCACGCGCACTATAAAAAGAATGGAATACTTTGCCATCATGCAGATATTGTAGATGCACTTATTAAACTGTTTCAAATCTAAGTTTACAATATTCCACTGGTATTGTTAACTAACTTTGTTTTTCTTTTTTTCATTACAAAAAAACTTGCAGTCAGAAGTTTTGGAAATTTGGGGGTAAATGTCACATAATATATTGAGGAAAAAGCAGGTTATTTTGAGGAGATAGCCGGAATATTTTGAGAAAAAAGTAAGAAATTTTGAGCAAATTTTTTTTAATAGTTTAAAGCTTCAACTTTTAAGGTCTCAAGTTATATTACTGGCCATGGGCAAAGGGCAAGACTAACGACAAATATCATAATGTTTTCACTGCAACTAATTTTAGTTAAATTTATGATTAAAGAAAATGGTGATAACTTTTTTTTAAATAGAATTTGGTAAACTAGTACATGCAGCCCAATTTGTGTATGTCCCTTTTCCTTTTCTTGCTTGAATATGTCTAGCTATTTTGCCGGAAACGGTATGCTTTGCATCCGACTGGGAAGGGGAGGGGCTGGCGATATAGCGAAATATCAGGATATTCAATTTTGTCTGTGCGCCTGATAGATTTTGGATCATGGTACCTAACTATTTTTACATTTTTAATTTGATTATTTAAGTTGTCTCTATGTTAGAACGTGCCTTATGACCAATACGATAATAAAATAGCAAATTGTTTAACTTTGTCAATTGATATCCGAGATGCTGCGTTTGTATCATCATACAGCACTTTTTTTTTTTTTTTTTAAATGTTCAATTTGATTATTCTAGGAGATCGATTGCAATTGCCGTCTCAGCTGCTGAAAAGCAGGAGCCTCAGGGGCTTTACCCGTCGACCCTCTACAGAAGCTTTCCCATTAGGGTTGTCCCCGCAATTTTTAAAACCACGTATACACGGACCTGAATAACAAGGAATTTGGTCCTAAAATTTACTGATGACCCCTTCCCCTACACCCCCAATTTAGTCCCCTCTTTAATTAATGTCCCCTTTCCAAATTCCTGGAATGGACGTAATTAATTTCATCATCCTTGAATTACGGTAGTTTGATACACTTGGTTTATAACGGTTTCAGCCTCCACCCAGGGACGTCGCTAGTCCCGGTCTACTGACTGGAAGGGTTTAAAGACCCCAGTTTCCAACTGGGTGGATTCGTCATTGGGAGAGGGGAGGGGGGGTGAGACACCTCCACACCCCTGTAGCGTCTCTGCCTCCACCCTTCCTTCTCTCCTCTTCTCATCCACGAAGTTGTTATGACAATGAATTATGCTCCTTGCTTTACTTCAGAAATGGTTGTTTTTTCAAATATATTTTTTGCTTAAAAAATAAAACAAAATTGCCTTCGAAGTGAACTAAATTGAAACCCTTTTTGTTTTGGAAGGGGGTCTAGGAAGTTCTTGGACCCCTTAATGCGGGTTACGCCACTGGTGGGACAGGTGGAAGTGGTGTAGCTAAAGGGGGGGCAAGTGGAAATTGCTCCCACACTGCCCGGAAATTTCACATAACTCGAAATATTTGTCAATGTCTTTTGGTAACCCTCATGAAACCAATTGGTCTTATTTCAGTTGTAACATGAACCAGTTACCAAATTACCAAAGTTTTTCCTCCAAATATCTGTCATTTCATTCAAAATTTATAATTTTTTTGCTCAAAATATCCCAGGGCAGGAGTTGGCAGTGGGAGAGGGGGTTGGTAACTTGGATTTGAAAATTTGCATGGTTCTACCTCCCTGTAAAAAGTCTAGCAACGCCATTTAAGGTGAGATTGCGGGGAAGAAGGTGGGGGGGGGGGGAGGCTACATGAGTGACAAAGGTGGTACATGAGTGACAAAGGTGGTATTTGCTTGATAGTTTGTGTTGCTTTCTTTAATCTGTCAATAAAAAAAAAAGATCAATTATAATAAAGGGACTTATGATAGGGCCCATTTTAAAGATGCCCCATCATTAAAGTCTGGGATGGGCTTGAGCACTCTAGAAAAGAAATTTTAAAAAAAAGAGGGAAAATGGGTCACCAGTAATTTTCGGACTGATAAAAGCTTCAGAATTTTCCGGTGGGGTTGGGGTTCATGCTGTGCTACATGCTTTAAAAATATGACAGTAGAAAGTGCCCCTCAAGTCTTCCCCCCCCTCCCCTTAAGATTCAAACATATTCCACCGCCTCTGGTAAGGGTCCAGAATTTAAGCCAATCAGTTCTCTCTTTAAAACCAAAAACATTAACCCTTGACCTAAATAGGACTCCCTATTAAAACATACTCAACTTAATATTTTCCCTTCTAAACCAGATAGGGCTGATCTATCTACCAAATCAGAATGAAAATTCATTGCACTTATTGTTTATATTTCTATTCATCACCAAGACACTTGATACAAATTCTTTTGAGGATCAGGCTTTATTTTTGGACATTTCCTTCATGCGAGAACATAGTTTTGGTTGCTTTTCATGTCAGGAATGCATTTGTTGTAACTTCTTTGAAGGCAGAAGTCTCCTTTACATAAATTTCATTTCAAGCAAGCCACAATAATAGTTGAATTTTTTTCAAGGGCAGATATCATTTTGTCCCCAGTAGCTGAGCAATGCATGTGGTCAGACAAACAAAAGATGTGGAAGAACGGGCGGACGCACTAAAGAACAGTAAAGATGCTACATCACCTCTTCACCAACTTCTTAGTGAGGGGATAAAAACATTTCAAGATTAATTCAACAATAATAGGATAAGAGAAATACAATTTTTTAAACATAATATATTTTCTCTTTGCAATATGCGTTAACTACAAAAAGCAAACAATTTTGAAACACAACCCTCGATGATTTATTGAAATCCTTGCCCATTCAAAACAGAAGGTTTAAAACTTGTTTGAAATAAACTTTACATACATTCAAAAATGTACAATTCTACAAAACTAAACTTTTGAATAATTATTTCCAATAAACTTGTGTTCTTCATGTGCTTCTACCAAATTTATTTACTGAGTTGGCAAAACATGACTTAATGGGTTTTAATGGAAAAACCGTGATGCTTTGTTCAGTTATAACATTACATTCCCTCTAATAATCCAAATCTTATTACCACAATCATACATTAAACATCATCAGCTAACCCTTCAAACTCCCTTACCTTAACAGATAGTTTGGAACTCTCTTTAAAATTTTCCCATGGGGTAAAAAAGTTTCGGACGGCAAAAAAGTAGCCATTTCAAATGTGAATGGGAAGAAATAAGCAAAATTATTATTTACCATTCCACTTGAGCCATGAAGGCCCATCTGGTTTCCTTGGTGCAAGTGGATGAGAGCACATGGCTCTCCCTGGATAGGATGCCAGTCCATCATAGGTTAACTGCCAACAGTACTAATCCTTATTTTACAGCTGAGCGGACTGGAGCACGAAGAGTAAAGTGCTTTGGTCAAGGACACAGCACTCGAGTGGGGAGTGGAACCAGGTACCTTTCGCATATGAGCATGACTCCTGAGCCATTGTACCTCTTTATGTTTGTTTGGTGAGGTTTAAGAGCATCACTAATTGATGGTCAAGGAATTAGATTATGCCAAAGGTGAAACGAGGTTGGAGAAGTCGGACAGAGTGCAGTGGGTATGAATCATATTCCATTTTATTTTCTATTCAAAATAAATAAAATTATAAACTGGTCATGAAGAAGTATGTTTAGTTTTCAAATTATTGCTTATCAAAGTTGAAGGATTATTGATACATGTCATATTTGTGATGTATGAGCAGAAAACATGCTAAAAATACTTTAAATAATTCTTTATATTTCTGTCTTTAATTTAAGTCTTTGGACATGATGAGAATGTCTTCTTTTTAGGATTTGATTGGGGCATGAGTAGGATCAGCTGCTCTCCTAAAAAAATATGGCAAATGATTACAAAAACCAATCCATTGAAATAAATCACATAATAACGATCTGCCCATCAGACATCACAAATCTACATAATTTGTATATTAAGACCTGAATAAAAAGCAAAGGCGCTGGAAGCAGGGGGAGCACGAGCAGTGGCCCCCAGCTTTTCAAAAGTGGGTACTTGACTAGGTCCCTCCCCAACTTTGAACTTACAAATGTATCATTTAGGCACATGATACTGTTTTGAATATATAAAAAAATACAGGAACAAATTAATTCATTCTCATTCAGATGACCACAGATATACATGACACATATCCAAAGAGTTTTGTTGTTGTTGTAGGAAAAGAACCTAATTGACACATAAATCACTTCAATTTCATCCTCTGTTGAAAAATACTTCAGGCAGCACTACTTCTATACTTCCATGATTTGGATCTATTTCTTAGTACAGTGAGTTGGATTGAACCAAGAGACCTAATAGGCCAAGGGTTCTTAATTTTCCAATGTTCATCATTTCAAAACAGCTTTCAGGCCATGGCCCAATCGCCTGGCAAAACCAGCATCATGTGACAAACAAATCCCATCAAAACAATCCCTGAATACAAACAAGTTGAGAGCATACGTGATTGGAAGGATGTACACCAGATGTCGGCAATTCTCTTATCCACTTTTCTCTTTGACAAGCTGCGAGCCCAATTTATAGCGGAACCAAAGATAGCATCTTAAGCAGCAATGTTTTAGTGAGCTGATTTGCCTAGAAAAAAAAATAAACGAGTATTTTGCAAATTTTACCAATCTCATTCGGATTGATCTTACATGCAATGCAATGCATTATATAATGACTATTGTTCGCGGGTCAGATTGGATTGTCTGGCGGGCCAGATTTGACTGCGGTCCGCCTATTAAGAATCGCCCTTATAGGCAATAACGATCTTGAAGATGGTAGAGAGGCCTACCATTGGATTATTACAGCAGCCACAGGGGGTGTCATGATTAACTGCCCCCAACTGGGTTTTGCCCCTGGACCCTACCGTTCCGATGCCGTTGATAAAAAGCAGCTGTACATTGGTCACTTTCTAAGTAATTTTGATGAATTGTTGCTAACTATTTGTGGTTGTGATAGATATTAAAACAATTCAAGCTAATGTTGCATCTAAATGTGACTTTTAAGAATTGCAACATTCATAATTTGAGGATATCTAAATTAAACATTCTGGCAAAAAAGTTCCCTTGATGTCATTATGCCTTTAACATTCTATGAATGAAGAAAGACTTCTACATATCCATAGCAGACCTTAGATTATTGGAGTCTTAAAATATCAGCTTAAAATATATCAACTTATTATACCACGGGGCATGGCCCCTTCAGCTCCCATACAACCATGATATGGCAACAACGTAATCCTAACAAAATAGAACCAGAGGATAACAAGGAAAGTAAAACAATGTAACATTCCAACCAGCCAATTTTATCTGGTTTCAAAGCGGATTTTCCAAGCCTTCCAGCAACCGTTTCATAGAATTTTTCATGATTTCTGCACTTTTGCTTAACTTTTATGACTACAATTGTGGCGAAAAGTGTTGGTACAAAATTGCTCAGAATTTTTTAACACTGTTTCCCCCGCCTCCCCCATTCAATGGTGTGCGCTTTGCAAAAAATATGGTAAAATGCAACTTTCAACATTGACTGAGGTAGGTGGGGTTATGTCCCAACACCTGTGGCCACGATTGTAGCTTATGATATTTGTAATCCCCATTTGTGATACTTAATTCTCTATAATACACTAAAATGCTTCAAAGAAAAAGTATGGTGCTTCCTAGTGCAAATAATATTCCAACCTTAACTGTGTATACATTTCAGTGTACATTTGAGTAATAACATTCCTTTTCTTCCTTTTTTAATTTACTGTGGTCGATGTGTCTGCTCTATTCCTCCATTTCTGGGTGGTCTAAACCATTTCAGGCATAATATATACAGTAATATACACTAATTATATCAATTTATATTGTATTTCATGTACAGTGCTTATGAGCATGTTTTTTCATGAATTTTAGCACCATAATATTCGGTATAATAATAATAATAATAATAATATTATACATCTCTTGAGATGTCAATCTTCCTAATAATAATTTCTGGTGGATACATATGGCATAAGTTCCTGAATTTCTTTTACAAACAGCTGTTATGTTTGCATCAGTCCTTCTGCAGCAGCTAAACCAATCAGAAAATTCTCTATGGCTGGTTGCATCTTACGATTTCTCAGAGCTTCTACGGTTATTTTGGGCTCACCCCCGTCTTCCTGCGGAACTGCAAGAGTCTTCAAATTGTTGATGAGTTCTTTGGTTTTATCCGCAATATCCTACAAAGAAAAGGAAAAGAAGTTTGCATTTTGCATAAGATGTACTTATTCTGTTAGGTAATATGATGAGTTCGTGGGGCATGATTCTCATGTAGTAATATGAGGCACCTGGTCCATGCCCCTCTTCCTTTGTTAAAATGTGACATTTTGACCCCCTCCTCCTACTCATCATGCCCCACCAACTCATCAAATTACATAACAGAATACGTACATAAAGGAGCATGATCATAAATATTATTTTTATTGAAATTGAGAGTGAAGATCTTTTTTGCTTTCTGCAATGATTTTACACATTTTGATAAAGTCAGTCAAAATCAGTCAAAATCAGTCACTGAATCACTCAAAATTAATGTAAGAGAAAAACATTAAATATCCATCGTCCAAATATGTATAATTACACTTCATCACAATTTGCATTCAACCAATGGCTGTGTACCACAAAAGTGACAAAGAAGACATTAATTAAACATTAATGTTGATGCGGAGTGTTTATATCTGTATTTAATGCACATGGCAAAGGACTTTGACACAAGTAGACTTTAGGAGGGCCATTCACGAGAGCAAAGTTCTTTGAAGTGTGCATTAAATACACATATAAATGTGATGCCAAAACATTAAAAGAAATACAAAATTTCAGTATAAAATTATTTTTTTAAAATTTATCAAAAAGGCATAAAAAGGCATACAAAAAAAGAATGAAGAGCGAGAAAAGATTATATACAATTTTTCGCTGTCTTAAGAAATTCACCTGTTGTAAAAATGGACTAAAAAACCAAATGTCACATATCTTGATAAAGCAGGTCCTCAAATCCAAACAGCTTGTACATGATCAGTGTCAACCAATCATGTGGCATTTTTCTCTAGAGTATATTCATGATTTTTTCTTATTTTAAAGACTTGCAAATGTTTCTCTTAGACATACAATACACAGCTTAAACTTTGTTGGAATGTTAACCTAGAAATAAAAAAATGAAATTGAATCTACCTTTATGATATCTTGATTTGTTTTACTGTCGTCCCCTGCAGACTGCACCATGAGCTGTGCAATATCTTTGTGCAATTTCCCCATCACAAAATGCTCTAGAAATTAATACCGATGTGGAAATGTTAAAGGAATATTTCCATGACTTTCACATTCATATATATGATAGAGGACTGAAAGAAACATCTTAGGTGAAAAATCAAGTTGATATCATTCTTCATTTAGGAGCTATTGCATTTCAAAGATTGCTTGATTGTGTTGAATAGTGACCTCACAGTGTACAGTGTGATGTCATAAAGGCATCCGAGGCAATTTTTGTATTTGTTTGAAAATTAATTGCCTCTTTCTTAAATAAAGGAAGCATTATTTGTTTATTTATTGAGATAGAGTTAAGGCACACACATAACAACACACTTGTGCAATTTTTGTTTGTTTGTTTGTTTGATGAAGGTTTAACAGCAACTAAAAACAAGGGTCAAATTGTGCCAGAGAGGTTAGATCATTCCAGAGGAAGGGGAAAAAGATAATAGAAGTCTAATAAAAGGACAGGGGCTAATAGCCAGGAAACTGGGGCTAAAAGAGGAAGTGCAGAGGTGTGAAAAAAGGGAAAAGGTGAAAGTAGTTAGGGGGATGGGAGAAGAGGATTAAATATGGCTGTAGAGGGAGGTATGGTGAAGGAAGGAGATATTTTATCCGGGGAGTTATTTCAGAAGAGCTCGACTATGGAATTGTGAGGGGTGAAGGAAGCTCTGGGGAGGTTTTACAGGGGGCAGACAAGGAGGACATGGTGAACAGTGAGGGGGCAATGGCAATCATTGCAGAGGGGTGAGCCAGTAAGGAGGTGGAAGTGAGTGAGGTGGGTGTGGCCTATTCTAAGGCGGGTAATGTGGATGTTGTCTATTCGGTAGAGGTTGTGGATGATGGGTTTGGTTGGAATGGTGGGCTGGATGTTGTGGAGTTTGTTTTCAATTTGGGATTCCCATGAGGTTTGCAAGCAGTCACGAACAAGGGAAGCGATAAGTGGTTTGATATCAGAATGGGTTTTGGGAAGGGGATAGGGGGAGGTTAAGAGTAAGCTTAGCAGCTGAATCAGCTCTGTTATTGCCGGGGATGCCAACATGGCTGGGTATCCAGAAGAAAATAATATATTCCCTGCAAGGGGGAGGGGGGAAAAAAGAGTTTGCGGAGGAGGAGGTGGGATGTGGGGTTATCCCACTTGAGGTTGAGTAAAAAGTAAGGACAGACTTGGAGTCTGAGAAGATGGCAAAGTGTCTGAGGGGAGGGCAAGCAGGATGGCCTTGGCCTCAGATGAGAAGATGGACGAGTAGTTGGGAAATCTGCTACTGAGGGTGATGTCTTGGATGACAGCAGCAGCAGCTGTCTTGTCACCTTCTTTGGAGCCATCAGTATAGATGGGAGGTGTAGCTTGAGAGATGGTTTTTGATTTGGTTGTGGAGGTTGATGAAGAGTTAGGGGTGGATTTGGGTTTTGTGATGAGTGGAGAGGCCCAGGTGGATAGAAGAGAAGGGTGGTCCAGGGAGGAAAAGTGGCCCAGGAGAAGGTGCCAAGAGTGGTGGGGTTGATGCTGAGATGGTGGAGGTCGGGTTTGATGTGTAAGCTGAAGGGTGCGGATAGGTTTTAGTTTTATCAATGAGGGTGGAGAAATTGGGGTACCTAATGAGGTTGTAAACAGGATTCTGGGTGTATGGTGAGGACTCTAAAAGCATAGGAAAGGCTAAGCTTTCTACACCTTAGCAGAAAGGGGGGTTCGTTGGCTTCAACATGAAGGCTGGTGATTTGGGAGGTCCTGTAGGCACCCAGACAAAGCCTGATGGCTTCATTTTGGATGGTGTTGGTGTGGTTGAGGTATGAGTTGTGAGCGACACAGTAGACAATATTGCTGTAGTCAAGCTTGGCACAAATGGTGAGCCTGAAGATTTTGAGGAGAGCATAGTGGTTCGCACCCCAAGTGGTGTTGGGGAGGAGGCGGAGAATGTTGAGGGAGCTGTTGCATTTCTGTTTCAGGTTGGTGATGTGTTGCTTGTAGGAGAGCTTGGGGTCTATAGTTAAACCCAAAACTTTGTGTGTTCAACTTTAGGAATGCGATTGACATTGAGCACGAGGTTCGGGTTGGGGTGGAGGTTGTTGAAATGACAGAAGTGCATGCAGATTGTCTTGTCTTTGGAGAATTTAAAGCCGTTACTGTTGCACCAGATTTGCAGCTGGTTGAGGCTAAGTTGGAGTCTATTTTCGACAAGAAGAAAACTAAGGTAGGAGTAGAAGATGGTGAAGTCGTCCATGTAGAGGGTACATTTGATGTTGGGGCCAAGGTTGTCTGTGATGTCGTTAATGCTCAGGTTGAAGAGAGTGGGGGAGAGGATGCTGCCCTGGGGGATGCCCTCTTCTTGGAGGTAGGGGTTGAAGAGGGTGTGGCCAATACAAACTTGGAACTGCCTGGGTAAGAGGAAGTTTTGAATAAAGATAGGGAGGTGGCCTCTGAGGCTGATGGTGTAAAATTTGCAGATAATGCAGTATTTCCAAGTAGTGTCGAAAGCTTTCTCGAGGTCAAGAAAGATGGCAATGAGGTGTTCCTTTTTTGCAAAGGATTCCCAGATAGCAGTGTTGAGCGTAATTAACTTATATATGTACGATAGCAAGGGTTGTAGTGACAGTAGTGTATGATATATAGTTCTGGAAGTTTCAAAGAAATTTGTGAGAATAAAATTTTCCTGGAGGAAAATGATCATATTTTTTGCTTTGTCGATCACAGTCTCTACTTTCGATAATTCTTTTGTCAGGGTTTGTACTTTTGAACTATGACGTTAGATTTTTCATGCAGGAAAACAACTGGGGAGAAGGGTTTCTTCATTCAAAATTAGAATTTAAAACAGGTTTTTTGTACTGGCGAGTAACTTCACAATTTTTGGTGATCAAAATTTTGGAAATGAGGGAACATGGTCGCCAGTTTTTTCTGGCGACCACAAAGCAAACGCAATTGTCAAAGGTTTTCTGAGAGATATGGCCATTCTCTATTCTGCCTATGCTATAAACTTATGCACCTACCTTTTGATTGAGGTGCTATCACAATTTCACCAGTTGCAACATTAATGATGGCATCATAAAGGTCTGTTTCTTCCTCTACAGCTGCATTTGTAAATCCTGCCACAAAAGTAGAATGGGTTTTCAGATCTTGCAGCTCTTCTTCATGGAGATCAACAATTGGAAAACAAATGTTCCAGTTTTGCCTATGCCATACAAGACTGGGGAGGGTTCTGTAAAGACATGTAGGACAACAAGTATCATAAAGTAGCACACATAAATACTGAATAGAACATCTGTGATGACATAGCTGTACTGTCAAAGACCAAAACACAGCTGATGAGGGTGAAAGGTTACCAAGGACATATGGGGTGCATCACTAGTCACTTTATGTCCATGTCATAGACTTGCATTACACATGCATTTGACTTTAAAAAAAAAAAGCTAAATCCATCCGAGCCATTGAGGCTTTTGAGCTGGTGCTTTATCCCGGTTTTCATGGCGCAAGCGGATGAGAGTACAATACTTCCCTGGATGGGATGCCAGTCCATCGCAGATTAACTCCCCAGCAGTGCTGGTACTCATTTTACAGCTGCGTGGACTGAAGCAAGTAGAGTAAAGTTTCTTGCTCAAGGATACAATGCAGCACTCACGACAGGAATCGAACTAGGTACCTCTCAAATACGAGCATGACTCCTTAACCACTGGGCCACAGCACCTGAAGGACACAATGCAGTGCTCACGATGGAAATCGAACTCGGAACCTCTCCAATATGAGCATGACTCCTTAACCACTGAGCCACAGCACCTCTTTATATTGCGACTCAATTCCATGTCATAGACTTGCATTACACATGCATTTGACTTCAACCGCTTTAAAAATTAGATTCAAAATTTACTAAGAGGTTGGAAAAATAGCAAAACATTAAAGCTGGTAAAACAAAACCACTACTTCACAAATAATCAAATGCTCAGGTGCTGAATCACTTGAAATAAAAACTTCCAATGTAAGAGGGTAACTTCCACCTGCCTGTGGTTTTTAATAAAACTGTAAGCTTTTACTAAGTTTGAAGTTACAATATCTTAATTAATGACTATAACTTCAATCAAAAAATACTTGAAAAAAAGCAAATTCAAAATCTATAATTATTACAAACAACAAATGAAAGTTTATAATAAAACAAACTACACAAAATTATAAGAAATATGTTACCTTACAAATTCTTGAAGCTCTTCTAGTTGTGGACAATAAACAACTAACTTTTTCTTTAGAAGTAGACATGTGTATACAATTATAGATTCCATGCCAAATTTATTGATGACATCTGAAAGAAAAAGAAAAGTAAACTATATCTAAATCGAATAAAGTAAAAAGCAATATAGAATGCATCTCTGCCATCGTTAACTCCACCAATGAACTTTGTTTTGAGGATGTACCTGAATAGCCTTAAAGGAATGTCATAGGAAGTTGTCATAGGAAGTGATGTCCAGTTTGGATGAAAGAAAACTCCAACTGCAGAATTCAAAATTTGTGGGGATTTTCTCCCCTTCTGTAAATTTGTGGGATATGGAGGGGATTTAAAAACAAGAGGGATTTTTTCTGGAAAAAATACCAAAAAGGCCAAAAATACCTCAAAAGGCCAAAAATACTACCAAAAACAGCCAAATTTACATTTTTTTTATTATAGGAATTTTCCCCTTCAATTATTTTTGAGGAAGAATTTGATAATACATGCAGGAATCCCGTAGAACTCACTTGATGAAAGCATGAAAAAAATGTAAAACAAAATAAGAAACAAAAATTATTGGCATCTCAGACGTATCAAGATTAACTTTCAGTCATTAAGTTGTGCAAGTGTATAAATGCCTAATCTTGTCATTTCTTTTTTTTTTTTTTTAGTTATCATTTTTTTTGTTCTAAAAGGTTGATTTATGGTATATTTTATGCATTATGTTTTATCACAAACTTTTCTAATTCAAGTTGAAAATAAAGTTTATAAGTATTATACTTCAGTTTGATCCATTTCTATGTAATAATTCACAGATTAGACTCAAAATAAAAATGTATTTTGTTAGTTTGAAAATATAGATAATTTATCCACTACACATGCATATGTAGTTATTTTTTGCTAGAAACAAATTGTGTCATGGTGTCATTGTCAAACTTTTTACTATTTTAAAATAATTTTTTTCTCCAAATTTCTTCTGCTGGTAAATCACAGCTAAATTCAGCAGATTCTACTTTATGTTAAGAGAAAGTGGTTGTAAATCACAAATTATTTGATGACATTGGAATAGTATACATAAAATGACTGACGCCAATGAATATAGCCTTTACTGAGATGCACCCTTCCTTAGCTGTTTTGTTTCTTTAAGCGGCGACGACGACAAGTGAACACACAATTACAATGACGGGGTCATCGCCTGCGTATTCGGTTATGATAGTAACAATGCTATTACGAAACGCTTAATACGACCCAGACGAGAACACAGGTACAACGTACGGACTGACATAACATCGACAACCAAGTCAATGTCCACGGCCTTTGATAATCAGTTGAGGTAAACTGGCGTGTCTACCCAACCCAGGCTTGAACCCAGGGCCTCATGGTCTGTAGAAAGGTATGATAAGCGCTACACCACAGTTAGTGGACACAGTTGTTTCTTTCAAGAGGTCAACCTTTTTATATCAAATGAACATGCTTGATCACTATAGATGGATTTCATCATGTGACTCCAACTCAACGGGCAGCCATTTTGCAGGGGAAGTGTCGTTGTGTTTTATGTGCATTCACACAGCTCAGTCACACCACACATACAACAAAGATACCCCATGCTAACCTACCTACCAGTTCAGCAAATTTAACTGATTGCAGTTTTTATTCGCTTCCAATTTTACTTCATATTTTACTTAAGTTTTATTTTATTTACCAGGCATACGAATAGTAACTTTTACGTGATCGCCAGCTGATTGTTCGCTATACTCAGACAAAGCCTACAACCTGATATAAAGTGCTTGCTGCAAATCCTAATGTTAGTGTGAACCATAACTTGAAAGCAGTCACATCGTACAGCATGCAGAAAGCCACTTCGAACGTCGATCAGGATTAGATGGAAATCGAAAAAACCTCTTTTTATTCCCTGGCACATATCTATTAGTGCAACTTATGGCTAAACAAGATTCCGTCATAATTATCTTATAAACATAATTTCATATAACATCATTCAAACATACGTAAGTCTAATTAAGTGTACAGCAGATAACAGTGTTCTCACCATACAAAATGGCGATGTAAACAAAGTCATGTGACTTCATGAATGTCAGCTGAAACACCTGTATATATTTCTATCTTACCTTTGACCGATCCCTTTGCATATGACTTTTTGGGGTCAAACTCTTTTGTGTGAAACATTCCATTGTCTTCACTTGGGCAAGAACCATTAGTTATAACAGACAAATAATTCTGCAGTAATGCTGAAGGATTTCCAGCCTTGTTGTAGCTTTTGCAGAGTATCTCCCCGAGGACTTTGTACTTTTCAGGGTTAAAATCTTTTGCGAGAAGGAAAAGTGAGAAGGCCTTTACCTGCAAAAACAGAAACAAAAGTCATTTTTAAGTCATTTTTAAGTGCAAATGTTACCTGGTGAATGTGTGAAAGAACAACAAATTCTGAGTACCATATGTCTTTATATTTCATTCGCAGCTGTTTTGTTCTAATTAAGTTCTTGAAAAATCTGAAATTAACCACTAAAGTTGAAGACATACCCAAGATCTTATTGTTGTGCTTCCACAGCAGTAATTGATGACTTCTATAACATTATTACCATTAAAATACTGATTTTTAATCATTTCAGAATAATACCAACATTGAAGCCTTGCAAGTTTTCCTTCATTTGTTGTAAATGTTATAACATGCATGCTGTCTACAAAAAGAAGTTAAAGAACTATTTCTCAGTCGGTGTATTACGCAGAAAAAAAGTACTATTTTGCAAAATGATTACAAAAGGTAAGGAAGCATGTTTGGTTTAGTTAAAGAGGCGATATCGTCATATGTGCACAATATTTAGAATTCATTTCAAATTATTTGATTGGTTGAAATTTTGCTGCGCGATTCGTTGTCTCGTATTGCAAGGTATATAGTTATTTAAAACGCCTTGAAGGTCACCACTCGAGATAGCCCAGATGGTTGCGGCGATCACAAGTAACGGTTTTTTTTTAAATCATGCCGTGAGTTCAAGCCCCGGTAAAATCGTTTATTTTGACTTTTTGCTTTCATCTCCTTCTTTTTTTTTTCTCAGTAATTTTCATTTGGTGACTATCATTGTAGCATTATAATACTAAAATTTCACTTTCGCTTTCTGACAAAAAAGCATTGAAAAAAACAAATAAGTTTCTCGTCACAGTAACGTAATGCGCTGTGTATGTAATTCTGCACACACAACGTACATGCTAGTGTCTGGCTGTATTGTGTGGTACAAACAGACAGAGGATCGGATCTTGTCTCCACAACCGAAAGTGACGTCAAAAT
>JAIGNY010000872.1:367500-452500 GCA_020152595.1 Chiridota heheva
TGAGCAATTCATAAAGTAATTTTTGTAAAGCATGTAAAAAACAACAAATGTCAATTCTTGTGTTGGATTGTTTCTGGCGCCGTGCACGATCATCCAGTGCTAAACAGCTCAATGAAAAGAAGCTGCATCAGTTGTATAGTTGGAGGTGAGCTAATTTAGAAAGCCATACAAATTAATTTCTTTAATATTCTTCTTTATGTTGGACACATAATTTCATTAAAAAACTTTTAAATTATTTAAAAGCATTCTTGCTTCGAACCTCCTTGGTATAATATTTACTGATTGGACCCATATGAGGCTGTGCCTTTTTTAAACAGGGTCAATGACGTAAACGTTATTAAAGAAGTTCTAAACCGAAAAGTGAGGGCGTATTTTTAGGGTTCCCAAAAAAAAAAATGCTTATCTAGCATGCAACGGTATAATTATTTTCAATATAATATAATATTCAAGTAACCATTGCTCTCACATCGTCTGTGGGCTATGAAGTTTATTGATCTATTGTGGATGATATATCTGTGAAATTCGCAAAAACGAGCGCCCTCACTTTCGGTATAGCACTACTTTAATAAAGTCTGTCATTATGTGCTTATACTATAGTAGTTGCCTCCCAACCACCCTCCCAGGCTTCCCTACCTCCCAGGCTTCCCTACCTCCCAGGCTTCCCTACCTATCATGGTGCATCAGCTGACGCGTTAGTCATTTAGCCCACCACCATTTAAACACATTTGCTTCCATTCTCGTGAAATTTCCTTTATTTTCGGGATATTTTCTTTAATATTTTTGAAAGTTTTCTTCATACTTTGGGAAATTTCTTTATTTTGGGAAACTTTCTTCAATTCTTCAATGTTTGGGAAGTCTCCTTCATTTTCGGAAAATTTTCTTAAATATTTGAGTTTCTTCAATTTTCGGAAAATTTCTTAATTTTGCTGAAATTTTCTTTGTGATATTTTTTTAATAATTTGGGCAGTTTTTTTCAATTTTCTTGAAATTTCCCTTCATTTTGCGGAAATTTTTTCAAGTTTTTTTATTTTTCGGGAAGGTTCCTTCGTTTTTGTGAAATTTCCTTCATTTTCCGAGACTTGCTTCCATTTTTTTAAGATATATTGTTCAATATTTGGGAGGCTTTAATTTTCTTCACTTTGTCGAAATTTTTGGGATATTTTTTTCAATATTTAGGCAGTTTTCTTCAATTTTCGGGAAATTTTCGGGAATTGTTGGGAAGTTTTTTTTCAACTTTTAGGAAATTTTCTTCATTTTGGAAAATTTCCTTCATTTTGGGGAGATTTCCTTCATTTTCAGAAAATTTCCTTCATTTTCCAAAATTTTTCTTTAATATTTCGGAAATTTTCTTCAATTTTCGGAAATTTTACCAAGGCAGCGCTTCCGGTGAATTTGTCCTCCTTGACCCCTTCCATGGTTTTGACGATTTTTTTCTTTTTTTCGAATCACTGATTTTAGGCAATTTCCTAAACGGTTCATGCCAATTTACTTCCATGTGCTCAACGATTTACTCTTATGAGATTTTTTCGGTGTGTGTGGGGCGGAGAGAAAAGGGGGGGAAGGGGAGGGGGCGCCAAAATGACTTTTCTCCCAAGTGAAACAAAATTATTATATCTTAGCATTTAGGTTTGTAATTCAAGTTGCTGATCAAAAGTTGCGGCTTTGGGGTTTTCCAAAACAAATATTTGTCAATAAATATGAGTCAAATTGAAGTAAATGCTATTTTGCTTTCTCTTTTTCTAAATTTGCGAACATCAAAATTCTGAAACGGGTACAATGTATTTTTCGAATAATGTAGATAACAATAACGAGTAGTTGAATGTTTTTTGCCCTAAAGAGCTCAGCCCTGGAAGGAAAATATATACGCTACAACTGTTGTCCGTTTGTCCAACATTGCAGCTTGTCACAAACTTACACAAAACATAATCTAAAGACAAGTGAAATGTTTCTTTTAATGTCTTTATTCTTGTGAAAGATAGATTTCTTTCATTTACATCTGACAATGATTCAATATAATTCAAGGTGTAAGAAAAATAATAGCTACTCAATCGATGTAATCAAAATACCATAATTTTTCCATAGGAAAATGTGTAATTTTAATATATTTTATCGTGCTTATAATCGAGATGTAAAAACGCGTGGCCATCAGAATTGGATGAATTCTGTATTGTTGGCCTGAGGTTTCTGTCAGTGTGCTGTTTAAGATAGTTGGGTTTTGTTGTTTGATTTCATCGTATCCCTCACAACTTTGGTAAACCGACAACATCAACCGTGTTGTTGTTGGCTATAGCTTTGATATATCGAAACAGCTGAAGATGGATGGAAAACGTTTCGTCCGTTTTTTTCTGATATCAGTAGACACACTTTGATAGTTGCCGTCAATTCGCGGAGGTGTAACTACCCGAGATATTGAATAGTTTTGATTGTGGGGAGATTGTCCTGTCTGTTGCTGACTTGTATGCTGTCTAATCACGCCATAATTCCGACGATTTGTGCTATACTGCGAGCTCATTGGTTGGTATTTGACTGGCTTCAATACCATGATATGTTGTGAGAAGGCAGCTCTCAGCTCTTCAAGTGATATACGAGATGTTGGATCTGGATTCAAGAGCCTCTTCAAGTACTTCCTTGCGCTGACAGACAAGTATGGTGGTAAAGCTAACGGCCTTGAAGACGCTTCCAATGAATCAAATGGAAACTTGGCAAACAGCATGAAGTACAGCGTGACTCCAAGTGACCAGACCATTCCTTGAACTCCTTCATACTTCCCTTTTAAGAACTCGGGTGGACACGACTCTTTCGAGCCCACCAGCTCACTGACGACAAGTTGACCTCCTCGATGTTGCCGTGCACTGCCAAGATTTGAAACTTTCACTTGATTTCCTGGACAAATGAGTACATTTTGAGGTATAAGGTTGAGATGAGACCAGCCTGCTTCATGGATGTCAGCGGCCACATTTATCAGCTGGCTGAGATAACAAAACGCGATTGGCTCACTAAGTCCAGCTCTGGAACGAACCAGGTCAAATAATGTCTTTGGATTGTTTAGTTTCTCGGTAACCATGATTGAATATTTGTTGTCATCGATTACGAACTCAGAATAGTCGTAAACTTTCAAGATGGTCAGTAAATGGCTGAGTGCTTTCGCTGCAACAACTTCTAATGGAAGAGATACTCCAATTGGACCATGGTCATTATCTGCAATGTCGTCAACTTTGGTAAACTCGATCACCACCTGTAATGAGAAAAGTAAATTCAGAATGATATATTGTCTTTACCTTACCTTAAACTACGAGCTATATTTTGACCTCGATGTGAAAGTTTGTCGAATTGAGAAATAAATTGAGAACAAGGTCTTGTGCCCATGCGGGATTAAGATTTTAGGCCAGAAGGAAAACACTGTGCCAGGACCGCCACCGGCCCGAGGACCGTTGCTTTCAGCATGTTAGGCCTGTGTCTCAAAGTTCATAAAAAAATACCCCAAAGTTTGGGTCAAAACAATTGTAAAGAGTTGATACGATTATTTTAATTTTCCGCTTAAATATGCCCATCAAAACGTGGCGGTTGTTTTTTGAGTACTTGCAAAAAGGCACAGGCAAACAGTATACGTTAAGAGTTTCGTGTTATGTTTAAATCAACTTACATGATCGCTGTCGCCATGTTTTAATGAGACACCCGAAAACTTGACACCGCCAAGTGGTTCCATCATACGGTACCCCATACGAGACGCAACATCTTTGGCCACAACCATCTGGGAATCTGTCAATCCGCATTGAATTTGAGTCTCCAGCGAGCGGGTGTTCGGTGCCTCTGCTTTGCATATTCGTGCCGCTTTTGCACGTGAAGCCTAAATGAAATGAAAATTGATTGATAGGTTAGACTTACGCATCTTAAATGGTACTGAACGTCATGTGTATTTTCTTTTGAATATTTCTGACAACGGCAGGAAGAGTGAAGATATTTACAAACAGATAACATAAAAGTCGCAATAATATTCAGTTAATTCTCACAAGTCCTTTCACCATGATCCTGTGGTGTTGCTGATCCTATCCTGCCTCTTAATGCTAAAACTGTAATTCAACTTATAGTATTTTTCTTTTAATCTATTTCAAACAGATAAATGCTCTTACCTGATATCCGTTTGTTAAAACAACAGCAGGTAAATTTGTCTTCAAACGCTGTGATTGCAATCTTGCCGCCTGTTGATCGAAAATTCTCTCCAAGTCCAAGAGAGATATTCTTGTGTTTGGATCTGGGTTCAGGAGCAATCGCAGCATTTTCTGGCAATTCTCAGAGACAGGAATTGGGATGTACAGCGGGCGCTTTGTGGCCACCTCTGGCATGCTGTATGCCATGTCCTCAAACAGCATGTAGTAATAGTGCATTCCGATAGACCATACAGTGGCCTGCACTTCATCGTAAGAACCTGTTGTGAATTCTGGTGGACAATTCCAGGACGGCGTGCCTCGACGTTGCGCCTAAAGACACCATTATCGTGCTTTGTTCCGAGTCCAAAGTCGATGACCTTTAAGTTCTCCTCGGCACACACAAGGAAGTTGTTGGGTTTGTAATCCGTGTGGACCCATCCAGCGCGATAAATATCCGCTGAGGCACGTACCATCTGCTCAATGAAAGCCATTGCTGTAGCTTCAGACAGCTTCTTCTTGCGGTGAACAAATTCATTAAGCGTTTCGCAATTCTTGGGTTTTTCCATTACCATGACGATGATATCTTCATTATTCAAAGTGTACTCCGCATGGGAGTACAGTGTTATTACTGAATCGACATGCTGGAGCTCCAACAAAGCTGCGATTTCGCATGGCATGCGTTGATCGTTGAACAGCATCCACTGTGTCGATGGGACCTTTTTCTTTTTCATGAACTTTATGGCCACCTGTTGGATTCAACCAGAATGTAATGAAACAAATTAAAAAATGTGATCAATTAAGCAGAATGTTAAAGCATTTACTGTATAAGTATTAAGAAACATGGGGCTGGAGGAGGCATATATTTTCTATACCTTCACCAAGTGTTAACCAAACAGACACCACAAAGATGACAAAAACATTCATCTCTTAGTTGGAAATCAATTCCATCTGGACTGTTGCGGGAATATAATTGATTCCATACGCCAAAATAATTACTTAGCCATTACATACAGTTGCGCAGAATTAAAAGACTTTTACATCTTTGTCAAGACATCAACTTAACAATAGGGTGAAAAATTCATACACAAATCTGATAATAATATAAGATAAGCAGACAAGATTCTGAATGCTTTTCCATATTCGCAGTGGCAGCAATTTCTTATTAACATTTCTTGACCAGACGAACCCAGACAGTGGTGTAGCTAGCCATATAGGCTTTATATAAGGCTTAATTTTTTTAGAGGGGACATAATGATATTCGTCTCCCAACAAAAATAGTGGTAGACATGTCACCCCGTCACCCCGGGATCATACACCAAGAGGATATCTGCTTCCTAAGCAAGTAAACTGACAAATTACTCACATCTGCGTACTGTTCAGTTGCTTTTAACGGTATTGCTCGGAATACCGCCCCAAAACCTCCTTTTCCCAAAACCTCTTTTGGTTCGAATCCTAAATGGATGATGACATTCTGCACTTTGGTGAAGTTTTGTGTTGATGGTGACAAAACGTGGGTGCTGGATGCTTCGGATACGCCATTTTCTACGCCTTTGTTGTTTATATGTTCATTTGTCCGTTGTCCATGCACAAGCTGTTGACCTTTAGCTTCTGACTGTGGTTTGGATGCAGCCACTGGCGGTCGCCGTACTTCTTTTGAACGAAGCTTTGGACCCTGAAATTATATATACATCATTCACGTTAAGCTTCTATACTAACACTCGTAATAATAATAGAGGTATCCCAACCCATTCTGCCCTACACACAAAAAGATACACAGAAAACAATAAACACACCCCACATAATGGTTGGCCAAATTGACCTGAAAATGGACGAAAGACTTTCTAGTGGGGGCAGCTGTACTTAAAAACGGAAATGTAGAAATTCAAGAGACGTCATTACTTGAATAGAAGTGACCTGTAGGTCAAGACCTGACCAGAAGATGGAAGCACTTACACATTATAAAATCATTATCATAAAAGTAATGTTTCTGTATCAAAGGAAATTTCGTAATATTAAATTGCTTGACTTGTCACCAATATATTTGATATACAATAGTTACGTCACTTCCGCGGAGTTAATTGATTGAAGAAAAAATGATTGCCTTTTCGGTAATTGTGTGAATATTTCGACCAATCAGAAACCTTGGATTGTAACATATTTTTCCGTGTTAACACAACATATGGCCTATAATATAAGAAGAAATATCACGGTGTGAAGGAAGTCATATGGAATTTCTTTTGGCGTACCTCAAAGATGGTGCTATCGAAGTTAAATGCTTGTGCAAAAGACTTTCGAAACTCCCTGGCTTTGTTAACATGCGCGATCTGAAAAGGAGATGGAAGATATTATAATTTCCGAATAATGAAAATGAAACGCTAGTGCAAAAGACCTTTGGAACTTTATTTCTTTGTTCACATTTGCAGCTTGAAATAGAAAAGAAGAAAAAATAGAATCGTGACACCGATTAATTTAAGGATTAGTTTAATGCAGAGTCAAACAAGTTCATCTTCATGAACAGATAAAAGGAGACTTTACAGAAACAAATTGGTGCAGAAAGCATTCCAAAAAATTATTTTGCTAAGCAAATATTCCACTTGAAAGCTCTGTCTTATAAGTGTGTAAGTGACTTGTATAAAAGTCTTCTATGGAAGGTTGATCATCACATTCTTAACAATTGTTAATGTATTTTAAAGAAAATTTATCAAAATTTTCACGTATTTGAATTATTATATCATATATATATATATATATATATATATATATATATATATATATATATATATATATATATATATATATATATATATATATATATATATATATATATATATATATATATATATATATATATATATATATATATATATATATATATATATATATATATATATATATATATATATATATATATATATATATATATATATATATATATATATATATATATATATATATATATATATATATATATATATATATATATATTGTTTATAATACCTCGAAAATGGTGGCATCAAAATGAAACGCCTGTGCAAAAGACTTTCGAAAATTCCTTTCCGTGTTCACATTTGCAGTCTGAAATAAAAAAAATTTAAAAGGAGAAACAAAAACTATTAATTGAGGTATAGCTACTGGCTACACGTTGTTTAGTGTGGCGAAGGGTAACGAGACCCAGTCTCCTCCTCCCCTGGGTGTAAGTATGATATATAAAATAATGTAACATGATTGTATTCAGTTTTAATTGAGATATTAAACTAAATTACGTTATCAACGGAAAAGAAACAGAGGGAGAAGAGGGAAAACAATTGTACCTTGAAAATGCTGCTGTCAAATTTATAAGCTTGTGCAAAAGACTTTCGAAATGCTCTTTCTTTGCTGATTTTCCTGACCTGCAAAAGAAATGAAAGAAATTAAATTTGAATGTACAACAACAAACTGTAGTGTGTGTGTGTGGGGAGGAGGGGTTATAAAATATTTCAATAACAATTAAAAAAATGAGAAATTTTTGGCCCAAATTCATACATAAAAATGTTCTCTTTGAAAATATAGAAATTGGTAGGTTTGCCACCCCCTTTCTGGACTATGTATAGCACACATGTGGAGACATTTACCTTCTTAAAATACACTAGAAAGTCTGAAAGATACAGTACCTGGAAAATTGTGTCAGCAAAATGGAACTCTTTGTGGAAAGCTTTCTTGAATGCTTTTGATTTGTTGTCGATCTTTGGCTGTGAATGAATTAGAATATTTAGCACAGTTTTTTTTAAATGTTATTTTAGATTTATTTAGGTAACTAACATTACTAGGCGGTGAAGTTAGGAACCATATAGAACTTAAAACACCCTCATCAAAATCAATTATATTATTGTACTGCAGATATGCAAGTAGGCATGAGAGAAGAATATCGTCCATTCTACAAAGGTCGCAAACATAGGCGGCTGTAAGAGATAGGAGGAGAGAGGGAGGGAGGGGGTCAAGATAGACACCCTTCTGTCCTTTTCATTTTACATATAATTTAAAAATGTTTGTAATACTTTTGCCTCCCCCCCCCCCTCCCTTCCCATTAGCTTCTATTGCAAGCAACCCATGATCATATGATTTAATTTTCAAAGAGAGGAAGGTGTTAAATACTTTGCTGTTAGGTCTCAAAACATACGAAAAACTCAAACATGTAGAGAAAATCCCAAATTGATATCATTCAAATGACATACCTCAAACAAAGTGTGGTCAAAGTTGAAATCAACGAAACTACCACTCTGAAACCTGTTGTGGGAGTCAAAGGTTGGAAATCTCTCCCGTGTGGTGAAGTTGTCTTCACTTTCGTCTCTCTGGCTGTAAAAGAGATAAACATACATCTGTTACTGATGCAGCTTTATTGTAATAAGGGCATATCACAGCATATCGTCATGACATACTGCATTTAGCTTCACTATGAACAGATTACTGTATAACTTACAAGGGCGTCAAGTTTTGTGAAAGATTTTGTGGTGGGGTGGGGGAATAAAAGTTATTTTTTGGTAAATTTGTTTTTTCAACCTTGTCAAACTTGAAATTTCAGCTGTAGCAGCCGCGATCAAATGGAAAAACTCAGAAAAACCTGCAATCTTTTCAGACATTTAGATCCGCATTAACAGAACGAAAAAATTATGGTGATAGATCTCCACCCCCCACCCCCTCCCCTCTTACCCCTTTCTCCTCCCCTTTTCTCCTCCACACACACACCCATCCGATCGCCTACAATGAGATTGAGAAAATGGGCATCCTCAATATATTTTGTATGATATTCATATTGTAAATATTGAAAACAAAATTGTTTGTTTACCTTTTCTGGGCGGCACGATTCTTCAGCAGAGCAAGAAGAAATGATTTTGCCCGCTCATCAAGCAGAGGCGTGTCCTGCAATTTCTGACCCTCCAGGCCAAGAGAGCCTACATAGGAGAACAAATAACGGAAATTGATGACAATGCTCCGCTACTTAAGTTATCTGTTAAATTGCATATCAAAAAGGCTTTAAATTATAAGTAAAATCATACCTTAAATTTTATGAAAATAGCATATCGCGCTCTTGAAAAAAAATTCAGTCATTGAAAATGTTAAGAACAGATATTAATACACTTAATTGCAAGAGTATCATATAAATAACGATCTTAAAGTCAATATTTCAATTTTAATATCAATATTTTCCCGTAAACGATAACTATTTTAGGCTATTCAGTAAAAGAAATTTCAGTCCCTCGCCTCTCTGCAGCTTTTTCGTGAAGAAAAAAATGGCCGAACGGAGAGGGGGAGAGCCGCCATTCACGAAAGGGGCTAAAATGTTACTTGCGTTAGAAATATGTTGGGTGCCAATGGTGGGAAAAAGAGCTGTAAGTAGAGCATAAGTGTAGAAACCAGGGACACTAGGGCACGTGCCCCCCCCCTCCCCCGACACACGTACACTTTTCCAAAAATGACAAAGTTTCTCTTTTGAAAATGAAAAGTGTCCCTCAATTACTGCCCAATAATAGGAAACTGGCGACTTTTGTCAGTTCCATGTACGGGGGGAATGTGTCCCTATTGCTAAAGTGCCCGTTCTTAAAATGAAGTACGCCTTTTAATTTGCTTTGTGGTTTTGAGCCCACTTATTCTATCTACAGATTGGAATGGGGCACACAAGATTTGAAGATGTGCCCCTAAAAGGTTGAGCCCCCTTTTTTCGAAAGCTTCTCATACCCCTAAAGTAGAGAGTTTAAGAATGCTAAAATAACTTACGCAAGAGGGACAGTATTGACATAGAGACATCAGGATCGATTAGATCTGTCTCTAACGCACAGCTGCCAAAGAAAGGGTTATTGGCGGCTAAGTAAGATGACCTCAGCCTCGATCCCGAGGCCATTGCAGAATGGTCAAAGTAGGAGAAAATGCTCCTCACCACAAAACTGCAGAAAAGAACAAAATAATTGGTTACTAATTTAACAGAAAACAAAATGTAATTATTTCATGGTTATACAGGGGGTGGTCAAGAGGGTCGTGCGACACGACCCCCCACCCCCCGAAAAAAAGTAAGATGGTAATGGCAAAAAGGTCCAGAAAATATTTTAAATGGTACAAATATTTCCCTCGGCGACCCCCTCCCCCTTTCTCAATCCGAAAGGCTGGCAACATCCCTGTATTTCGCATGAAAAAAGTATGTATAATACCATCGTGTATCCGGAAACTGCCTGTAAAAATAATATTTCACTTCCCCCATCATTTCCGTTATGGGTGGCGATTGCGGAGGGTTGTTGGGCCTGATGACCCCCCCATCCTTCCCCCATCATCGTTATTTTCAACGAATATCATACGAAAATAAACATTACCTGCTCACAATCTCGTCCGTCTGAAGGTTGTCAATCAGTTTGATCAGATCCGAGATGCGATCGTCAATGACGGCAGATTTGGATGATTTCTTGAAATATTTGAAGAAATCTGTTAAAAAAGTATAGTATACTATTTGAGGAGACTATCGTGCATTTACATCATTCCTACTCCTAACTAATACCAGAAGAATTCTGGTTATTCACTAGCAGCGCCACAGTTTGTTTCCGGGGACACGAGATGGACAGCTGTGTCACATCTGGGACAAACTTGTTGGCAGTTTGGGCAAATTCAAACATATCTCATGAGTAGTTAATTCTATGCATTGAATGCAAGAGTCGACACCTCCATATTTCACGGAAATTCTACCAACACAATCCCGTTTTCAGATTACAGAAATCGTGGTCCGAATTCCCCTCCTCTACCCTCACCCTTCCCTCCCAATCACCCCACTATAACCCCACTACGCCGCTGGGTAACAGTATAACAAAAAATACAAAGTTTAAAACAATCTGAAATGCCCAAATTGATATGATGAAAATATAGGTTAATACATTTATCCTCAAGGCCCCGTCCCAGCCCCATGTGTGCTTCCCACTTCATGGGTTAAATTACGGCCCTGTCTAGGCTAGGACCTTATATTATCAACGTTTGAACTCATTTACCAACTCCACTCAGACACGCCACTTATAGGCTGAGCGATCGTTTGTATAACCTATTTAGATATAAAGTATTTGATCTATCTGGACTTTTCCATCTTGTGAATCCATTTTTTATGTCCAAATATAAAAGGGCGCATGCCATTAGCATGATAAGGCCTACTATAGCCTTGTCCTCAATTTAACGACTTTGATTTCCTACCCACCCTGCCGCTAGAATTATATTTTGTATAGGCGACCCTGATGCATTAAGAAGTGCCGCGCCGCTAAGATGACAATATAGTCTTAATGATTATGACAAAGAAAATCACATTTTTACTTACCAAATACTTGGACAGTTAGTGCTTGAAACATGTTTGAAAAATCCTCTTTTTCGAATAGCTTAAAAATAAGACGCAAGTTAATTCGTAGAAAGTATTCTTGTTCTCATGAAAACGAAGAAATGAATGATAAGTTTGTGTTTGATTTGTAGCTAAGAACAAAAATGGTACAGTTACTACTTTGTTACGTAACAAAACTATCTGATGCGCGTTCATTTTGCGGGGAGCTGAAAATGCCCTTGTTAAATTCTGATTGGTCGAAATAGCGACGCTCGCGTGAAACACGCGCGCTTTTCCACAATTTAGTGTACGCTCTTTAGGAAAGCGTACGGGCACTACGTCATAAAGACTGATCATAAGTCTTGATGATATCATACTCCATTAGCCGTTCAGCTAAGAAAAACATTTTTGTAGGATTGGAGAAGAAAAAAAATACTTTAAAGTGACAGCGTCTTTTGGTGAATTTTTCAAATATTTTATTACCTCTTTTTGCTTCTTAAAGTGATAAAATGTTATTGCTTATGAATCTTAGATAACTACTTGGTATAAATATTGGTGTTATAGAAGTTATGTAGCTCTCCACATTAATGAAAACGCTGTGCTAAATATTTTAGCTCTCTAGAAAATTGCGCACACACTTTTTGGTATAGTGCTCCTTTAACTGGTAGCGACAACTCGACATGATGATGATTTTCGGGTTGATGTATATAACAGAAACCCTCTCACATATTTAAAATCATGTCCTGAACTTGACAGGGATGGAATGGAACCGGTGTTGAAGTTGTTCACAAGAATCCTTATAAACTAAACAGTTACAGAGGAAATTTCGTCACAAGAAAGTTGCCTGGCACAGTGCCAGTAAATCTGCAAAATACCAGCGACGTCACTTCCGCTGTAGTTTTTGATTGGCTTGTTAGTATTGTATTGCATAGTGTTCTCCACATTAAGTGGGAACTGAGATTATAGGGGATATGATCTCCCCCCCCCCCTTCCCCCCCTTTTCCTCTTACTTTCTGTAGGTTAATTTTATTTTGTGACTTTGCTCCCTACTTTTTCTCACATTATGAAAACAAAAACAAACAAAAACATTTTTTAAACTTTCTTAATTGTCAGGTAAATTTCTTTATATCTGCTTAGAAATGGAAACCCAAATCTTATCGGCCTAGTTGATTTTTAACGTTAGAAATTAACATTTTCTTGTTTCATGTCATTTTTGCAACTTCTGTATCTCCATTTTCAACTATTTCGTGGCATATAAAAAACTCCTAAAAAACAAGAACTCTTCAGCGCATGCAGGTTTTTTTTCCCTTGGCCCTTACAAAGCCCCCATTTGGAGCCTTGAGCATTTAAGGCCCGAACATTTGAAGCACCGAGCATTTGGGGCCCCGAACATTTGGGGGTTCCGAGCATTTGGGGGCCCTGAGCATTCCAGGAGTGAAGCCTGGCGTTGAGTCGTGATTTTGGTCTAGCAGGATATTGTTAAAATGAGTTTTTAAATTCTAGGGGCAAAGCCCTGGTAGGGACCCAGGAGGAGAAGTCCCCAGAAGCCATACGTTTTAGAAAAGTGCTTTAAAATTTGTCAAATATAGGGGTGAAGCTCAGACCCTTGCATATTGAATAATACAATATTCTACAAAATCGTTTGCCAAACTCAAAGGATTCTATAACGTAGGAGTCGTAGTTCTTCTTTAGTGCTAGTCACAGAGCAAGTGACGCTCGTCGTACTTCTTCTTTAGTGCTAGTCACAGAGCAAGTGACGCTCGTCGTACTTCTTCTTTAGTGCTAGTCACAGAGCAAGTGACGCTCGTCGTAGTTCTTCTTTAGTGCTAGTCACAAAGCAAGTGACGCTCGTCGTACTTCTTCTTTAGTGCTAGTCACAGAGCAAGTGACGCTCGTCGTACTTCTTCTTTAGTACTAGTCACAGAGCAAGTGACGCTCCAACATCGAACAGTTTATTTTGAATTACAGTCTCTCAAAAGCATCTGCATATAAACTCTTTTGAATTTTGCGAGTCGGTTTGTGTAGATATTTATGTTCGGTTGAAAATCCTTAAAATCAGTTATTCGTTGTGTGGATGCCATTTTCGGTCCACTCTTGTGCTTTTTTTCTCCTTTCAAATTCCTAGAGCTGTAGAGCAGATTTCTTTATAATAATGACAGATGAAGGAGCAGTGGTATAGCTTAAAGGGGGAAAGGTTGACATTCCCCCCCCCCCTTCCTGGTCGAAAATTTCCAAAAAGTTGGGAAATTTGCATAACAGAAAATTCAGTATGTTGGATTGTTGTGGTCATCCATTCCTGATTAATGACATTTTGGGAAAAAGGATCACAATATTTCCGAAAACAGAATCTTTAAGCTAGGCCTATTTAGCAGAATTCCCGACTTATTTATCACAATATTCAACGTTTTTCCACAAATAAGAATTTCATAAGTTTTATTTTCTTCCTCAAAACTTTTTCTTTAGAATTTCCGGTTGTTTTTGTTTTGTTTTTTAAGAGGGTGGGGTGGGTGGGGGTGGGGATTGGATGCGGGTAGCTGAGATTCGAATTTGTATGGTTTCCCTTCAAATGAGTCTAGCTACACCACTGTGGAGTAGGGATAATCAAAGAACTTTAAATGAAAGTGTGATCAGAGATCATATGTCGAATTTGGATTGGCGACATTGAGATTCAATGAGCATCTAGTTTTAATTAAGTGTGCCCTGAGGTATGAGTATTGAGGTATGAGTGAGGACACGCACATGTTGTTAAAGACTAAATTCGAGTAAGGATAACAGCAAATCTCTTGGTATCAGTATTGTCAATAAATTCATAATGAAAGTTGAAGTCACCTGTTAGTTCATCACAGAGTACCAATGATTATAAGTAGTCAGAGAATTCTGAATAAAACAGGAAATTATCAGCTTGGAGACCGATAAACAAGGCATATGTATGTATGTATGTATGCATGCATGCATGTGTGTATGCATGCATATGCATGCATGCATGTATGCATGCATGCATGCATGCATGCATATGTATGTGGATATATATGTATATATATATTTATGTATGTGTATTGTATGTATGTATATATGTATGTATGTATATGTGTATATATATATGTATGTATATATATATGTATGTGTATATATATGTATGTATGTGTATATATGTATGTGTGTATATATATATATATATATATATATATATATATATATATATATATATATATATATATATATATATATATATATATATATATATATATACATATATATATATATATATATATATATATATATATATATATATATATATATATATATATATATATATATATATATATATATATATATATATATATATATATATATATATATATATATATATATATATATATATATATATATATATATATATATATATATATATATATATATATATATATATATATATATATATATATATATATATATATATATATATATATATATATATATATATATATATATATATATATATATATATATATATATATATATATATATATATATATATATATATATATATATATATATATATATATAGTATAATGTTGTGATTTTCCCATTTTAGTATCAATTTGGAAAACTTTTTAAGTCTTTTTTTTTATGAAGCAACCACTTACGAAAATGCCAGTTTGGGCCCGCTCCTACAGATGCACGAGGAGAGTCTTTGAACTTATATCCATGGGAAGAAAGCTGTCATGGTGGCGGCACAAAATTTCCCCTCTCTTGCCCCCTCCCCCTCCCCCACCCTTCTCCTTCCCCCATGACCCAAATCCTGGCACCGCCACTGGGAGAGTGGGCTCATTTTAAAAGTTTGACAATATTTACACAAGTTTGTAGCAAATTATTGAAAACCTTTCTTTTATACTACCCATATTTTTCAGAGTGAGATAAACCTATAACCATGTACAAACGTAAACAATAAAAACATGACTGTATATTTTCACATTATGCGTTTTTATGATTTTGTATATTATAGCTCTCTTTGACATAAGTTTTGACTTGCTTAATAATACACCTTCTTACTATGCGTTGTGATATACAATTTTGCGAGAGCTACCTGAGCTTCCCACCAATATGAAAATCCTTGCTACGGCCACTGCTTTCTACCATCCTCCAGTCATACCCTGAATATCAGTGACATACGCTGTTTTATATTAGACTGAGCTTGGAGTTCCTCAAACCTAAAAAGCTTGAATATAATTTATCAATATGATCTGAATCAAATGACGCTCTTGCTGTTAAGACTGCCCAGCCCAACGGATGACTATAAAATACTAAAACGGGACAAAGATTTAGATATAAAATAATAAAATAGAAGCACTAAACATACATTTACCTTCTACTCGTGTTAATAATCAGTTTTCAAAAATTAGAAATGAAACAAAATACCAAATATCATAGACTTCAATCTATTTTTTAGAAACAGTCGCAAAATTCTTTCAATCTCAATAATTACTTTACTCTAGATCACCTCAAGGTCCAAGTCTTTGCAGTAACATTTATCATATACAATAGAAAACAAATTCTGAAGAAGTTAAGGTTGCATTCCGTTGTGAAACTAAACACAACATTCTCTACAATTCTTTTCTAACATCCAACATTTTCTTCAACCTATCACTTTTCATAAGAATGGTTTGACATCAGAGTTGTTACAGTTTTTAAGATGATCTTTATCTTTTAGAAATTTCTGCCATTTAACAGGTACTTCACCAATCAACAGATATTTCATTAATCAACAGATACCTCACCAGTCAACAGATACTTCACCAATCAATAGGTACTTCACCAATCAACATATACTTCACGAATCAATAGGTACTTCACCAATCAACATATACTTCACCAATCAACAGATACTTCATCAATCAACAGATTTACACCAATCAACATTATACTTCACCAATCAACAGATACTTCACCAATCAATAGATAATTCACCAATCAATATATACTTCACCAATCAACAGATACTTCACCAACTTAATTTTTCTCACATACAACTCAAAATATCGCATTTACTTTGACAATATGACAATTAACAGAAGCATAAACTTATTCTAAAAATTTATATTAAAATCTCTATAAACCTGAAACACAATTCTTCCTTTCCCCACAAATGGGAATCATTGATAGCAAATCATCTTAAACTGTTACCCACATGCATACATTGTTACAGGTCTAAGGACATTTAGAGACAACCATTGCTAGAATCTATTACAAAAACCCAACCAAATCACTTAAAAATGGTCCATGTAGTACGTTTTAAAAAGATCCATAACATTATGTGATTTTACAATGGCAATGTCGTACCATGTTCTTAAGTAAACCCATTTTTCATCCCTCAGCAGAGTACTTTCAACAACTGACAAGGAATTTGGGAAAATTCTCCACCCTCAAAATCCATGAAACAATCATAAAAAATATATAATATACCCATAATTGCTATAACTGAACACATGCTAAAACAGAAATATAAAGCTAAATCCATCCGAGCATTATCCCCGGTTTCCATGGTGCAAGTGGATGAGAGTACATGACTCCCCCTAGATGGGATGCCAGTCCATCGCAGATTAACTCCCCAGCAGTGCTGGTACTCATTTTTTACAGCTGAGTGGACTGAAGCAAGTAGAGTGTTTTACTCAAGGACACAATGCAGTGCTCACAACGGGGGAATCGAATGTAATATACAAATTTACATATAATTAGGTCTGTCTTCCACTTCCTGTATAGCAGCTTTCTAAAGCTTTTAATTTTTTAACATTTAAATGATTACTTCCGGGGTCAAGCAATTCTATCTTATATGAAAGAGGATTTCAGATCAAACAATACGGTAAAGAAATCATTCCAAAATCTTATATTATTTGCGTAGAAAAGACTAAAATCAGACTAGTTGTGACATCACAGCCTCATATTCCTCAAATCGTCATGTATTCTATCATATGTTATCCTGTGATTTTGTGACTTAGAATCAATTGGTTAAGTCATGAAAGTAGCAAAGCAGAATATAGTAGAGGCAATTCTAATTTACTATCTGAAGAAAATTTGAGGAAAAATAATTCATAGTAAAAAAGTTTTATTTTTTTTCTTTAAAATACATTAATTGTTAAGAATGTGAGGATGAGGTCACCAACCTTCCATAGTAGACTTATTACACCAATCATTTCTACACAGATAAGACAAAGAACTTTAAACTTTAATATCTCCTTAACGGAATAAGATTTTTGAATTTCTTCACCACTTTGTCCTCTTTCATTAAAGATAAACTCGTTTGACCACTAATCCTTTAATTTGCTGGTAAGTCTGAAATTAAAACTTCACAACTCTATGTATCTTTTTGTTTCTTTACCATACAAGATGGCCAAGTTTCACCACCTGTCTGCAGGGATTTCCACACAGTTCACCTCACTTTCCATGGTTATAACCTGACATTGAAAGTAAACAAATTTCACTGCAGCTGCACTGACTTCCACACTCAACACAGGACAAAAGTATTCCCCTGTGGTCAATGCATCTGGTTTGAAGTAATAATTTACAAATAGGGTGGTATTTGACAGTGAAGGTTCTGTTTGTTTATTAATGAGTGATGTTTGTTTTCAACCATGTAGGCTTTGAGGATTTTGGACTGAAAATCCATTGCAACAGATTTTCATCATGAAAGGAAAGGCAGCAAAACATGTCAAGTATATCAGTAGATAATAATAATATAAAACATTTTTATATAGCGCATTATACCAAACGGTCTCAATGCGCTTAACATAAACAAATATAACATGAGAAAACCTTAAGATACAAACAGTAAGAGAACAGAAAACCTTACTTAAAAAGATACAAGCAGGATAAAGTTAGAAGGTCCAATGAGGGTAACTCATGAAAAGGTGTGTTTTCAAAACACTCTTAAAAATATCTAAAGTGGGGGCATTTCTCATGTAGATTGGGAAAATGTTCCAGAGTTTGGGGGCTGCAGATTGAAAAGAACGTTCACCATAAGTCTTGGTGTAAATTTTTGTTGACTTCAGGAGAATAGCACTGTAAGATCTGAGTGAGCCAGTTGTTAATTGTAAGGTGAGTAAGTTGGAAATATAATCTGGAGCAGACCATGGATGGCTTTGTATGTGAGGGTGAGAAGCTTGTAGTTTATTCTTTCACATATAGGAAGAGTACAGTCAATACCTTCCAACACACACACAAGTGGATGACTGATTACTTGACAAAATAAACCGATAACCAGACTATACCAAGGACCTGAATATTGCACTTTGAAGACACCCTATTGGTTAAACATCCAGATTTAAATAATGAACTGAGATTTTAAAATATATATACTTATTCTACGTTAAAAATAAAGAATTTCTTTCAAGGTGCACACAACTTCCTTGTACATTTGCAACGGTATTTTCAAGATGGAATTAATTAATAGATAATGAATACAAATACAAGCAGTGATGATGCTCCCTCCCCATATACGCACAATTTGCATGGATAAAATTTGTCTAGTTAATTTACTTTTTCTTCCCGCTTTGAGGTACTGCTGCTCCTACCCCCCCTCCATACCCCCCACCTCCCTTCCCTAAGCACCAATACATGCCACTGACTACAAGTCAGTTCGGCATATTAAAATGCTGCATTATAGAATGAATTCAAGGTGATATATGGCTTCGTGATAATGGTAATAGTACATCAGTGAATGCAATTCAATCAAAGATAAACTAAATCTATGTGCTTTGTCCCAATGATATACAACAACACTTCATGATATAACATAATTTCTTCACAATTCTGTTTATTGAAATTTCTCTTTACATTTTTCCTCATGAAGTTGTATTCTTTCAAAATGAGTAAACATGTTTACCACTAAGAATACCATCAAGCTTTGCGGGAGTATTACCATGACACATCATATTACCATGACACATCATATTACCATGACACATCATATTACCATGACACATCATATTACCATGACACATCATATTACCATGACACATCATATTTCATGTTCTTACATGGTTTGAATGCTTTCTGACTAATAGGCTGCTGACGTCACCTACCAAATGGAATAGTGTTACTGCAAGGTATGAATGCTCTCTGACTAATAGTCTGCTGAAGCCACCAATTGAATGGAATAAAGTTGCTGCAAGGTAAGAATGCTTTCTGACTAATAGGCTGCTGATGTCACCTACCAAATGGAATAGTGTTGCTGCAAGGTGTGAATGCTCTCTGACTAATAGGCTGCTGACGTCACCAACCAAATGGAATAGTATTGCTGCAAGGTGTGAATGCTCTCTGACTAATAGGCTGCTGACGTCACCTACCAAATGGAATAGTGTTGCTGCAAGGTGTGAATGCTCTCTGACTAATAGGCTGCTGACGTCACCAACCAAATGGAATAGTATTGCTGCAAGGTGTGAATGCTGTCTGACTAATAGGCTGCTGACGTCACCGACCAAATGGAATAGTGTTGCTGCAAGGTTTGAATGCTCTCTGACTAATAGGCTGCTGACGTCACCAACCAAATGGAATAGTATTGCTGCAAGGTGTGAATGCTGTCCGGCTAATAGGCTGCTGACGTCACCTACCAAATGGAATAGTGTTGCTGCAAGGTTTGAATGCTCTCTGACTAATGGCTGCTGACGTCACCTACCAAATGGAATAGTGTTGCTGCAAGGTGTGAATGCTCTCTAATAGGCTGCTGACGTCACCTACCAAATGGAATAGTGTTTCTGCAAGGTCTAAATGCTCTCTGACTAATAGGCTGCTGACCTCACCGACCAAATGGAATAGTGTTGCTGCAAGGTTTGAATGCTCTCTGGCTAATAGGCTGCTGACATCACCGACCAAATGGAATAGTGTTGCTGCAAGGTTTGAATGCTCTCTGACTAATAGGCTGCTGTTGTTTTGCCCTCTTTTGCTCTCTAATCCGCCTCTCCTCCATTTTTTGCTCCCAGTCCTGGAAAGCCTTTACGCTTTCATCCTCTCTTTCAGCTTTCATCATCTCCTCCTGATACAGCCTCTCTTCTTTTTCTCTCTGGGATTCTCGTGCTTTCTTCTTAAGGACAACTTCTTTCGTGGAGCTCCTGCAAAAATAAGAAACAGCACAAAATTAGAAGTTAGACAGCCATTTATTTTCAAACTAAGAAATGTAGTATTTAAAACTTCATATCTATTGAATGGAACAAAATATCACTGTAAATTCTTCACAATTTTCCCATTCTGTGTAATTATTGCCTCGATAAGCCCATCTGGTGGAACTGTTGCCTCAATAAGCTCATCTGGTGGAATTGTTGCCTCAATAAGCTCATCTGGTGGAATTGTTGCCTCGATAAGCCCATCTGGTGGAATTGTTGCCTCGATAAGCCCATCTGGTGGAACTGTTGCCTTGATAAGCCCATCTGGTGGAACTGTTGCCTCAATAAGCCCATCTGGTGGGATTGTTGCCTTGATAAGCCCATCTGGTGGAACTGTTGCCTCAATAAGCCCATCTGGTGGAATTGTTGCCTCGATAAGCCCATCTGGTGGAATTGTTGCCTCGATAAGCCCATCTGGTGGAACTGTTGCCTTGATAAGCCCATCTGGTGGAACTGTTGCCTCAATAAGCCCATCTGGTGGGATTGTTGCCTTGATAAGCCCATCTGGTGGAACTGTTGCCTCAATAAGCCCATCTGGTGGAACTGTTGCCTCAATAAGCCCATCTGGTGGGATTGTTGCCTTGATAAGCCCATCTGGTGGGATTGTTGCCTTGATAAGCCCATCTGGTGGAATTGTTGCCTCGATAAGCCCATCTGGTGGAACTGTTGCCTTGATAAGCCCATCTGGTGGGATTGTTGCCTTGATAAGCCCATCTGGTGGAACTGTTGCCTCAATAAGCCCATCTGGTGGAATTGTTGCCTCGATAAGCCCATCTGGTGGAATTGTTGCCTCGATAAGCCCATCTGGTGGAACTGTTGCCTTGATAAGCCCATCTGGTGGAACTGTTGCCTCAATAAGCCCATCTGGTGGGATTGTTGCCTTGATAAGCCCATCTGGTGGAACTGTTGCCTCAATAAGCCCATCTGGTGGAACTGTTGCCTCAATAAGCCCATCTGGTGGGATTGTTGCCTTGATAAGCCCATCTGGTGGGATTGTTGCCTGATAAGCCCATCTGGTGGAATTGTTGCCTCGATAAGCCCATCTGGTGGAACTGTTGCCTTGATAAGCCCATCTGGTGGAACTGTTGCCTCAATAAGCCCATCTGGTGGGATTGTTGCCTTGATAAGCCCATCTGGTGGAACTGTTGCCTCAATAAGCCCATCTGGTGGAACTGTTGCCTCAATAAGCCCATCTGGTGGGATTGTTGCCTTGATAAGCCCATCTGGTGGGATTGTTGCCTTGATAAGCCCATCTGGTGGAATTGTTGCCTCGATAAGCCCATCTGGTGGAACTGTTGCCTTGATAAGCCCATCTGGTGGGATTGTTGCCTTGATAAGCCCATCTGGTGGAACTGTTGCCTCAATAAGCCCATCTGGTGGGATTGTTGCCTTGATAAGCCCATCTGGTGGAATTGTTGCCTCGATAAGCCCATCTGGTGAAACTGTTGCCTCAATAAGCCCATCTGGTGAGATTGTTGCCTTGATAAGCCCATCTGGTGGAATTGTTGCCTTGATAAGCCCATCTGGTGAAATTGTTGCCTCAAAAAGCCAATCTGGTGGAATATTAGACACTCCCTCAATATTGAATTATGTCTACCTCTGTACAATGTAAATAGTTTCTTTTTTTGTGTTGTAATCTAGATGTATTTGTCAGAAGTGAAAAAAGTGTGTTTCAATCAAAATTGGCTAAATATTTCATTTCATTCATTTGTTTCTTCACAACATCATTATTACATACAAAACAAGCAAATGGATGAAAGCAAAAATTTCAAATGAAATGAAAGTAACAAGTCTATAATTTATACAATGGATGTTGTGAAAGGAAGTGCTTAAAAACATCCACCAAGCTCTACTAGTAAACCACTCCCTATTCTTAAATTTTAATGTGTAAATGAAGAAAGAGTTTGTTTGTTTGATGAGAGTTTAATGGCACCACAACAGCAAGGGTCAAATTGTGCCTGAGAGGTTAGATCATTCTAAAGATAGGAAGGAGAGTAAACAGGGAGAGATTGAGAGAAACACGAGAACTAAAAGCCAGGAAGCTGGGATCGAGAGAGGAGGTGTATGGGTGGAAAAATGATGTAGAGAGAGAGAGAGAAAGAGAGAAATTAACCCCTAACCCTACTGAAGCCAAAATCTATGGAGCAACCAATTAGAGGCTACTCCGAACCCTCCACTGAGATCCACCCCACCCCTATCCTGAACACTTTTAACACATAATACAAAAAACAATAGGCTTCGATAAAGTATGTCTTAAGATGTTTCCTGAAATGAGTGTTTTTAATGATTTTATTTCAAGAGGTAAAAATCAAATATCATTTGTAGGTGACCTTCAAAATACTGTGGCAGAAAAATAAAGATCATTAGAAACATGTAACAAAATGGAGAATCTGTCTAAAATTTAGACCGATTTTCATCAAATTTTGTATGAAAATTGCCAACCTACCAGCAAATTATATTTGTGCCCTTTTATTACCTTTTTTGCTTGCCAATGTTTTCTGGGCCCTTTTGAATATTGTCCTACAAAGCACAAGCTGTCAATTTTTTCCTGTACAGTCAAGTTTTGATCAAGTCGGGTTGGGGAGGGGAGGGGGGGGGTTGGTGTGGGTGACATACCATTTCTTAAAGGCAGAGTCTGCATCCTTTCTTTTCATCTCTGCTTCTTCTTCTAAAGTTTGTGTTTGCACAAGTTCCTTCTTCTTCTTCTTTTTATGAGTGTCCTTCAGTATCTCGTCTTTCTCCACCTTCCACATTTCAAATGCCTTCAAATAAAAAAGAACACATGTTCAGACACACTGTACAATGTTACAGGTCTATGGACGTCTAGAGATGAGTACCCTAGTTTGTCATTATTTGCGGGCTAAAAAGTGGAGGGGAGGGGGAATAAAGTCATAAAATACAAAAAATACCTATACAAAAGATGTAAATATGGAAAAAAGTGGACTTTCCACCCCCAACTATGCTAGTACCAATATATTCAGAAATATACTGCGAAGTACACAAATTGAAAGCATGTTAACTGGAGTCATTTTGACAATAGTATAAAATAATCTATACCCCAAATTCTGCATACACATTTGTAATGGACCGCTACATACGATTTGACATACATTTGTAATGGACCACTACATACGATTTGACACACATTTGTAATGGACCGCTACATACGATTTGACATCCATTTGTAACGGACCGCTACATACGATTTGACATACATTTGTAATGGACTGCTACATACGATTTGACACACATTTGTAATGGGACCGCTACATACGATTTGACATACATTTGTAATGGACTGCTACATACGATTTGACATACATTTGTAATGGACCGCTACATACAATTTGACATACATTTGTAATGGACTGCTACATACGATTTGACACACATTTGTAATGGACCGCTACATACGATTTGACATACATTTGTAATGGACTGCTACATACGATTTGACACACATTTGTAATGGACCGCTACATACGATTTGACATACATTTGTAATGGACCGCTACATACGATTTGACACACATTTGTAATGGACCGCTACATACGATTTGACATACATTTGTAATGGACCGCTACATGCGATTTGACATATATTTGTAATGGACCGCTACATATGATTTGACATCCATTTGTAATAAACCGCTACATACGATTTGACATACATTTGCAATGTACTGCTACATACGATTTGTCATCCACTTGTAATGGACCGCTACATACGATTTGACAAACATTTGCAATAGACCGCTACATACGATTTGACATCCATTTGTAATGGACCGCTACATACGATTTGACAAACATTTGCAATAGACCGCTACATACGATTTGTCATCCACTTGTAATGGACTGCTACATACGATTTGACAAACATTTGTAATGGACCGCTACAAACGATTTGACAAACATTTGCAATGGACCGCTACATACGATTTGACATCCATTTGTAATGGACCACTACATACGATTTGACATACATTTGTAATGGACCGCTACATACGATTTGACATACATTTGTAATGGACCGCTACATACGATCTGACATCCATTTGTAATGGACCGCTACATACGATTTGACATCCATTTGTAATAGACCGCTACATACGATTTGACATACATTTGTAATGGACCGCTACATACGATTTGACATACATTTGCAATGGACTGCTACATACACTTTGACATCCATTTGTAATGGACCGCTACATACGATTTGACATACATTTGTAATGGACTGCTACATACGATTTGACATACATTTGTAATGGACTGCTACATACGATTTGACATACATTTGTAATGGACTGCTACAATTTGACACACATTTGCAATGGACCGCTACATATGATTTGACATACATTTGTAATGGACCGCTACATACGATTTGACATCCACTTGTAATGGACCGCTACATACGATTTAACATACATTTGTAATGGACTGCTACATACAATTTGACACACATTTGCAATGGACCGCTACATATGATTTGACATACATTTGTAATGGACTGCTACATACGATTTGACATACATTTGTAATGGACCGCTACATACGATTTGACATCCACTTGTAATGGACCGCTACATACGATTTGACATACATTTGTAATGGACTGCTACATATGATTTGACATACATTTGTAATGGACCGCTACATACGATTTGACATCCATTTGTAATGGACCACTACATACGATTTGACATACATTTGTAATGGACCACTACATACGATTTGACATACATTTGCAATGGACCGCTATATACGATTTTACATACATTTGCAATGGACCACTACATATGATTTGACATCCATTTGTAATGGACCGCTACCTACAATTTGACAAACATTTGCAATGGACCGCTACATACGATTTGACATACATTTGTAGTGGACCGCTACATACGATTTGACACACATTTGTAATGGACCGCTACATACGATTTGACATACATTTGTAATGGACTGCTACATACAAATTTGACACACATTTGTAATGGACCGCTACATATGATTTGACAAACATTTGCAATGGACTGCTACATACGATTTGACATACATTTGTAATGGACCGATACATACGATCTGACATCCATTTGCAATGGACCACTACATACGATTTGACATACATTTGTAATGGACCGCTACATACGATTTGACATCCATTTGTAATGGACCGCTACATACGATCTGACATCCATTTGTAATGGACCGCTACATACGATTTGACATACATTTGTAATAGACCGCTACATACGATTTGACAAACATTTGTAATGGACCGCTACATACGATTTGACATACATTTGTAATGGACCGCTACATACGATTTGACATCCATTTGTAATGGACCGCTACATACGATCTGACATCCATTTGTAATGGACCGCTACATACGATTTGACATACATTTGTAATAGACCGCTACATACGATTTGACAAACATTTGTAATGGACTGCTACATACGATTTGACATACATTTGTAATGGACCGCTACATACGATTTGACATCCATTTGTAATGGACCGCTACATACGATCTGACATCCATTTGTAATGGACCGCTACATACGATTTGACATACATTTGTAATAGACCGCTACATACGATCTGACATCCATTTGTAATGGACCGCTACATACGATTTGACATCCATTTGTAATGGACCGCTACATACGATCTGACATCCATTTGTAATGGACCGCTACATACGATTTGACATACATTTGTAATAGACCGCTACATACAATTTGACATCCATTTGCAATGGACCGCTACATACAATTTGACATCCATTGACACCAAATTTTCATCAGTTCATGCTGAAGGAGAGATGCTCAAAAGAATGTGATTCTATTTGTACATTTCAAAAAGATGGTATTAGTTCACATTGGTGAAATATTGTAGAGCAATTCCATTTGAAGCTTTCTTAGAGTAAGTCCATTTAAACTTTCTAAGAGTAAGTCCATTTAAAACTTTCTTAGAGTAAGTCCATTTAAAGCTTTCCTAGAGTAAGTCCATTTAAAACTTTCCTAGAGTAAGTCCATTTAAAGCTTTCTTAGAGTAAGTCCATTCAAAGCTTTCTTAGAATAAGTCCATTTAAAGCTTTCTTAGTGTAAGTCCATTCAAAGCTTTCTTAGAGTAAGTCCATTTAAAGCTTTCTTAGAGTAAGTCCATTTAAAGCTTTTTCAGAGTTAGTCCATTTAAAGCTTTCTTAGAGTAAGTCCATATAAAGCTTTCTAAGTGTAAGTCCATTTAAAGCTTTATTAAAGTAAGTCCATTTAAAACTTTCTTAAAATAAGTCCATTTAAAGCTTTCTTAGAGTAAGTCCATTTAAAGCTTTCTTAGAGTAAGTCCATTTAAAGCTATCTTAGAGTAAGCCCATTAAAAGCTTTCTAAGAATAAGCCCATTTAAAGCTTTATTAGAGTAAGTCCATTTAAAGCTTTCATAGAGTTAGTCCATTTAAAGCTTTCTTAGGTTAAGTTCATTTAAACTTTCTTAGAATTAGTCCATTAAGCTTTCTTAGAGTAAGTCCATTTAAAGCTTTTTTAGAGTAAGTTCATTTAAAGCTTTCTTAGAGTTAGCCATTTAAAGCTTTCTTAGAGTAAGTCCATTTAAAGCTTTCTTAGTGTAAGTCCATTTGAAGCTTTCTTGAAATAAGTCCATTTAAATCTTTCTTAGAGTAAGTCCATTTAAAGCTTTCTTAGTAAGAATCAAGACCCTCAATTTAAAATAAGCATATCTTTTCAAACCTTTCTCAAAAGTTGGGTATTTGACATACAAAATTAGATTTGCACTACTTTTTAGGCCCAAAATATTTTCCTAATCACCCATGTTCCAGGGCCGCATACAGTGTGTTATTTGAAATGCATTGTGTGAACTGGTTCTATAATAGCCCCACAATAACCACCACAAAAACATTCTGAGCATCAGATGCAAAACAAGCAAATAAAGTAACAGAAGTTATTTTAAGTCTTCAAATTAATAAAATAGATCTTATCAGTCAAAAAAATGTTAGGTGGGTGCTTATTAGAGCGGTATGCTAATATAGAGTGGATGATTAATAAGCTTATTAGAGCGGTATGCTAAGATAGAGTGGATGATTAACAAGCTTATTAGAGCAGTATGCTAATATAGAGTGGATGATTAATAAGCTTATTAGAGCGGTATGCTAATATAGAGTGGATGATTATTAAGCTTATTAGAGCAGTATGCTAATATAGAGTGGGAGCGGTATGCTAATATAGAGTGGATGATTATTAAGCTTATTAGAGCAGTATGCTAATATAGAGTGGATGATTAATAAGCTTATTAGAGCGGTATGCTAATATAGAGTGGATGATTAATAAGCTTATTAGAGCAGTATGCTAATATAGAGTGGATGATTAATAAGCTTATTAGAGCAGTATGCTAATATAGAGTGGATGATTAATAAGCTTATTAGAGCGGTATGCTAATATAGAGTGGATGATTAATGTTTATTAGAGCGGTATGCTAATATAGAATGGATGATTAATAAGCTTATTAGAGCAGTATGCTAATATAGAGTGGATGATTAATAAGCTTATTAGAGCGGTATGCTAATATAGAGTGGATGATTAATAAGCCTTATTAGAGCAGTATGCTAATATAGAGTGGATGATTATGTTTATTAGATGTTATGCTTTTAACATAAGTGGATGATTTTGCTTATTAGAGCAGTATGCTAATATTTTTGGATGATTAACAAACCTTATTAGAGCAGTATTAATATAGAGTGGATGATTAATTTTATTAGACAGTATTTAATATAAAGTGGATGATTAACAAACCTTATTAGAGCTTGTATGCTAACATAGAGTGGATGATTAATAAGCCCTTGAAGCCCTAACCATTTCCCACAGTTGAAGTGCATCTATTATCAATGTTATTCTTTTGAACAATTTTATTCCACAACCTTTTTTTCTGTGTCTAAAACAAACCTTCTTAGCCTCGTTTGTAAGAATGTTTGTTTGATGAGGGCTTAACGGCACCATGACAATGAGGGTCAACTTGTGCCTGAGAGGTTAGATCATTCTAGAGGTAGGAAGGAAACAAGACAGGGAGAATAAGAGAAATACAAGAACTAAAAGTCAGAAAGCTGGGATCGAGAGAGAGAGAGGAGATGCATAGGTGAAGGGAGAAAAAAGTAGAGAGGAGGGTGGGGGTGGAAGAGGAGGACTAAATATGGTTGTAGAGGGAAGCATGATGAAGGAAGGAGATAATTTTATCCGGAAGGTTTTTCTGGAAGAACTCGGCAATTGAGTTGTGGGGAGCGAGGGAAGCTCAGGGAAGGTTGTACAGGGTGCAAGCAAGGAGAACGTGATGGACTGTGATTGTGCAATGGCAATTGTTGCAGAGGGATTGGGGGGAGCCAATAAGAAGGTGGGAGTGAGTGAGGTGGGTGTGACCTATTTTAAGATGGGTAATATGAACGTTTTCGAAAGGGTTTGGGAAATGGGGTAGGGGCGAGGTTGAGGGCAAGCTTAGTGGCTGCATCAGCCCTGTCATTGCCAAAAGAAAAGAATATTTTTCATGCAAAGGGTGGGCGAAAGGAGTTTCCTCCAGAGGAGGTGGGATGTGAAGTTATCCCTTTTAAGATTGAGTAAAGAAGTAAGAACAGCCTTGGAGTCGGAGAAGATGGCAAAGTGGCTGAGCAGAGAGTAATAAAGTTGAGGGCGAGGAGGATGGCCTTTGCCTCAGCTGAAAAGATGGACGAGTAGTCGGAAAGTCTGCTATTGAGGGTGATATCTTGGATGACAGCAGCAGCAGCTGTCTTGTCGCCTTCCTTGGAGACATCAGTATAGATGGAGGTGTAGTTTGAGAGTTGGTCTTTGATTAGGTTGTGGATATTGATGAAGAGGTTAGGGTGGATTTGAGTTTTGTGATGAGTGGAGAGACCCAGGTGGATAGAAGGGAGGGGGTGGCCCAAGGAGGAAAAGTGGGCCAGGAGAAGGTGCCAAGAGTGGCAGGGTTGATGCCGAGATGGAGATCTGATTTAATGCGTAAGCTAAAGGGAGAGGATAGGGTTTTAGTCCTATCAAAGAGGGTGGAGAAATTGGGGTACCTAATGAGGTTGTAAACAGGGTTCTGGGTGTTGGTGTATGAATGTATTCTAAGACCTTTTCTTTTTAAGTACAGAACAAACCTTCTTAGCCTCGTTTGTCTTCATGAGTTTGTCTTCTTGTTCTTCCTGGTCCTTCTTCTTCTTGGCCAGTTCAGCTCGTTTCTTCTCCTTCAAGAAATCTTTCTTGTTCTCCTGCCATGCTACAAAAGATGCTTTAGCATCCTGTCGTTTCTCATCGGCCTCCTTGAAAAAAAGATTAAAGAAGAAGTTGTGGCATTGTTATAAAAATAGTGGGTGTCCTGCGGAGCTTGCTAGGTATAAGGATCATGAAAAGTTCACAAAGGCTTTGATAAGAAATACTAAAGTGCTTTTTGAAAAGCGTTTGTCCAAAGAAGCTAAGATTAATCCTAAGTCATTTCACTCTTATGTACACTCAAAACAAAAAACCAAGGGTTTGAATTCAAATAAAGCACCCGGTCCAGATGGTATACATCCTGCTGTCTTACATTAGTGTTCTGATGTTCTTTCTGTTCCCGTGAGTATCATCTTTTCAAAGTGCTTTAATGTTGGTGTTGTTCCTAGTGATTAAAGAATTGCAAATGTCACTCCTATTTTTAAAAAAGGTGACCACATTTTGCCCTGTAACTATAGGCCAGTGAGTCTTACTAGTGTTGTGTGCAAGGTCATGGAGTATATTGTTAAGGATGTTGTACTGGTCAATGGTTTGTTGAATTTGTTCCAGCATGGGTTCTAACCTAAGAGGTCTTGTGTTTCAAATTTATTGGAATTTCTTGCTGATGTTACTATAAACTAGTTAATTCTAGTCATAATGTGGATGTTATCTGTTTAGACTTCCAAAAAGCATTTGATAAGGTTCCTTTAGGCAGGCTCATGATGACAAGAGCGCTTGGTGTGGAGGGAAAGTGTGCCAGTTGGATAAATTCTTGGTTAATTGACAGGTCACAAAGAGTTGTTGTTAATGGTGATGTATCTCCATGGAAGAGGGTTACAAGTGGTGTTCCTCAGGGTTCTGTACTGGGTCCACTTCTTTTCTTAATCTTCATTAATGATATTGATGTTTCCCTTGGATCCAGGATTTGTCAATTTGCTGACAATACTAAGCTGTAACGGATTGTTGATGATGCTAGGGATTCTTCACTTTTGCAAACTGATCTGGATAAGTTAGTTTCTTGGTCCCAAACATGGCAGATGTCATTCAGTGTTGATAAATGCAAAGTAAGTAATTTTGGTCAGAGCAATTTGGCTTTTGATTACTGCATGAATGGTTCAAATCTTGGTTGTGTTAATCAAGAAAGGGATGACAACACCTACTGTAGGTGTAGTAATGACTAGTAATGACAACACCTAGTAATGACAACACCTAGGTGTTGTCATTACTAGTAATATGAAGCCTTCTAAATAGTGTGCTTTATCAGCTGCAAGGGCAAATAGGATGTTTGGTTTGATTAGAAGAAACTTTTGTTTTCTTGATAGAGAAGTTGTTCTTAATTTGTGTAAGCAGTTAGTCAGGCCTCACCTTGAGTATGCTATTCAGGCTTGAAGTCCCTTTTATGAGAGGGATAAGTTCATTTTGGAGCAGGTTCAGCAAAGAGCCACTAGACTTGCTCCCAAAGTAAGGAATCTCTCTTATGAATCTAGGTTGTGAATTCTTGGTTTGACCACGCTTGAGTTGAGAAGAGTACGTGGCAATATATTTCAGGTTTTTAAATTCCTATCTGGTAGTAATGCTTTGACTTCCTATTATTTCTTGCATGTTTCAGCTAATCCTCATGTGACACGTGGTAACAGTTTAATTGACCAAAGAGTTCTCACGGATAGATATTCGGCATTATAGCTTTTCGCAAAGAGTTATTAATGAGTGGAATGGTTTGCCTGAGTGGGTAGTTAGCTCCAATTCTGTTCACAATTTTAAAGTCAACATTGTAGTTTTTACTAACTCTGGTCAGCTTTGATTTTTTTTTTTTTTTTGTGGTGGCGGTGGTGTTAGTTTGGGCTTTTATGGGGTGATTTACCCTTTTTAGCCCGTCATCTTGTTATGTTATGTTAAGTTATGTTAGACAACCAGAGTTGGAATTAATTATCAAATTTTGAATGAAGGTTTTTAAAAATATTCCCACGAAAATCCTTTTAACTGAATTCCTGGCAAAATTTAACTTTATAATATATTATGTGCCATTGCTATGGATAGTTTAAATACTCAGATGGTTAGAGGGCCTTCAAATGTCATTTAATTTCCATACCCACAAATGACCATCAAAAACAATGGCTGTTTTGTATACCATAAAGTTGGCCACAAAATGACATCATCTGAATTCCACATCTTAGATATGGCCATTAAGAGATATCAACTGATTTCCATACATATAGTCATCAAATGGAATCAAAATGAGTCTCATACCTATATATGGCCATCAAATGAATATGGTGGATTTACAAACTATACAGATGGCCACCAATTAATGTCAGCTGATTTCCATATCTTACGTATGGCCATTAAGAGATGTCAACTAATTTCCATACGAATCTCATACTTATATATGGCCATCAAATGAATATGGTGGATTTACAACCTATACAGATGGCCACCAATTGATGTCAGCTGATTTCCATATCTTACGTATGGCCATTAAGAGATGTCAACTGATTTCCATATGAGTCTCATACCTATATATGGCCATCAAATGAATATGGTGGATTTACAAACTATACAAATGTTCACCAATTGATGTCAGCTGATTTCCATATCTTATGTATGGCCATTAAGAGATATCAACTGATTTCCATGAGTCTCATACCTATATATGGCAATCAAATGAATATGGTGGATTTACAAACTATACTTATGGCCACCAATTGATGTCAGCTGATTTCCATATCTTATGTATGGCCATTAAGAGATGTCAACTGATTTCCATACGAGTCTCATACCTATACATGGCCATCAAATGAATATGGTGGATTTACAAACTATACAGATGGCCACCGATGATGTCAGCTGATTTCCATATCTTACGTATGGCCATTAAGAGATGTCAACTGATTTCCATACGAGTCTCATACCTATATATGGCCATCAAATGAATATGGTGGATTTACAAACTATACAGATGGCCAACAATTGATGTCAGCTGATTTCCATATCTTATGTGGGGCCATTAAGAGATGTCAACTGATTTCCATATGAGTCTCATACCTATATATGGCAATCAAATGAATATGGTGGATTTACAAACTATACATATGGCCACCAATTGATGTCAGCTGATTTCCATATCTTACGTATGGCCATTAAGAGATGTCACCCGATTTCCATATGAGTCTCATACCTATATATGGCAATCAAATGAATATGGTGGATTTACAAACTATACTTATGGCCACCAATTGACGTCAGCTGATTTCCATATCTTAGGTATATTCATTAAATGATATCAAATGACTATCCAATGGTTATCAATGACGCCAAATAATTCCCATACCTTCATATGGCCACCAACTGATTTCCATATCTTAGGTACTGTATATCCATTAAATGATGTAAAATGACTATTCGATGGTTATCAAATGGCACTAAATGAGTTCCATACCTACATATGGCCACCAATTGACGTCAGCTGATGACCTTATATTTGAGGTATAGCCATTATGTGATGTCAAATGATTACCAGATGGTAATCAAATGACGGCAAATGATTTCCTCTTTACCTTCTTTTTTTTCTCCATCTCTTCCACCTCTTTCTTCTTTTGTTCTTTCTTCTTCTGCTGAAGTTCTTTCGTCTTCTGTGTCCTCCATTCCTCGTATATGGCTTGGCGAATCGTGGAAGAATCGTTGATATCCATATCTGTTAACGAGCTCAGGCTCATATTAAAAGTGCTTGTCCTGCTTTGGGGTCCTGAGCCGGGTCTCCTTGGCGATGGCTTGACGATCCTAAAACAACAACCAAAAAAGATGAAATGGATTTATAGTCCAGACAAAAACATAATCTACATCAACTTTAAATTCTTTGAAGCCTGTTGAATGTGATGTTAAATGAATGTTGAATAAATGTTACCAACACTTATGCAGAATCAAAAGGTTTTGTTGTTCTGATGCATTTTTTCATATGCTGTTTGGTCATTGCAAATCATGGAATATTTGTTCCATGGTATTTATTCATAAGCCACGTCCACCATGCAGATCAATCAAATAGAACCTGTTGACAATACTAACATGTGCACAATAATTAACAACATAATCATAGGAAGCATGATGCAAAATAGACATACGATTGATCATTGATCATATTTGAATAATTTACAATTAGCCCTGCCTACTAATCAATATGCATGATATCACCACTAAAATCAATAGGGCACATCCATAGACCATGGGCTATCTGCACATACTGTACCACATGACATGAATAAAGTTGATCATTCTTGAGTTACTAAGTTTACAAGCCCTTATCAGCAGAATCATATTGGGCAGTCTGCAGTCCACCCCATAGCAGTCACAAACAAGGGAAGCAATAAGTGGTTTAATGTCAGAAAGGGTTTTGGGAAAAGAGGTAGAGGGGAGGTTAAGGGCAAGCTTAGCGGCTGCATCAGCTCTGTCATTGCTTGGGATGCCAACATGGCTGGGTATCCAGAAGAAAAGAATACTTTTCCTGCAGGAAGGAGGGAGGGGTGAAAGGAGTTTATAGAGGAGGAGGTGGGATTGTCCTGCAGGAAGGGAGGGGGCGAAAAGAGTTTATAGAGGAGGAGGTGGGATTGAGTAAAGAAGTAAGGACAACCTTGGAGTCGGACAAGATGGCAAAGTGGCTGAGTGAGGAGTGCTCAATAAAGTTAAGGGAGAGTAGAATGGCCTTGGCCTTGGCCGAGAAGATGGGAAGCCTGCTACTGATAATGTCTTGGATGATGGCAGCAGCAGCTGTCTTGTCACCTTTCTTGGAGACATCAGTATAGATGGAGGTGTAGTTTGAGAGCTGGTCTTTGATTTGGTTTTAGAGGTTGATGAAGAGGTTAGGGTAGGTTTGGGTTTTGTGATGAGTGGAGAGGCCCAGGTAGATAAAAGGGAGGGGGTGGCCCAAGGAGGAAAAGTGGGCCAGGAGAAAAAGCCAAGAGTGGCAGGGTTGATGCCAAGATGGTGGAGGTCTGATGCGTAAGCTGAAGGGAAAGGATAGGGTTTTAGTCCTATCAAAGAGGGTGGAGAAATTGGGGTACCTAATGAGGTTGAAAACAGGGTTCTGGGTGTTGGTGAGGACTCTAAAAGCATAGGAGAGGCTAAGCTTTCTTCATCTTAGCAGAAAGGGGGGTTCGTTGGCTTCAACATGAAGGCTGGTGATAGGGAAGGTCTTGTAGGCACCCAGACAAAGCCTGAGGGCTTCATTTTGGATGGTGTTGATGTGGTTGAGGTAAGAGTTGTGAATGGCACAGTAGACAATATTACCGTAGTCGAGCTTGGCACGAATGGTGAGCCTGAAGATTTTGAGGAGAGCATGGCAGTTTGTACCCCCCAGTGGTGTTGAAGAGGAGGTGAATAATGTTGAGGGAGCTGTTACATTTTTCTTTCAGGTTGGTGATGTGTTGCTTGTAGGAAAGCTTGGGATCTAGGATTAAACCCAAGAACTTAGTGTGGTCAACTTTAGGGATGAGATTGCAATTGAGCATGAGGTTTGGGTTGGGGTAGCAGCTATCCACGACGCTGGCTGCACCTCCAAGGGCCCAGATAACATCCCCTACCAGTTCCTGAAATACCTCTCCAACAAGACCACCACTACCCTACTCACCATCCTCAACCACATTTGTTCCTTATACTCCTTTTCCCCTATCTGGAGGACAGCTACTATCACCCCAGTCTCCAAACCGAAGAAGGACAGTACCGACCCCTCCAGTAACCGTTCCATCACCCACACCTGCTGTCTATGGAAAATTATGGAAACGATCATTAACCAGAGACTAAACTGGTTCCTTGAGACCAACAGAATCCTCTCCCCTCACCAAAGCAGCTTCCGGAAATGTCTTAATACCCTGGACCAGTTAATTATGCACAACACCGCTATCCGGGAGTCCTTTACAAAAAAGGAACACCTCATTGCCATCTTTTTCAACCTGTAGTAGGGTGAAGGGGTTGTGGGTATTGAATTCACGAAGAAGGATGAAAGGGGAAGGGAGCTGAGTGATGAAGTTGTTAAAGCTGGTTGGCTGAATGTTGGCGTTGGGGGGAGATACAGTATATATTGCAAAGAGTGAAATTGTGTGTAGGGAGATAGATATACAGATGGCCTGAAGGTCGGTGTTCACATGAAGAGGGTTGTGTGGGATATCGTGTCTAATACAAATGGAGACACCTCTAACGAAAATGGAGACACCCCCACAGGCCCTGTGGGTGTCCACTTGATGTTTATGGTAGCAAGCGAAGTTATTGAGGGAATATTGGTCAGTGGTTTTCAAGGTTTCTTGTAGGCAGAAGAAAACCAGGTTGAAATAAGTCAATTTCTTCCAAATTGGCCTTAAGGCTCCTGTGTTCCATTGTATAATGTTGTGGATGTTATTGTAATTGTTTGTGTTGCACGCCATAAGGAGGCAGGGGGTTATCTGAAGAAAGATCTGTAGGGTCTGAGTTGGCTTGTTTTTCCTTGGATCTGTCCTTGTTTCTTTGGGAGCAGTTGTTTTTTAAAGTTGGACGAGAAGTATGTTCAGTGTGTTCGATAATCGAACAATCCATGTTCTCTTCAGTATCATACGGGTGGCTTTGGATGGTGGGCTGCTTGTTGATTGGTTGTTTGTTGATTAGTTGTTTGTTGGTTTGATGTTTGTTGGCTAGATTGGCATGAATTTGATGTTTGATGGCTTTAGAGGTGTTGGGGTAGGGGACGGTGGGGGTCTTAGAAAAGGAAGGAAGGTTGGGGAGAAAAGTTGTGGTGGAGGTGGTTTGGGTAATGGGTGTGGTTGGGTTGATGGCAATGGTGATGGGCTTAGGACTGGGTAAGAAGAGCCAGGTGAGGTTGGTTTGGGAATGTGAGTCAGTTTTAGTTGTGTTGGAGGGGGAGGGTACTGGTGTTTGAAGAGACTGCGCTCGAGTAGGAAGGTTTGGTGTGGAGGGAAGCGAGGAATTGTTTCCTGACCTCCGGTTAAGTGATGCTAGGATTAAGGGTTTACAGTTTGGTTATCTGCTTTTCCTGAAGCCAGGTGGGGCAGTCTTTTGAGGAGGGGTGGTTAACTGGGTGTGTACTGTCGCAATTGGTGCAGAGTGGGGTGTTGGTGCAGGAGGCGCTGACATGGTCCGAGGCTCCACAGTTGCCACAGCGCGCTTGGCTGCAGCAGGAGTTTTTCCCATGGCCATACCTATGGCACTTATGACAATGGAGAGGGTTTGGAATGTATGGGGCGACTGGGATCCTCAGATAGCCTGCAGTGATGTGGGAGGGGAGAGTTGGTGTGGCAAAAGCCAGGATGATGGTATTGGAGGGTGTTTTGTCAACGTCTCTCTTGAGGACAAGACGACGGGCTTCAGTAACATGTTGGCTGGCAAGTTTCTCAAAGAGGTCTTCATTGGTCAAGTAGGCAAGGTCTCTGGTTCTGATGACGCCTTTGCTGGAGTTCAGGAAATGGAGGGAGTGACTGTAACATCAATACCAGCATTAGCTAGGGTTTTGGTGGTGAGGAGGGTGTTTGTTTGAGTGTCCCTGGTGCAGTGCACCGCCGGAAACATTGGGAAGGGTACCAACAAGGCCATAGCGTACCTCGTGTATGAGGAAAGGAGAAACTCTTTTAAAACTGTCTGGTTTATTGGTGGCCTGAATGATTAAAATTTTGGGAAATGGGGCTGAAGAATGGTCAATGAAGGTAGCAGGTGGGTCATGAGGAGGGGAGGGAGGGTCAAGGCAGAAGCGTTTCGTCATGATGGACAGAAATACCAAGGGCCGGGAAACGAGACGCAACTCAAAAAAATCGCAGAAGTACTAAAAGGGCGTGAAAGTCTGGTCACAACGGGAGGGAAAAAACAAAAAGAACGGTCTCACCAAATTCAATGTTTTTATAGCATGCACATGGACACAGTAGCTAACACCATGACTGTACCAAATATGAAACAACAGATATATGGTTGTTAAAATATGTTAATTTCAAGATTTTTACATTGAGCCCCGCCTGCTAATTAATATGCATGACATGAACACCAAAAACAATAGGGCACATCTACGGACCAAGCGCTATCTGTGCACCACATATGACATGAATCAACTGTACTGTTCTTCAGATATCATACACACATACCCACCATTATAACCACATAGGTTTCTGATGCTATCGCATCGGAACCAAATATAAACACATTTATAGCTTCCATCTGGTTTCAGCAAGATCTGTAAAGACTTTCATTTAAAACCAAAATCCATGACAGAAATATCTGATAACTTGCTTATGTAACTGTGAATAACAACTCAAGTATTCAATTTGAAATAATATTTTAACAGAAATCTTCTGCAAGAAAATTTTCAGCGTTATCATTTTCCAGCTTTTGTCTGTTCTATTTGGAGCTGCTGCTCTTACTGCCTGAATCCACCCTGATAATTTCCGTCATGAGAATTGATCAAATAACTTTTGAAATAATTCTTCAACTCTATAATGATGAATAATGGCTCCAAAATAATACAAATCCAAGAAAATATTTTAAACAGCTTCTGTACAATACATCCTAGTGAAGGATTCAAGATGCAGAGCTCTGGTTCTTTCATAAAGGTGGGAATGTCAGTTTTTGCTACTCCTTATATAAGGCATACGGACAGGTAGGCATACGGACAGGTAGGCATACGGACAGGTAGGCATACGGACAGGTAGGCATACGGACAGGTAGGCATACGGACAGGTAGGCATACGGACAGGTAGGCATACGGACAGGTAGGCATACGGACAGGTAGGCATACGGACAGGTAGGCATACGGACAGGTAGGCATACGGACAGGTAAGCATACGGACAGGTAGGCATACAGACAGGTAGGCATACGGACAGGTGGGCATACGGACAGGTGGGCATACGGACAGGTGGGCATACGGACAGGTAGGCATACGGACAGGTAGGCATACGGACAGGTAGGCATACGGACAGGTAGGCATACGGACAGGTAGGCATACGGACAGGTAGGCATACGGACAGGTAGGCATACGGACAGGTAGGCATATGGACAGGTAGGGGCAATATTAGTTCAATTGATATCAAATCCACTAAAAAACAAAGAAAGCAAAATAATTCATCAAAATCACTTAAAAATTAACAATTTTACAGTCTTTTGAAGATTTTTATGCAAATATGGACAAAATATGCAAAAAAAGCAGTGTTACTCTTGTGATGTATGAAAGGGACATGGGCTCTGATTTCTTAAGTAAATCCATTGTATTTTAACCAGCTGCCATTTCTCTTTGAAAAAGGGAAGATAATTCTAATGAAGATGACTTAATCTTTACCATACCCCCAACTAACCTCAAGGTGGAGAAGGCATTTTGAACATTTTATAGGTCTGAAAGTAAGGAAAGAAATATGAAGGAAAAAGAAAACAAATTGGGGGGCATTTTCCTCTTAATACATCAGATTTTGTCATAAATATAAAAATTATCAAACTTTGATTACTCATAACTTGAAAACTACACATGCAAGTTTTCATAATTCAAAGACCATTAATCTCAGAATTTAATGCTCTTTTCGGTTTCTGGTTGAACAGAAAACTTTTGTACCTGCCCATAAACCTTTAATACAAACTTGTTGTTAAATTAACCATATCCTGCATGAACAGATGCAACAAGATATCAAAATAGATTCTAACAGATCCTTATCATATTAGATAGACGTATGACCACTGAATCAATGGACAGATGCAACAAGATATTAAAATAGATTCTTACAGATCCTTATCATATTAGATAGACGTATGACCACTCAATCAATGGACAGATGGAACAAGATATCAAAATAGATTCTAACAGATCCTTATTATATGAGAAAGACGTATGACCACTCAATCAATCCTGAAAGGCATTTTAAAATGACAGTTGGAAACAATTAAAACGCGGAAGAAACTAAGACCTTGTAAACTTCACTGATAAAAACATCAATGTCGTGTCCCAACCCGCTGTTCTTCAGTCAAAATGCGGCAACTTTATTGCGAATCTACGAGTTCCAGGTATAAATTTAAGAGAAGAACAAGAACGGTAAATACCGTCATGGTTCGCATGCCCATGCATATTGACACCCATATCATATGACCCAGCCAATCATAAAAATAGCTTTGAATGGTTGATGAAATTTCATTGCATACAAACATGCATTTGCAAGGTTGTTAACGGTACGTCATATGTCAATAGTGTCATATTCTAACAGTGTCATATGTCAACAGTGTCATATGTCAACAGTGTCATATGTCAACAGTGACATATGTCAATAGTGTCATATTCTAACAGTGCCATATGTCAAAGTGTCATATATCAAGTGTCTTATGTCAATAGTGTCATATGTCAATAGTGTCATATTTCAAGTGTCATATGTCAATATCATATGTCAATAGTGTCGTAAGTCAAGTGTTATGTCAAGTGCCATATGTCAATAGTGTCAATTGTGTCATATGTCAACAGTCATAAGTCAAGTGTCATAAGTCAATTGTGTCATAGGTCAATAGTGGCATATGTCTAGTGTAATATGTCAATATTGTCATATTCTAACAGTGTCATATGCCAACAGTGTCATATGCCAACAGTGTCATATGCCAACAGTGCTGAATGTCAACATTGTCATGTGTCACTATGTTGTGTGTCACCAGTGTTGTGTGTCACCAGTGCCGTCTGTCAATAGAGTGCCGTGTGTCAATAGAGTGATGTGTGTCAATAGTGTCATGTGTCGATAGAGTGTCGTGTGTCGATAAAGTGTCGTATGTCGATAAAGTGTCGTATGTCAAGAGTGTCGTATGTCAACAGTGTCCCGTATGTCAACAGTGTCGTATGTCAAGTGTCGTATGTCAACAGTGTCGTATGTCAACAGTGTCGTATGTCAAGTCTTGTATGTCAACAGTGTCGTATGTTAACATTATGTGTGTGCCAACAGTGTTGTGTGCCAATAGTGTAAAATGTCAAGTGTCGTACGTCAAGTGTCATGTCAATAGTGTCATATGTCAATAGTGTCATATGTCAAGTGTCATGTCAATAGTGTCCTATGTCAATAGTGTCAGGAAGGGTTTGCTTAATTCACTCTCTAACAAAAGCTGATGGCGTACATGGAAATTAGAGAAGGGAAAAAGACAAATAAAGATGGAAAATGCTGCAAAAAAACCTTACTACTCAGTCAGAATAGCAAAAAAGCAAATTATTAAAGAAACATTCAGATACTATTATTATAGTGTTTGCTTGCTTAATTTTCTTTTATTGAGCATTGGTGGCATTATCTGAGGTTGGATTGATGATCAAAATGTAACAAAAGTTGTGAATCAAGGCTTGCTCCAAGACCAATGAAAAATTGTATTCAGTGGCATTCTTTCTATAAAGCTTGATATTTACCTTTAAAGGTTAAAAGCAACCCACTGAAAAATTTTTATAATCAATTCAAATTTCACCTTCCTTTTAAAACCTCTAAGAAAGAAAGAAGAAAGAACTTCACCTTTTCTGGGATTTGGACTTGAAGTCATCATCTGAACCAGCACTTTCATATCCATTCTGGAATCAAAGAGGAAAATCAGAAACACATGAGATATGAGTACCAGTAGGATAAAAAGGTGGGTTTGTTAATGGCATCCACACTATTGAACAGAACTCAATCAATAAACTTGGTAATCTTGCAATACAATCAAAGCAACAAAAAAGTGTTCCAAAATCTAAATTTATTAAAGGATTAGTTCAGGGGTCAAACAAGTCTTATATAAAGGGCAAAACAAAAACAAAATAGTAAAGAAAGCATTCAAAAATCTTATTCTTTTAAAGAGATATTTAAGTTTAAAGTTTTGCATCATTTGTGTAGAAACAACGGAAATCAAACTAGTTGTGATGTCATAGCCTCAGATTCCTCAAATTCTTTATGTATTCTATCATATTTTGTCTTTTGATTTTGTGGCTTAAAAATGATTGGATGTGTCAGGAAAGTAGTCAAACAGAATCTTGTATGGGCAATTATAATTTATCACCTGAAGAAAGTTTAGTGTGTAAAGGCCTTAATAAAAGACTTTCATATGGAGGAGAAAAAAACAACTTTATTTTATGAGAAATGGCTGATCACTGAAGACTGAATCTCTTTGATAATTACAGAATTTGTCTCAGCTATTATCTTTCTGAAATTCTTTAAAATCTTTCTAACTTGAATTCAGTCAGCAAATACTGAAAATTTATCACGCTGATTACATGTGTGATTACTGATCAAAAAATCTATAAAAAGTCATTGAAATTAAAAGAAATTGTCATCCTTTGTACACTTTATAGAAATAGCATAAATCAGTTTCCCAAAATGAAATAAAGAATGCCATCACCACTTTTTATTTACGCTGTAGTGGTTTGTTACTTCCCTCAGTGCATTGTTTCATGTTGTGTGCAGCTTTAGTGCTACACTCATTTGTGTTCCAGGTTCTGTTGATTTCTGTGTGTTGTGGAGTATTTTCATTAGTTCTTTAGCCCTTCGCTGTTAAAGTCACTTGTCTCTCTCATATTAAGTTCAAACAAAAGTGGCATAAGAGACTCGCTTCTGTCAATAAACTTATGGTTATAGTAGGTTTTACATTTGGTTTGTTTGTCATCAAAATATTTCAGGAAGCAAGAAAAGGATCTCGATTGTATGGATTTGTTTACACTTGTTAGTGTGGATTTGTTTACACTTGTTAGTGTGGATTTGTTTACACTTGTTAGTGTGGATTTGTTTACACTTGTTAGTATGGATTTGTTTACACTTATTAGTGTGGATTTGTTTACACTTGTTAGTGTGGATTTGTTTATACTTGTTAGTGTGGATTTGTTTACACTTGTTAGTGTGGATTTGTTTACACTTGTTAGTGTTGTGTAGATTTGTGGGTTTGATTTTGTTTGTTTACACTTGTTAGTGTGGGTTTGTTTACACTTGTTAGTGTGGATTTGTTTACACTTGTTAGTGTGGATTTGTTTACACTTGTTAGTGTGGATTTGTTTACACTTGTTAGTGTGGATTTGTTTACACTTGTTAGTGTGGATTTGTTTACACTTGTTAGTGTGGATTTGTTTACACTTGTTAGTGTGGATTTGTTTACACTTGTTAGTGTGGATTTGTTTACACTTGTTAGTGTGGATTTGTTTACACTTGTTAGTGTGGATTTGTTTACACTTGTTAGTGTGGATTTGTTTTACACTTGTTAGTGTGGATTTGTTTACACTTGTTAGTGTGGATTTGTTTACACTTGTTAGTGTGGATTTGTTTACACTTGTTAGTGTGGATTTGTTTACACTTGTTAGTGTGGATTTGTTTACACTTGTTAGTGTGGATTTGTTTACACTTGTTAGTGTGGACTTGTTTACACTTGTTAGTGTGGATTTGTTTACACTTGTTAGTATGGATTTGTTTACACTTGTTAGTGTGGATTTGTTTACACTTGTTTGTGTGGATTTGTTTACACTTGTTAGTGACCAAGAAAAAGAGGATTAACTTATGGGTGTGGGTGATAGCAGAGAACAGACTGGCAAAGGTTTCTGGAACATGACTTGGTGGAGGTACTTTACTGAGTGGCATCTACTTGTTAAAGTATTTAATTGAATTATTTTCATCATTAAGAAATTATGTTCACAGTTATTTCAAAGGGTGATAATACTTTCCATACACTAGATTTTGCCTTGTAATTCTGCATGAACAATATGTGCAAACAACTCATAATTAAACGAGACAACATACACCTTTAAGGGATGTGGGTTTGTCAGTTCCTTTCAAGTAAATCTTAAATTTGACCACACTTAACACACTTCCAGTATTGAACAGTTTTCTATCAAATGAGCTCAATTTATGCAGATGTGGAGTTTTTACCTTTGGCCGTCTGTCTGTGAACTATATTGAACAGTTTTCTATCAAATAAGCTCAATTTATGCAGATGTGGAGTTCTTACCTTTGGCCGTCTGTCTGTGAACTATATTGAACAGTTTTCTATCAAATGAGCTCAATTTATGCAGATGTGGAGTTCTTACCTTTGGCCATCTGTCTGTGAACTATATTGAACAGTTTTCTATCAAATGAGCTCAATTTATGCAGATGTGGAGTTCCTACCTTTGGCCGTCTGTCTGTGAACTATATTGAACAGTTTTCTATCAAATGAGCTCAATTTATGCAGATGTGGAGTTCTTACCTTTGGCCGTCTGTCTGTGAACTATATTGAACAGTTTTCTATCAAATGAGCTCAATTTATGCAGATGTGGAGTTCTTACCTTTGGCCGTCTGTCTGTGAACTATATTGAACAGTTTTCTATCAAATGAGCTCAATTTATGAAGATGTGGAGTTCTTACCTTTGGCCGTCTGTCTGTGAAGTATATTGAGCAGTTTTCTATCAAATGAGCTCAACTTATGCAGATGTGGAGTTCTTACCTTTGGCCGTCTGTCTGTGAACTATATTGAACAGTTTTCTATCAAATGAGCTCAATTTATGCAGATGTGGAGTTCTTACCTTTGGCCGTCTGTCTGTGAACTATATTGAACAGTTTTCTATCAAATGAGCTCAATTTATGCAGATGTGGGGTTCTTACCTTTGGCCGTCTGTCTGTGAACTATATTGAACAGTTTTCTATCAAATGAGCTCAATTTATGCAGATGTGGAGTTCTTACCTTTGGCCGTCTGTCTGTGAACTATATTGAACAGTTTTCTATCAAATGAGCTCAATTTATGCAGATGTGGAGTTCTTACCTTTGGCCGTCTGACTGTGAACTATATTGAACAGTTTTCTATCAAATGAGCTCAATTTATGCAGATGTGGAGTTCTTACCTTTGGCCGTCTGTCTGTGAACTATATTGAACAGTTTTCTATCAATGGCCGTCTGTCTGTGAACTATATTGAACAGTTTTCTATCAAATGAGCTCAATTTATACAGATGTGGAGTTCTTACCTTTGGCCGTCTGTCTGTGAACTTCTTTGGTGCACCATCATCTGTCTCATCCTCGTCAGAATCCAATAAACCTTTTGCTATGGTCTTCTTCTTCTTCCTCTTCTTCTCTTTTAGACTAGACCGGCCATCCAATGCTTCTAATAATGATAGTTTCTTGCTTGATCGTTTCCCATCTTCGAGATCCATTTCATCTGAGCCGGAGGACAAGAAACCTCTGCTCTGCTCCGATGGTTTATCATCACCGTCTAACATCTTCTGAAGTGGCGACTTCTTACCGCTTTTTGAGATTCTACCAATTTCCTTGCGATATGGAGAGGATTTCCCATCCTTTAAAGTTTCCTTATCTTTTCTCTCCTTTCAGTATCAGGAGATCTTGCCCGTGGTTTAGGTGACCCTGATTTCTGTCTGAGCTTCTTTTCACTTTTCTGTTTTGCTTCCTTCTCCTCGTGATTCTTATCTTTACGAACATCTCCACCTCCAAAGAGATCTAAAATATCAGGAGATTTTGGCTTGGAGTTTTTTGTTTTAATTTTGGTGAAGGGCTCTTCTTTCCAACAGGACTCGTTGATTTTGGAGTTGCGCCCTTGGGGGAGAATCGTTTCCGAGTCATTTCTGTGACCTCTTGATCCACGTCTGAATCATCATCTGAACTCAACAGTCCTTTCTTTTGGAGAACTGCTTTCTACGATGCGACTCTACAGAAGGACTTTGTCGCTTTGAGTCACAACTTGATCTTTTGTCTGACACTCTCTCAGGTGAGGGAGATTTCTCTCTCTTCTTCAAACCCAAAAGTTCATCAAGATCTGGGGATTTTCTGTTCGGAGAGGATTTCCTTGTTTTCTTTTCAAGAAAACTATGCAACGTGGGAGACTTCCTATCTTTTGCAATCTCTGTTTTATCTCTTAAATTTGAAGGAGAACTTCTGCTTCTTTTCTCCGTTAATAAATCATCCAAAATAGAACTGCTTTTCTTTGACGTTGGTGATTTCCGACTATTTTCTGGAGATTTCCTGATGAGGTCATCTAGAACAGATTTCTTCTTAAGGTTGGTTGGTTCTGCAGATTCAGTTTTAGATGCCCTTTCATCCTTTGCTCCAGAACTCCCTAGCCTTGGTCTTGGCTTAGGCTTCTCCCTGGGTGAAGCATCACCGGACCTTGGGGACCCATCAAATGACCGAGGTGAAATCTCCGACAACCGTGGCGAGCTACCAGAATTGAAACGCTGTCTTGCTTTTGGCACTGGAGGTTTTCCTGATTCATTTTTGACTTTGGCACCATCAATTAATGAAAGAATTGGATCTGGGGATGGTGTTTTATGGTTCCTCTGTGAGAAGTTTTCTTCGGGTGGGAGCCTTGGCGAAGATGATGATTTCCCACCATCAAACCTACTTAGACCTCTAGGAGAGGGTTTCGGAGACCCTCTAGTATTAGACGTTGAACTTTTTGGAGTCCACTTACTGCCTGGTGTAGGTGAAGCCTTGCTCTTACTTTTTTTAAACTGCGACAAGAAATCTAGGAACAAAAGGAACAGGTAAAAAATATCATAAGATTTCTGTGCAACTACAAACATAGGCGTTAGCAATAAGTGAAACATTCTGGGACATGCACTGCAATTAAATCGATCAAGAGATTTTTTACGTTCACAAAGAAGGGAGCAGCCTTGCAACACATTAACTACAGAGATAAGGTACATTTTTTTTTATCAAAATCCAATGCCAAAAAAAAAAAAAAAAAAAAAAAAAAAAAAAAAAAATTTTTTTTAAAAATCCAATGCAAGTTTGTGACCTGTGTTAATATAATCTAAAAGGTCCTCTATATGGTATGTGTAAAATAGTGCTGTCACGACATGGCTCTATGCGATATAATGGTCTGTCGCAATACTTCAAGAAAACTGACTCATGACACAAATTGATATTATCACTAATGTTACTTTTTTTATGATGAACGCAGGAAACAATTATTTGCAGATCTAGCAGATGACATGATTGTGTGACTATTATGTTCATCACGCACGTGTTTGTTAATTCAGCCAAAGTGACCATAAATCATCAAAGTGAGAGTCTGAGAGTCATGTTCTGTTCCAACTTTTTGTTCTTTTTGCCAACGTGCCAGTGTGGGGTAAAGGAGCACACTTTTTAATTAGTTTTTAATGTTTCACAGTATTTTTGCACGTTTTTAATGGCCTAGATTTAACTTTTAGATTTATTACCATAACGTTAGAATTGTAACATACAAAGTAGCCTAGCCTAGCTGCATGAAAATTTCTCAGTTGAGTATTAGTTGTTGGTATCGTGATGTGTGTCAATTAAGAGGCATATTTCATGTTGTGGGAAAAGAGATATCGCGATAATCGACATGTCATGACAGCACTAGTCTAAAGGTATATACACATAGGAAGCTGGTTAACATTGTTCAGTAAGAAGTAGGAGAATCGTTTAAAGAACAATACATAGTGCTACATGTAAGTTAAATCCATAAGCCCCATAGGGTTGGTGCTTATCCCCGGTTTCCATGGCGCAAGCAGATGAGAGCATATGACTCCCCCTGGATAGGACACCAGTCCATCGCAGATTAATTCCCCAATGATACTGATACTCATTTTACAGCTGAATGGATTGGAAGTAGAGTGAAGTGTCTTGCTCAAGGACACAATGCAGTGCTCGTAATAGGAGACTGCACCTCATACTGTACATAGTGCTAAACTGCTTGAATATTCTTAAGAAAATTCAATGCCCACCCTTCAAAAAAGAAAATAATCATAAGTGCAAATAATTGTGACAGCCCTCCCATGAAAGGAAACAGAGAAGCTTGAGGTATGATCGTGTTCACACACAGTGAAACTTTGGATGATAAACTTTTCTTTACAATGTAGTTTATGGTTAGATGTATTTTTCAATACTGTTGTTGTTCACCATTCCCCTTTCCAATCTATGTGTTGACTGTTGTCATCTTCTTCACTTTTTCAATATTTCCTTTACAATGTAAATACCATCGACTTACCATCATCACTACCACCTAAGCCAGGAAAACATTTTCTTTACAATGTAAATACCATCAACTTACCATCATCACTACCACCTAAGCCAGGGTCATCAGAATCAGATGAAAATCCTGTTGACATTGTAATTTGTTGTGGTCAACCAAACATGGAGTTGTTGCCTTTCTGCAAAGAGAGAAAAACACAAAGATGAATGATATTGTAGTAGCTAGTGTCAGTATAGCGGGATTTCATCACGGGACTCTAACTTATCTGGAAGCCATTTTGCCGGGAAAGCATCGTTGCATTTCATACATCTTCACACAGCTCAGTCACATCACACATACAACAAATGTGGTAGGTTAGCAGGCAGTATGCCTGCTAACCTTCCTACCAGTTCAGCGAATTTTATTGTTTTTGTTCGCAGCGGCAATTTTACTTCATATTTTCCTAATGTTTTATACATTCACCAGGTGCACGAAGAGTAACTTTTGAACGCCATCTGATTGTTCGTTATACACACAAAGCCTACATACCAGGCATAAAGTGCTCACTGCAAATCCTATACCGAAGGTTGAAAGACGTTGCGTTGTACAGCAGAAAACCACTTCGAACGTCGATCAGGATCAGATGGAAATCGAGAAAACGTCTTTTTCTTCCCCGCACACGTATGTTAGTGCAACCAACGGCACAGCAAGATTCCAGCGTAATTATCTTACAAAAATAATCTTATATAACAACATGCACGCGTTTGTAAGTCTAGATAAGTAAACAGCAGATGATCGTTCTCGCCCCACAAAATGGCGATGAACAAAGTCACGTGACCTCATGAAACACCCTAATTGAGTAGTAGTACAGAAGAGGAGTTTCTCAATTGCCAATTAATCACCTCCAGAAAAGCAAGGAAAATTCCTAAATGGATCAAGCCCAATTTTCAATTTTTGAGCTAAAAAGTTTTGAAGAAAACCTTATGAGTTTTAGCTGATCAAGTTTGAGGCTTGTTAACAGCTACAGGTACACTTCTTTAAATTTGGCAAAAAAGCTGCTCTTCTTCAAAAACTTTTTGTCAGAGGATAAAACACAAATAAAGAAGGATCTGCCCTATCACACATCACAAATCTGCATAATAATTTTCATATTTTCATAAATCAAATAACTTTGAAATTGTCAGCCTTCTAAACAACAAGTTTTTGATATTTCCAGTTTTAAAAAGATTTTAGGCTATTGTTGTCTCTATTCACATATAATTTTAAATACTAAAATTGAGCCCTTGTTAGTTTTTAAATGTTTTTTTCTTTTTCCCAGCTTATGGATCATTGATTGTGTGACCAAAGTTTGAAATAGATTAATGACAACAAACTACATTGTGGCATCAGAACAAATGGTTTAATCTTTTGAGAACTAACTTCACAATTTTGGAATTTTTTTGTTGGGGAATGGATACTTTTGGAGAAAAAAAACAAATTTAAAAACTATATTTTCAAATTAAATTTATAGCAAGTTGGAAGTACTTTATGAAAAATTGTTGCCACAAATCATGTTCAGAACAAACAGCTCTTTCAAATGATACATGAAAAAACTCAAATCAATAATACATATCCATAGTAAGGATAAATTAATTAAAAATGCAAATTTAACCAATATTTTATCATTTTACCATTTTTGTTCAGCCATTTGTAAAAACTTAGTTGTTTATATAACATACTAACTTTCTGTATAAAAATTATGCAAAAATAAAATCTCTTTACAATGACATAACATGTGAATACCTTTATTCTTATATGTTGATGTTATTATCCTGTTATTATACATTTCATGATACCCACTAGTGCTCAACTACACAAATATACATAGTACTGTACATGTGCATGTACAGTACAGTATGTGTATATCATTACATAGTTCATAAAAACACTACCTGTTCCTCCAGGCTTTACTCTTGTTCCCATCCAGGCCTAAGTCTAACTATCTATCTATCGTTACATATAGGCCTAAGTCTTATGTTAGCATTTGTTTCACTCACTGAATCGCTATCACTTTCCGATAATTCCAATCAAAATATCTCCCTGAAAATCCTCATCATCACTATCTCGATCCACAAAAGTTGACGCTAATGCTTCCTCAGCAGAATACATTTTCCTTTTCATTCCAAAATTTCTCAAAATAAGTCAATGTAACCCCCCTTGCAATTTGGTATCAATGTTCGCAGAATCAGTTCATTAAACGATTCAGCTTGTTTTCATATTTGTTAAAAGTGTGGGGGGTAGTGCAATAATAGCTTTAAGTCAACAAGTCAATTCGGCGGATATATGTATATCCGCCTGCAGTCTGTAGTGCGCAATAATTGCGCTGGGCGGATTTAACCACCTGTAGTCCCCAAAGGGTTAAGTTTGTTTGATGAGGGCTTAATGGCACCTCGACAAGGAAGGTCAAATTGTGCCTGAGAGGTCAGATCATTCTAGAGGTAGGAAGGAAAGGAAACAGGGGGAGAATGAGAGAAATTCAAGAACAAAAGGTCAGAAAGCTGTGATTGAGAGGGGAGGTGCATGGTTGAAACAAAAACAAAGTAGAGAGGGGGTGGAAGAGGAGAATTAGATATGGTTGTAGAGGAAGGCATGTTGAAGGAAGGAGATAATTTTATCCAGGGGATTTTACTGGAAGAACTCAGCAATTGAGTTGTGGGGAGCGAGAGAAGCTCTAGGAAGGTTGTACAGGGGGAAAGCAAAGAAAACGTGATGGATTGTGAGGGTGCAGTGGCAATTGTTGCAGAGGGGTTGGGGGGAGCCAATAAGGAGGTGGGAGTGAGTAGTGAGGTGGGTGTGACCAGTTCTAAGACAGGTAATATGAATGCTGTCGATACGAGAGAGGTTGTTGATGGTGGATTTGATCGGAATTGTGGGCTGGATGACATGGAGTTTATTATCAATTTGGGAGTTCCATGAGGTTGGCCAGCGGTCACGAACAAGGGAAGCGATAAGCGGTTTGATGTCAGAGAGGTTAAGATAAGAAAATGAAGTGCTATTTCACTGATGTCTTCCTCTTGAAAGAATTGAAAACATTTCTCAAAATTTTCTTCAGGTTATTAATTACTTTACCAGATTTTCTTTTAGTTCTTTCCTGACACATTCAATGCTTGTACATGTCACAAAATCAGGGGAAATGCAACAAAATACACAAAGACAAAGGAATATAAGAATGTGATGTCATACTTTCAGGTCATTTGACAAATATCACATAGAGCTTATACATACATCATACATGTAGTACTGTATACAGGATAGATAATATCTGGGTAAGATATTTGAATACTTTCTTCACCATTTTGTTGCAATTATTTTCAAAATGAAAATGCAATATTGACTCATCAATGCTCCAATTTTTTCTCCAATCCCCTGAAAGTGAAACAATGTATGATAATCCATTGGGGATATTTGGTGTTGCTTTGTTGAATTGTCGATCAAAATATCTCACAGTTGTGGTCAATTTGAACAATCCGCAACTGACCTGAATTTTAACTACTATGCCTTAAATATGCCTAATTACTCAGCGATGTACCACCAAAACATAAATGTCTTATCTTTGGTACTGGTCAAAATAATTCTAAACTGCACACTTCAACTTCAATATTGGACATCGCTGTAGCATTTTGTCCATTGTGTATGACTTAAGGTGTGGTGTGCAACAATCACAAACAATCAAATAAAGTGTTAAAGGTTTAATGCATGTACAGTTTAATACACAACTTATAAAGTTTTAGGGTTTAGAATAGATGCCTAGATAGCTTTCTTTTGAAGCTGTCCACATTCCTGACAAGGACATCTGGTAGTGGAGGACATTTCCAATCTATAAGTGTTTGTGGGAAGAAACTATTCACTTGGGCGGCACAAGAGCTGCCGAGACGAATTATGCGAACTGCATGCTCAGTTCCTAGTGAGAGGCATCTTGTACGTGGAGCTTGTGCCATGATTAAGTATCCTGGAAAAGGGAAGGCAATGTCATTCTGATGAATAAGGTATATAATAGTCAACCTGGCAGATAGCCTGCATTGTTGTAGCAGTAGCATGCATTGTTGTAGCAGTAGCTTGTGTTGTTGTAGCAGTAGCTTGCGTTGTTGTAGCAGTGGCCTGCGTTGTTGTAGCAGTGGCCTGCGTTGTTGTAGCAGTGGCCTGCATTGTTGTAGCAGTGGCCTGCATTGTTGTAGCTGTGGCCTGCATTGTTGTAGCAGTAGCCTGCGTTGTTGTAGCAGTAGCTTGCGTTGTTTTAGCAGTTGGTTAAGAAGTCCAGTGACACTTGTAGTTCATGCATTGGCCCACCGTGCTGCTTTTCTCTGGACATCCTCTAGCTTTTTCTCCTTAGTCTTTAATGGAAAGGATCCCATACTGATGACCCATATTCCAGATTTGGCAAGACAAGGGGTCTTGTATGCTGTAGCTTTTACTGGTAATGGACAGCTGGATAAGTTCCTTTTCAAGAGACCCAGGATGCTTGATGCCTTGTTGGAAATGTACAGGTAATGCAGGTACAACAAGTGTGGTAAAAGATTTCAGCCATAGCGTAATAAATGACAAATTTGTCATTAACGCGAGCCCTGGTTTGAAAGATACTTTAAAGTTTCAAGACACTAATTAAATCAAAATCATAGCTTGTATTCTCGTAAGTAGCATGGTGGTACCCAATTTCGTGCACTTAGGCAAGGACTTAGCATAGCATAGCATAGCAAGGTTTAACGTCTCAAAAGCATCCAGTGCTGGACATTTCTGTATACCATCAAGACCCCCACGGCCTTTGATAACCAGTTGTAAACTCACTGGTTGCAAACCCGCTTAGGCCCCTAATTCTGTTTGGTTTAAGAAAATGTGACAAAAGTATCATTTCCTAAGTTCACACTGAAAAGAGAAACTCCTCTTCTCTACACCAGTGATAAATTTGCTATATACATTTAGTAACTATCATCCTGGAAATAAAGAAGTTTCGCTCGCCCTGTTGACACCACAAGTGAACCCTAATTCGTGCGCATAATAATAAACATATGTAAAAATACACCAGGTGTACAAGTAAAAAGTAAATGCGCTTCATCGCCGACAAAAGAGGTTCAAATTTTAAAAACATACTAGGCCTTAGGCCCCTAGGCCTACTCATAAAACTCAAAATGGAAAGGAAAATATTTGAATATATCATATTTTAGACATATTTTTATTAAGAATGTTAAATTTTGGTAATTAAATTTTTGAAGTTGGTGAAGTAATGGGACGCAAGAAATTGGGGATAGCACAAAATTGGGCTCATTTTACTATACTTTTGTCAGTTTTGACTTTCAAGAAGCGTTTTCATTTCATGATTAGGTTGTTTGTTGTTGTCTGAGTGGTTTTCAAAGCTACGAGTGCACTGTACGTTGTCTCACTCAGTAGGTGAGTGGGGTGTTTATTCTCACTCAACTTAGTTAGGCTAGCCTTAGTGAGATAAACATCTCACTCAGTATGCCCTACATGCTACACACTAATTGCAATACTGAGTGGGACAACCTAACACAAACTTCCATTAAGATTTTTATTTTGACCTATCATACGACCAACACTTTTACAAATTATAATGGCAAAACCGTTAAAAATAGTACTGACGAGCTACCAATTTGATGACAATGATATTGTAAACTTACTAAATACATTTTTAACTCCTTATATACAGAAAAAAAAAAGAAGAATTGAATGATTTTCGGAGCTAATAGTTTACCTTGACAACTTTGCCTGTCCGGCTCGCGACGAGCGTACAGTACACAAGTAACGCACAACTCAGGCTAGATTATGCTGGCGAGTGTTAGTTTTCAAATATTCGCACTTACGATCTTCCACGGGAGACAACAAGTCACCAGCGCGAGAAAAAGTTTACATCATATATCACGATGGAGCAGCATGTTTGATATGCAATAAAATATCATTTGAGCGAAATGAAATATATGTGGCAAAACAGTAAACAAATATTTGGGAAAAGAATTTAGGCCTATACAGCTAAAAGAAAGTCTATAGATTAGTCAATAATTGTTCTTCAGGCAGATAATGCATATTTGTTTTAATGAATTTCATGTCCATGTCATAAGGCTCAATACATAAGTGTAGGAACGGGGAGGGCAGGAGCAACGTGCCCCACACAAAAATGAATAAAGTACCCGTTTTTAAAATGAAAAGTTTACCTCAATTAGTCAAAGGTGCGAGAATTTGTGGCGGAATTTGCGAACACTTTTAAACAAATATTACAAAAGTGCCTTTTCAAAATGATTAGTGCTTGGGCTCAGAGATTCTATTTTATCTTCATTTATTTAAAAAAATAAAATTAAGACGATAAAAGTCAAAAGTTTTGGGGTCAAAATCATGCTAAATGCAGAAAATAATCTTACAAAAGGTACAAATTCTGGAACAGTGTGGGGGATGGGGAGGCCTTCCTTTCAATTTCCCTCTCAAATCCTGCCTGTGTACATGAAAAATGGTGACCGATATGGTTAATATTCTCGTTTACATTCACCAAGTGGTATATGTTACGTACTGTTGTCAGATCTCGTTCATACTTTCAACATCCAGGCTTTGTTATTATTAGTACGCATGCTAGTTGTTCGATTTAGTGGTGTATGCCCGCTGATTCTTTTCACGCTTGGACGTTCCGGTGTTTTCAATTAATTAGGTACAAACACTTCAACGCTATGTACAGTGAACCATCGCGGAGAAGGATCAGTGAAATAATTTCTTATTTTAATCTAACCAATTTACAACAGCCATTGAGGTTTAAAACGTAAATGCCTATTAAGATTAAGACTTTTTTAGTATGTTCATGCTATTTTTAAATAAGACGAATTTTTACCTATACTGCAATTACAAAAGGCAACATCCACAAATTCGTTGCAGAAAGGCTTATTTTAGGCCGTGTGTCGTCAATATTCGGTTGGGCAATGTAAACGTTTTCCACGTTGTAATTTGCACAACGACTTCTGTGTACAGCCGATATATATCAATTATCATATGCTACAGTACACAATTATATGTTATCTGACTAGGCTAGCCTAGGCCTACTGTACGTCGACATCACGCAAACGCACAGCCTAATGTTAGGAAGTAGCGTTAGGATATCTGTTTTCAAAATTAATTTGGAAATAATGTTCCCCAGACATTGCAAGTTTGCAACTGTCATTAAAATGAAAATATCAACAAGTGAATTGATAAATTACCATAAATTCTGATTAAGGGTCCGAGATTCTGATCTCTTTAAAGTGTACCTTGTTTGTAAGTTGTGAGGTTTCTTTGGTTACTAATTTAAACAACCAAGAATGTCAACAACAGAAAAATGCAGTTCGGGTGTACTCAACTAATTTTATTGGCTTCAACATTTATACAATGGATGGACATGAAGCAATAATCTATTTCTGCCAGATTATGATTTAGATATGTTAGAACCGTCACTATGTATGGTTCTGAGCCTCTGAAATCTCCTTTTGCACCCTTTCAAATGATATAGACTATTGTATCTTTCCGGAGGAGGTGTCTGAGCCCCATCATAAGTGCAGGACTGACTGAAGTATGCTTCATAATTTTTCAGAGAAAATAGTGATATTTTGCTTTCATCAAATAATCATGAATATATTTTCTTAATATCTAGTAGGTGGCTTTGTTGCCGCATAAATTTCTAAGATGATAAATCCGTAGAACAGGGGCCTTTCCGCTGGCCTGGACCAATTAATTATCAATACTTTTATAGTATCTAACAGGTGATTTTCTAAATGTTGAAGGCTAAAATAAAACTATCACATTTCTCCAGAAAGAATAAAACCAGAGAGTTTTAGTGCTCCTTCTCCTGGACCCATGAAGTATGTTTCAGCCCCCTCCTTATAAGGGAAAAAATTATCATGTTTTTGTTGTCATCAAAAATGGCATTTTTTTTTTCTCCTTCAGTTTTCGGTGATGTGATGCGCGGATTATAGATATTTTCGCCGTCATCATCATCCACTAACTTGAAACCAAAAACAGGCTGGGGTGTACGTTTTCCGCCGTGGGTACGGTGTTTCCGTCATGGCACTGTGTTTTCCGTCAAGGCACGGTGTTTTCCGTCAGGGCACGGTGTTTTCCGTCAAGGCACGGTGTTTTCCGTCAGGGCACGGTGTTTTCCGTCAAGGCACGGTGTTTTCCGTCAGGGCACGGTGTTTTCCGTCAGGGCACGGTGTTTTCCGTCAGGGCACGGTGTTTTCCGTCAAGGCATGGTGTTTTCCGTCAGGGCACGGTGTTTTCCGTCAGGGCACGGTGTTTTCCGTCAAGGCACGGTGTTTTCCGTCAGGGCACGGTGTTTTCCGTCAGGGCACGGTGTTTTCCGTCAAGGCACGGTGTTTTCCGTCAAGGCACGGTGTTTTCCGTCATGGTACGGTGTTTTCCGTCATAGTACTGTGTTTTCCGTCATGGTACGGTGTTTTCCGTCAGGGCACGGTTTTTGTTTTTCTTTTCAGGGTACGGGTGTTTTCCGTCAGGTTACGGTGTTTTCCGTCAGGTCACGCGTGCTTTAAATATATAAACCGTATGTTTATTGCCGTGGTAAAAAATACTTTGCCCATACATGCCATAGCGGGAAAACACCTTGTCATGTTTGTAATACTTTCTCTTATGACGGTGGCAGAAAAACCACAAAAAAGATAATGTATATGATAAGAACAGAACTTCCAAGTAACTTGGTGTTTAGGTGTTTCAACAGTCATTGATATTCAAATTGGTATCATTTATATTTGAAAGTTTATCATTTCAAATGGCTACCCGGCATGCATTTTTATTCAGAATTTGAAAAGTATAGTATTTTTCTGAAGGGATAATGAAAAAGCTTCAAAGACTTGTTCTACCTGCTCGAGCAACTTTTAAAGTTCTTTGTTTCCCTGATCCGTAAAAAGTTCCTATCTAAATGGTAATTTTACGCCTTAGATACCGATTTTTTCCGCAATGGTAGGAAACAAACTGACAACGGTGTCTATGACTGACTCTGCCAATGACAGAAACACACATTTTTCTACCCCCACCCCTGCGAAGGCCCCCATATGTACGACTGACCCTATAGGCTATATGTTAGGTGAATGTTATACACTCTTATGAATCAGCGGTATTAGAATATACGTTTTTTTATTACCGAATGAATGCAAGGAATTCCAGGGATCACATTTTGTTTTTATCGCTAACCGCTCTATGACAATTACCCCCTTGCCAACATTATGATTCGCTTTAAGCAGCGGCGTACCTAGATTATTTTCTAAGGGACTAAGGATATAAAACATCCTGAATTATTATTCCGATTTGTGCAAATCATGAAATGAGAAAATTCATCAGCAAGTTTGGCGCTGATTTTGTTGCGTACCCCCGCTGATACTGGAACTGTTCCCCTCCCAAGAACACACTTTGTGCTCTCAGCTTATTAGATAAAATCATCGACAAGTTCTTAAGGATTCTAACACCAGTCTCATTCTTATGGGACGATTAGTTCCAATCCATAATATGCATAGCTTGATATTGGGTGGTCTCCATTATAATTAGACTCTTAATCATCACCGATGATTAGTATAAATAATGGGAAGAATTCTTATCCAGGTTAAATTTGCACGATCAAAGTTCCTACTCCAAAGGTTTATCTCATAGTTTGTTTGTCAATCACGACCAAAACCAATTTGAACGTCTTGTATGTTGACGTAAGTCCATTCCATAGCAGCATAGTGTGTGGATCAATTAGTTGGTAAGGTGGTTGATTAAGAAGTTGGAATCGTTGATTTGACTTAACCCGGGTAAGTAATATTTATTTATTTTTTTATTTGGAAAAAGTTATCTTTTTTTTGGTTAATGTTAATTGATTTTGAAAATGACAAGCATCAATTTCACATACAGACATATATTTGTGAACTTAACTTGTAAATGTATAAACAGATGAATGTAACTGGGTGGTATTTGATTATTTCCATTTGTTACAGTAATAGAGACTTTCAGCTAATTATCAGCGTTTTATACAGTTTAAACATTTCTCCTCATAAATCAAGTTATTCTAAATGTATAGGCCTAGACATAGACAGATAGATAAGTTTGTCATAAATCTCTAGATCTTTGACCATCTAAAAATTTTAAAGAAAATACACTTCACAAAAGATAATTCTATGCAGTGGCGTAGCCAAGATTTCCAATTGGTGGGGCAAGTAATATAAATAAACCGACAGGATACAAAATATGGCCTCTGCTGATGAACGATACTAATTTTGAACCGATAAAAATAGAATATTGAGAAATATTGGTTGGGCGATCGCCCCCTCTGCCCACCCCTTGGCTACGCCACTGATTCTATGCGTTCTAAAATATCTTTCTGCGGTAATTTTGAATGACCCTTTTGGAAAAACGGAATTGTTCTATTTTCGGGAAAGAATCCGTGACTTATATATAACAAGAATTGTCGGAGTCCATTTTTTTCTTTGGATTATGATTTAATGTAAGCGCACAACTGGTTGTTCAGAAAACATATTAGCACCGGTGTAGGAGGATATTTGATATTGGAGGCCAGATTTTTACAATTTTCCCAACAAACCTATACAACTATATGAGTCTCTTATAACGGTTCAAAAATATTTGTAAAGGAGGGAGCGTAAAACTATTATTAATTTTCGAAAAGTAACCTTTCAGTCGTTCCTTCATAATTGTGGTAGAATATTTTCAAGTACTTTTTGACTGTTCCCTTGATAAAGTGTGAACAGGCTTTCAAAACTCACTAATCAGCTAATACTGAATTTTACATTTCATTCACTTTATCATTGATTTTCCATTAGCAAATTAGTACTATAGTTAAATTTTTGGTGATCACTTCACGTAATCAAATTTAATATTTCAACCTTATCTTTGTTTTGTTTGACTTTCACCACAAAAAAATTAACAAAAACAAATATAACCAAAATGATTTACTTAGCTCTGTAGATACATTTAGCAAGTGACAAACCACACTTTTGTATGATGCATCCATTAAATAGCCAGTCAAAGGAAAGATATCATCCCATAAGACACATACAGAGGTAAACGCCACGGTGCTGGTAACGTCACTTCCGGTTTTAAATTTTCCCTATTGATCGCAAAAAATCTGCCATTAGTTGTTGTGCTCCTTAAAATTTCAAACAGTTAAATCCGACCTGATAAATAAGCAGGTCGGGTCACACTTTTCCTCTTTATTTTCTTTATTCTTAAAACCACAAGTAATTATAATCAAATTCCCTTATCAATAGCCCCATTGTATTCGCTCTCCTGGTTGAGCAATTATTTTAAGTAAGATAAGTGGTATCAATATTTGCTACAGTAAGTTTGTGGTCATAATTTACTGGAACAAATTTTTAAGGAAAAGGACAAGTCATGCGATGTTATCGATCACACATCAAGCGAATATATTGCCTGCATTGTGTTATCGATAACATCATATATTTCTCGCAATCAATAAGGAAAATTGAGAACCGGAAGTGACGTTACCAACACAACGGCGTTCACTTCTGAATTTATTTATACATTTTCTTTAAAGTGTTCAAGAAGTGGAATGTTTTGTATAGCTACATATTTCATGCTACTAAAATTGGGAATATTCGTATAACCTGCCGATAAAAATTATTACTGTTTTCTTGGTTTATGGTTTTGATTTACTTTCTGAATGCCATAACATGTTTCCTCTGATATTGATTTATGTTTCAATTTATCTTTATCTTTATATCTTTGGCAATCAAAAAGAATGAGTTGCTTCCCACAGTCCCCATGTTTTTGATTCCCGACAAAGTTTGCGTTTCCAAATGACTGCTATTTTCTACAAATGCCAAAAAATGTTCTTGTTTATTTCAATAGTACAAGTTTTCATTTTCATTTCCAATATCATACATTTGTAGTGGTAGTGGTATGCCTAACTTAGAAAACATATATCCGTAGGCTAAGCTATGTTGTTATGATATGCACGTATTCTTTGTGATTCACCGTTTATGTAATATACTTATCATATTGCAATGCATACATTTTGCAGTATAGGAATACCAATCTACGATGCGTTGCCTCTCTCTCGTTGGCGTTCTTTTTCTGGTGGCGGCGGTCACTGGCTTGGCGCCGTTTTATCACACATATGAGCCAATCAAAGAATCTTACTTTGTTGTTTTAAAGGTGGGTGTTCTTTATCTTATCTTCTTTTTTTTTTAATTCTTTAAGAATTCAAGAAAATATTAATTTTAGAAATATTTGATGCATTAGCAAAAAGAACAACGGCCAATCGTGCATACTATAACACACTCCATCCACGGGAAAGGTATACCACACTCCCGGCTTCTGATGATGTTGCATCCTTTATCAAAAATGTTATACGTCTATCACCCCATCTTTAGAAAACACCTAAAGACCTATTCAAACAAACTCACTGGAGGTGACTGCCTGAATTTCAAAGCCCCTTAGTGCAAACTTTTGGTTTTGGCGCTATGTAGATTTTAATGATTGATTGATTGATTGATGTCATGGAACTTCTCTCTTCTGAGTAAGGGGAGGAGTATTTGTAAATGTTGGTCATCTGGACATACTATATGCGATAAACAGATAGTGATATAAAAGTATTATGTGCCGGTATAGCATTTTATGACGATCAACAATATCCCAAACTGTGAATAATGTTACACCCTAAACATGTTCTAATCTGATAAAAATTATGAAAAATATTATAATTGATTTGAAAAAGGAAAAATCAAGATACTATTAAGTGAAAAATGTACAAGAAATATAAGACTGTATGTGACAAACCCTCACCTTAGCACCGGATACATGACTGCATATATAGTCATTGCAGATTCACGTTATACGGCAATTCTGCTTGGCGAGCGCTACGTCCAGAGATTTCCCTCCCAACAATCAAACACTATGCTAGGATTAGGGGAAGAAACACCATGACCCCAGGTCATGATCGATTTTGTGCCAAATCTCCATGTAATGTAACCTCACGGTTTTATGATGGCCATACCTAGTGTGGCAAAATCTAGATATCATGGGTACCAAACCCACGACCGTTTGTATTATACAGGCGGATAAACCACCAGATTAATACAATCATATTATTTTCTCTGCTGAGCTCTTTGCTTTTAGCTTTCGTAATATTTCTATTACCAAACAGGATGGATTTGATGCCAATGAAATCTCCCAACAACTCGGTGTGCATGCAGAAACACTCAAGCTGAAATTTAAGATGAAACTTATGTTTCGGAAGATTTTGAACGGTTTTGTCGTGGATATGTCTCCAGAATTTGTTGAGAAGGTAAGACAATAAAATTTCGTACACTTTGTTAATATTTCTCATTGACTTGATAAGTAACATATATATATATATATATATATATATATATATATATATATATATATATATATATATATATATATATATATATATATATATATATATATATATATATATATATATATATATATATATATATATATATATATATATATATATATATATATATATATATATATATATATATATATATATATATATATATATATATATATATATATATATATATATATATATATATATATATATATATATATATATATATATATATATATATTTATACATATATATATATATATATATATATATATATATATATATATATATATATATATATATATATATATATATATATATATATATATATATATATATATATATATATATATATATAACTAGGACAATTAAAATGTTATTATGATATATCAAACAATACGATTTTTCTCCCGTTTTAAAGCCCTCATTACATACAGCGTATATAAAACCATGGTCTCTATGACTAACCAATTTTCAGTCTAGAAAATTCAATCAAATAATTTAAAATACTCAGCAACATTTTCTTTAATCAGTTATTTTCTTTAGGTTGCAGGAACTGATCCAGCAAAAGATTAAGGGTGGACGCTCGAGGAGAATCTTTTAGCTAGATGAATACTTTACATTAATTGGTTACATTGACTATCCTGTGCATCATGACATTATACAAGAAATGGTCCAAATATTGTTGGACGTGAGAATTCAAAAGCTGTCAAACAGCCACTTTTTGACCAATTTGGTGGGATTTGTTTGAGTACTTCCGTGTGTAGAATATTTAACTAAATAAATTGTTATCCATGATCTTAATCATTTCTTAACAACCCCCTTACCCTCATATGATATAGGTGCGCTCATTGGACGCAGTGAAATACGTGGAGGAGGATGGCATGGTGTACGAGGATGAAACCTGGGGCCTTGACCGGATCGACCAAAGAGACCTTCCATTAGATGATGACTATCGCCCTATAGGTCAGTCAAACTCAGTTCCACAACTGCATAATGCGATTATTTTCTTTGCTAGAAGTAAGATGTAGCAGCCACATTTGTCACGTCTTCCACATTTGCTGCAAACGAGGTTACCACTTTTATCGTAAGCATCGCCCATTTTTGTCACAAATTTGCAGGTCACCACTTTTGTCACAACATCGCCCACTTTTGTCACAAACGAGGTTACCACTTTTGTCGTAACGTTCGCCCATTTTTGTCACAAATTTGCAGGTCACCACTTTTGTCACAACATCGCCCACTTTTGTCACAAACGAGGTTACCACTTTTGTCGTAAACATCGCCCACTTTTGTCACAAATTTGCAGGTCACCACTTTTGTCACAACATCCCCACTTTTGTCACAAACAAAGTTACCACTTTTGTCACAAACGAGGTTACCACTTTTGTCGTAAACATCGCCCACTTTTGTCACAAATTTGCAGGTCACCACTTTGGTCACAACATTGCCCAATTTTAATACCATATAGAAGTAGGCCTTATTTCTACTCCTCACTAGACGGCGTGTGTACATGTGTGTGTGTGTGGAGGAGGGGGAGGATAGACGGTGTGGATGTATGTGTGTTGAGGGATTCAATCTTGGCTGATTCTCCCTTAATTCAATTTCAGACTCCATCGGCTATTAGCGCTGCCGATCAATTCAATTTTGACGCCACATTCCATGTTTCATGATTTTGCTAACATTTATTTCAAATTTTGATGACATTTGTATTTGTTCTGTTACAGGTGATGGTAAAGGGGTAAATGTTTACATTCTTGATACTGGAATCCGAGTGACGCATGAAGACTTTGAAGGCCGTGCCAGCTTTGTTTTCGACGCCATGGATTACTCTCTCGTATGAAAAGCAAACTTGTATAACTTTTACGAATACATTATGACAGACTGTAAATAAGAACGGGGAAAACAGAATAGTGTTGGCTTTTATGGAGGGCTCTTATTGTGTGATTATATAATGAACTATATATGAATATCCATATGGAATTATCGCAAGAGTTATATCATAATTTATAGAAGGTTACAAACAATGGATTTACGCTGGAGAAAAGACATCTGAAGATTCTAGTCATATACTACAAAATGGAATTTATAAAGCTGTAAAGTCTTGTTGGGAGAATTTTCTTTCAAATAATAACAGCAACAATTATTCATAGGCCTTTGAATTGGGATTGAACCTTCATGTAACCATGTACAATGAACCACGAAAGAAATCTAGACTCTGTTTTGTTCTGTGGACGTCATTGATCTGTTTATTTTCAAATGATTTGAAGGGGAAAAAAAACATTTTAAGGGGAGGGGAGGGGGCGGGAAGCGGGTAGGGAGGGGATTCAATTCAATTAAAAAAATATAAAATCAAAAGGTATACTCTTGGGTGACCTCTACCAATTGTTCATTACTGCACAGGGTTATGGAAGTGATTGTCGGGGACATGGAACTCACTGCGCCGGTACAGTGGCAGGTGCACGATACGGTGTTGCCAAACGAGCAAATGTACTGGCGGTGCGTGTACTAGGTTGTCAAGGGTCAGGCACGTGGGCATCAGTGATTAATGGTGAGTTTTTGTTGTTGTTGTAACAGTTGACCATTTGCCTGGGGTGGTGTCAGGATTTACCCGATTGGGATGAGGTGGGGGGGGGGTAGGGGACTGGCCTCCCTGCCGAGATGAAGATGAAAGTACAAAAACGTAATCTTAATTATACATAAAACGGTCTGTGGTCCTCCGCTACGCTGGCGTCTCCACTGCGCTGGCGTCACCTCTGCCATTTACGCTGTAAACTGTAAAACAAAAGAAACCGAAGAGTTTGAGAAATCAAACATGAGCCATGGAAATTTCACAAAACAATATGCGCGTGTGGGGAGAAGGTAGTGATGCAGTGGCGGTGCCAGGATTTTGGTCATGGGACAAGCGAGGGGCACATTTGTCTCATTGGGGGGAAAACCTATAGATTGGACAAAATATGGGGGCAAAGTGATCTTGTGGGGATTCCCCCATAGCGCCACCACTGTAGTGATATGGAGCAGGGGGGTCGTTTGCTCCAGGGACCAAATGTAAGGAAATTGCAGGTTTGAGTTGATGACGTCGGAGACGTTAAGTTGTGTTTCTTCGATTAAATCACATAGGGTTGATCGATGAAATACTGTGAAAATCTAAGGGCCAGTATAACGCGTTGGGGTGACCGGAGTCATTACCCTTTAACCCCTAATTACCTTCCAGAATGAAATCAAATCTTGCCCACAGTTCAACACCATGCTACGCACACAAGGGCGATGGTTGAGGTGTGTGTGTGTGTGTCACTGTGCAAGGGCGCCGTAATGGGTGGGGAAGGTGGAGCATATGCCCCACCAATAATTTGGCCTATCATAGTTTTTTTACTTCTTATTAAATCATAAGTTAAGATTACATTAAAGAGGCAAGATTAAATCATTGTATGGTTTTGGATGTTCATAAAGACAAATTAGACAAAATGGATATTCTTAAAATTGGAAACTAATTTAGTTTGGCAAATGACTTAATTAAGAATTTCAACATTTGGCAGATTCAGTGAAAACGACATTAAGCACGGGGTCAAATTGTTAAATTGGTTTGAGCCTCATATCTTCCAAATCATTATAGTTACTATATTAGGTTCCAATTATAAATTCAGTCTAATTTTGAAGAAAAAAAATATATCTTGAATCAATTCAGCTGAAAAGGTCAAAAAGGTAAAAAATTATTAAATGCCAAAAACTGGGCGATTGCATTTCCAGGCACCAATTTTCAACCTCCACCCACCCATCCCCCTCCCCTACTCGTTCTCTTATCCCACCAATCTGAAACTCCTTCCGGCACCCCTGATGTGTACTAGGCTTTCTGTCAGTTTCAAGCGAGCAAACTTGGGCATGATATCACTTTCCTTTCCAGGCAACTAAACGATGTGCATTTTTGGAATTCGAGGTGAAACTATAACTTAAGATTTTGTTTTCGAAGAATTTTACATATTCATTCCTACAACAAAAAGACTGGGAACAGTCTCTGGTATACACACGCCTTTTTGTATAAATTCTCATCCAAGTGAACACTGTTTTTCTCTGTTTCAACTATAGGTATGGACTGGGTAGCCCAGAATGGAATTCGACCTGCAGTGGCATCGATGTCATTAGGCGGCGGGGGTATTCGTGCTGTGGACGAGGGCGTGGATCGCTTGGTTGAAAGTGGGGTTGTTGTAACAGTGTCAGCAGGGAATGACTACGGGATTTCATGCCGTAAATCGCCTGCAAGAAGCCCTAAGGTAATAGAGGGTGCGAGTAGTAGCTATACCTATACTAGCTTATCGGTTGCGTCGAACAATCGATTAATGTATTAGTTAACCCTTAATACGGACGGCTGTGTGTATGGGTGTGGTATCTCCCAATATTTCCAACTTGATCCATAATTTCGGTAAACTGAGTGGTAAAATAGTAAACTCTGATAATCAAGTGTTTTTGTTATTTCAAAGTCCATTTGATCAACTCAAGGTTTGTTTAAAAGTTGACCGACCTGCCAACTGTTCATAACACACACCACACCCGCATCACAACTTACCTTAGCTAGCGACGTCTGTATGATTATCATAACATCTGGATATTGCGGACCATGATATTATTGTGGGGATCAGGAGCGTAGGTACCGGACGGCTAGGGGCCAAGACCTCCTCAATAACTTTACAAGGGCCAGGTATCATTTTGGTCTCCAATAATGAAGGTCTGACATTGATTTTGAAGAGTCAGATTCCAATTCACATCTGTTCTTATTCCAAAGAGTTAATTTTTGGGAATTTCCTTCGTGTTTGGGAAATTCTCTTCAATTTTCAAGAGTTATTCTTCATTTTCGGAACATCTTTTTCAATTTTCTGGAAATGTAGATACTGTTTTCTTAAATTTTCAATAATTTTACGAATCTTCTAACCCTCCCCCTTCCCCACCCCCATTACAAATAGTTTTGGATAAATGAGGCTCGTATACAATTTTATAGCTTTGTTGGGACAAAAATCAAATTTGCCCTGAATGTGAAATACCTTCCTACGCCGCTGGTGGCGATAAGATGTAGGCAGGGGAATTGTACCACATTGTGGGAATGGAGACAATCGCTAAAGACATGTTTATACATTTTCATTGTTATTTGGAGTGATGTTTTTTTCTTCTTTTTTCCATGCAGGCAATAACTGTTGGTGCATCAAATATCAACGACATCAAGGCATCATTCTCCAACTTTGGTGGTTGCGTTGATATATTTGGTCCAGGCAGGTACATCACTGCAGCTTATAACAGGGCTGATGATGATTACGCAATCCTTAGTGGGACAAGTATGTCCAATCCACACGTAGCAGGTAACTTATTTTCCAAGCGAGAAGGATTAGGAATAATTTTGGAAATCTGACCAAGTTCATTCCCAGTCACTAGGAAGGGTTACCTCTCTGCTAATCGGGAAATCCCAATCAATTTTCTTCCATTTCTGGGAGATTTCTTTCATTTTCGGAACATTTCGGCCAGTTTTCTGAAATATTTCGGGAAATTTTACCAAAATTTCCAATAATTGTACCATATTTTTATTTCAATTTTATATTAATAATTTTGCAATTTCACCTTTCCATTGGACAGAAAGCATGCAACCGGAAAAGTTTCCTCTGCCCCCTCCCCCCCCCTCCTCCCCATCCCGCTAGCTTCCTACGCCTCTGTTTCTAGTCAATCCAGCCCGGATGGAGTTAGATGGATATTATTCTCTTCAAAATTAGAAGCTCAAGGGAAGTGCTTGCTGTATTCTAAACAATGACTACAGACAGACAGATTCAATCAAATGATCGCCCAGATCGAAAAGCAAGCGTAGCAAAACATTGTTCACGTTTCAAGTGAAAATAATATTGATCTGGTAGTGGCAATCACCAAAAATGAAAGAGAGGGGTTCAAATTTGTGGACTAATCAGCATTGAGGCCTGCATATATTTCGGTAAAACTGTAATTATTACTGGGGTTGCGTCAGAATTTACCCGCCATTTTGTGATTTTCCCCCACTATTGACTTTGCCCTCCCGGAGGCGCCCCCACTTTCGGCCGGCCCATGTCCGATATATTACATTTTTTCCACCTAGATTAGAACCAAGCCTGTAGCCAAGAAAAAGGGCAGAAACTCCTTAAGAGTGGTGGCCCGCACTTGGGCGGAGTCGCCATCACCCATGTGATTTCACGCCCTCCGTATCCCATGGTGGCTAATTATCTGCTATAAGTGCCTGGTTCAGACAATTTGTGCGACTGCGTGTTGACACACTTATTTTCAATAACTATTCTGTTTTGCTCTTTACACAGGGGTTGCAGCGATCCATTTAGGGCTGAATCCTGATATGACACCATATGAGGTTCGCGACGCCATTTTGAACAGTGCCACACGAAACACAATTAAGGGTGTAAACGACTCACCCAACCTGATGCTGTATGTGCCGAGAGCTCCTTGAAACTCTCAATATGTAATGCGGGGCAAAATTAAATTCGAGATGGGTGGGATACGGCCGGGTGGGATACGGCCGGGTGGGATACGGCCGGGGTGATACGGCCGGGTGGGATACGGCCGGGTGGGATACGGCCGGGTGGGATACGACCGGGTGGGATACGGCCGTGTGGGATACGGCCAGGTGGGTTACGGCCGGGTACGGGGTTACGGCCGGGTGGGATACGGCCGGGTGGGATACGGCCGGGGTGATACGGCCGGGTGGGATACGGCCGGGTGGGATACGGCCGGGGTGATACGGCCGGGTGGGATACGGCCGGGTGGGATACGGCCGGGTGGGATACGGCCGGGTGGGATACAGCCGTGTGGGATACGGCCGGGTGGGATACGGCCGGGTGGGTTACGGCCGGGTGGGATACGGCCGGGTGGGATACGGCCGGGGTGATACGGCCGGGTGGGATACGGCCGGGTGGGATACGGCCGGGTGGGATACGGTCGGATGGGATACGGTCGGGTGGGATACGGCCGGGTGGGATACGGCCGGGTGGGATACGGTCGGATGGGATACGGTCGGGTGGGATACAAGGCCGGGTGGGATACGGCCGGGTGGGACACGATATAAACATGTTACTTATAAATCCTAGTGTCGGAAGCAATCTATAACTGTATAGTTGTTGTGTGTAGTGGCGTAGCTAGAAGTGTGGGGGCAAGGAGGCGATTGACCCCTACAATATGGAAATCCTAGCTAGGCCACTGCCCTGTGGATATGTTAATCCAGGGAGGAACAAGGGGCTCTCAATTATATTTATTTTTAATACCCTGGGCGTAAATAAGAAGGACAGTTATAACACTATTGGTACGCTTAATTTTTTTAGTTATAAGGTGACGGATATATTTGGCATTTGACCTATGGACATATATAGGATATGCTTGTTAATTTACTTGATACACAAATATATCATACCGAACTAACCAATCTGTTTACGTATATTTTGAAGGTCTGTGATTTTGACAAAGACGTATGGAATATTAACTACATTCTCTAGACTTGTCATGTCCAATATTTAAGGAAAGAAATTGAAATCATACATACATTATAGATCCCCACGTTTTCTTACATTGCAAATTTTCATAATTTGATCCTTAACTTACGAAAACTAAAAATGTTACTGTAGTTTCAAAATTCAAGACTAATATTCGGACAGCAATGCTCCTTTTTTAATCTGTTGATAGGCAATCTTTTCAGCTGTCCAAAAAATGTCAAATAATCATGTTTTGACATGTTCCACTTTGAAGGTCTCTGGCCGGCTACAAAAATACTGCTTTGCTTTTACTAAGAGAATAACATTCTGAGTATAGAGCAACCCAAGTTAAACTCTGAAATGGCATATTTAGAAAGTCAGTTTTAGAGCTGTTCTTAAACACTTGGGCTAAGAATGTTTATGTAATTCTAAATATTTTATTCCTTGATATTGATTGGGATATGGATAATATCCCAAGACTTTTTTGCCAGAAGCCGGGAGATCCCTGCAAAATAATGACGGAAGAAGTTTATTTACATGGATTTTCATACATTTTCAGGCGCGGATCCAGGAATCTCTGAAAGGGGAGGGGGGGGGAGACACATCAGATCTAATAAACTTTTGTTCTGTCTGTCTGTTGTGCATGAGGTTTGATGCACAATTCAAAGACGTTATTCTTCTCACACTCTAGCTCTAGACTAAAGTTGATATAATAATTTCATGTAAAATGGGAACTTTTAGCAAAAAGAGATTAAGTACGGAGGATATGTGGGGTGTGAAAGGGGAGGGCGCCCCCTGATTCCGCGTCTGATAATTAAGCTTCTACCTGACCACTAACTACGTTTACCACCTTTGGTTTACCCTTAGGCAGCTGTAAGAGATTTTAGTTGGAGGGACAAAACAAGATGGACGGGGTGGGGTGGGGTGGGAGATTGGGGGATATGAAAAGTGTTTTAATTATACATATAATTCAATACAAAATATTGATTAGCAAATCTGTGCATGAAAGTGCATTCCTTGCCCTATTGCGAGCCGCCCATATTTGTTTATCCTCACCATGACGCGACAAATATATAAGCAGCAGATTACATAGAATTTCAGAGAATCACTATGTAGCCTACCTGGGCCTCGTTAACCCTATAAAGCTATGAAGTGAAAAATTAAAGGAAAGTGCTTGAACAAACGAGTTCACGTTATGACTGTTGTCTCCACATTGATTACGTGATTCATGTCCTTCAAAAGAGAACTGGACTCACAAGTGAGGGCGTCTTTTGGTGGATTTTTCAAAAAATTGTTGACCTGTTTTGCCTTCTAAAGTGATAAAAAATTTATTGGTTAGGAATTTTTAAATAATACTTAGTAGAAATATTGGTGTAAAAAAAAAGTTTAATAAATCTCCACGGGGTCAATTAACTAAAATTGTGCCCTCACTTTTCGGTCTATTGCCCCTTTAAGTTGCAACTGAAACGAAAATTAAGATTCATTGACACAGTTTGGTAATCCAAGGACACTTCATACTAAAAGTGGTAGGGGTGTGCAGTCCACCAACCGAAAAATGGGTCCATGCATTTCTTAAGTATATTTTTACAGGGTATAAGCTTATAGTAGTCATTCATTATGGTAAGAAACACACAGCAAAGTAGCCGACTCCCTATTCGTTGGAATCCGTCAATTCGTTGGAATTTTCAGTGGAGATCGACGAAGAGCACCATCTATTTTTACATGATTGTATAATCATGTACAGTTCCTAAAACCACGAGTACGCAGGGCTTCGCCCCTGAGGGTCCCGACAGGACTTCGGCCCTGGATCCCATTAGACGCCCTTGTGCGGATCACACGCCCTAAGGCGTCGAAAGCATTACTGCTATGCAGAACATCATCGAATGCAAGAATGGTTGTTTTGATGACATAATTTGTGACCGTACTCTAAAGCACGAATAAAGAATAAAATATAACAAATTACAAGGAATAAAAGGAATACATAGCAAGGGCGGTGGAGCGTTCAAAATATTGGGGGAGGGGGAGGTTAATGAGGTCATGTGACATGTGATAACAATATTGGGGGGCAGATAATTAAGTTGGGTAGCGTGATAATACATGTTCACTCAAAATTATTGGGGGCTAAAATCCCCCAGCCCCCGGCTTGGCCACCCCTGTTAGGAGAATTATATCTGAGTACATGTAATCTATTTTTTATTTGATACATGAGGATTGGCAAAATAATTAATAAGTCAGTTTTCAAAAGAAGAGTATGAAGTGAATAACATATGTACTCCCCCAACTCTTCATTTTACAGTCACGTTTCTCTATACTATCATTACCCTCTAAGACTGATACATTTATCGCATTGTTTAATACACGGACTGGAAAAATAATATCTCGTTAACAAAATGTAGGTCTTTTTATATTTGAACATATTATTTGGAACATACTTGATCACTAAGCATATATTAGTAAATAATCAGATTTGTACTCCAGCATTGGACAGGACAGACAAGATTTAAAAAACCGCGGGATATCGTGTAAACATGGATAACGTGGAGAAAAAATACAATACAATACAACGTTTCTGATTGATTGGTCAAAATATTAACATAATAACCGACAAGCCAATCAATTACCGCCGCGGAAGTGACGTTCTAGTTTGTATCGGATTTATTGGTTAAGCAAATTTCTTGAGACAAGATTCCCACTCCATTTTTACTTCGTTTAAATGAAAACATGCGTAGCGCCACTAAATTCGTCATTTCCTTTACAAATTTCGGTACAAAAGGAGGGCGTTATCAATTGTTGAATTGTTTTAGACATGGAATTGTGAAACGTCTTGGTGGAAATATTATAGTAAAGGATTATTACAAATTTTTACTATTTGAATTATTCTTCCTCGAATCATCGTCACGTGGTGAATTACAATTATCCTTAACCCCTTGCTAGATTCTGTTTTACTATTATCCTAAAATAGCCAATGGTTTTTGAGTTACAAAATCGCAGGACAAATTTTGATAGAATACATAAAGACTTTGAGGAATCTGAGGCTGTGACGTCACAACTAGTCTGATTTTAGTCGTTTTTACACAATTGATACCAAAATTCAAACTTAAATATCTCCCCTAAGGGAATAAGATATTTGAATTATTCTTTCTTCACCATTGAGTGCCTCTATTAAAACCTCTTTCATATAAGATGGACTTGCTTGACCACTGAACTAATCCTTTAAAGCTGCAAGCTGCAAACACTGGCTGCTTAAATTACCCCATGAGGTCAATGTGGGATATTTTATAGTGTTTAGGCGCAGATTATTGCCATGCATGCAGCTTTCTATATATTCTAAAAGAATTCTCAATTACAATTTAAATTTTCATATTTATTTTTCTGTCCATTTCTTCGTGTTTTTTTCTTTATCGATTTGGATAACTAGAAAATCCTTCCTCGTTGATTACTTTTTTGTGTGTGTGTGTGTGTGAGGGGGTGTAGTGTGTGTATGTGTCTATCCATAACCTTAAATGCTTAATGGGATATGAAGACTTTTTACTGATCTTCACTGAACTGCTGAATAATTCATTGCCGCAAAATTATTACCAACATTTCTTCCCGGGAACACAAAATTGATCAAATAACTCCTGGGGCCTGGTGATGTCATTGCCCCATATGAGGCCCTGGTATTATCATCATCCATTCATGGGGGCGCTCCTGTCAGTTTCAGAGCTCTTTCTTGATATGATTGCATGTTGATCTATGGGCGCGTATTCAGTTGGTCAGATTAGGCCCGGCGCCCACGTTTGGAAAGTTTCCGGCAGCATTGGTCATCTTTGATGAAATAATTTTAATGTAAGAAAATGTTCCTATTTTTCTTTTTCAGTCAATAGTTGACTTCAACAAGCTTGACCTTTTCTGGTTTAAAGCAAAGATGTGAATACACCTTTGTTCCGATCCGGAGCGCTGTTCGAGAGATCTCTTGTTACATAAACTATCTTTTTCTTTTTTTAATACTTATCTTAATGGCCATAAGGTCTTATACGTCACGAACAGAAGAAATGTTTGTTGATAAATAATAACCGGTGACAAGCCTGTTTACAAATTATATAGATATTGTACTATATCATCACGCATTGTTTTTGCCATTTTGTCACAGAAGTTGAAATAATGACAACAAATAAATTACATTAAAACCATAAAAATAGCCAAATAATTAATCCAAATTGGTTGAAAATTAGGCAGCTTCGCAATTTTCTTAAGTAAATCCATTGTTTAAGATTCTTCAGCCACAAGTTTTGTAAAATAGGCAACAAATTCTAAGGAGATTTTGAATCTTTACATAATACCCAACCAAAATTTATCCGCTCATTGCAATAGATATTGCGGTCGTATTTCATCTCCACCTATATCCTCCGTGTGCATGCCTGGTGGCAAATGGCCTCCGCCGAACTTCTCCATTCTTTCCTATTGATTGCCGTAACCCGTGCTTCTGCCCATGCCATCCATCCTGTCCCTACTCACTCCTTTACACTGTGCGTGGCCATGTAGTTTTGGGTCTTCCTCGCTTCCTATATACGCACTGGGCCCTGGCAGGTGAGCGCGTCAAAGATGCGTTACAGTCATTGCTTGAGTCGTCCATTGTCGCCGCAATACTTCCTTACCTAGGGGGTCTCATGTTTGTGCGGTCGTTGTAAGTTTAATAAAAACAACAGAATACAAAGAATAGCATCACGTCTCAGCCGTCTTGCTATTCATACATTATCATTAAACTTAAACTAAATATGCTAAATCAAAATTAAAGATCGTTATACTCGGAATCGTAAAGTACTTTCAACATTATTTCTAGACATCGCTAATTCTGCCAAGGACAAATGAAAAACTGATCCTTTGCATCATAAGATTTAAGCCAATCTTAACCTTGCACTTGTCCAAATATATTTTTATTATTACACAATTCCAAGGGAGATTATTAACTGATTTTATAATTCATAAACATCTGGAAGTGACATCACGTATTCATTTTTTCTGTACATCTGGAGTCGAATAACCTTTTGAAAGAGTTTTGTTCAGATGAAGGGGGTGTTCTCTTTATATGATAACCTAGATCATGCAGTCCACAACTACAATATTCTTCAATTATACAAAGCATAAACTTCGATGTTTTTGTAACATAATATACTCTGTAATGACTAGAATGAAAAATGTCCAGTCATACGCAGGATGGTCATATGGTCATAATTACCTGCATTACGTCCGATCAATGACATCTCGCCTCCCTGGCCTGATTCTAACACGTATAAGCGGGCTTTATTGGATGTTGGTACTATTGACTATTGCCTATTGGCCTATACCTGATAGTGGATATATTTATTTTCTAGCATTTTGGGAAGTTAGGTTGCTCACTTGCATCATAAAACTGTTCTTTATAAATCAGAAGCTGCCCGTTTCCTTCTGTGAATTTTGCAGAAACATTTTGTTTGCAAATAGCCCACATTAAACAGCAGACTTTATGGAGAATATTATAGGTCCAAATATATTTTTTTATGCAGGCCCGTGGCCAGGACTTTGAAAGGGGTTCGTTTTTTCGTATAAAACTTTATTTCTGCACCTCGGAAAAATTTAAATGGGAAGGCGACGTTCTACATCAGGTTTTCCCCCCGACAAAAGGCTATAGATTCGTCAAATGGCCAGAACCGTTCCGGTACTTCAACAAGCTTTGAAATTCCAAGTGCTTATTATGTATTTAGATTTCAAAAGAACACTTTCTCAACAAAAGGGCGTTCTTCAGAGAAAAGTTTGAAAATGTAAAATAATCTACTAGTAATATATTAACACTTTGTGTGATATCATATTTAATACATGAACTTAGACACTGAGAGGTAGAGGGGGTGGGGCGAGATATAGAACAGGTTCGTTTTAAAAGTTTGACAAAATTTAAACATCTTCATAGTAAATTATTGGAAGCTTATCAAACATTTTTCTTTCAGACTACACATATTTTTTAAAAGAGTGACCATAGACCTATATCCGTGCATAGAAATGCGAACAATAAAACATTATATTTCCACATTAGACGTTTTCATGATTTTGATTTTTTGTATAATTTTTTATTCATCGAACTTCATTTCAAACCATAATACAAAAGTATACAATAAATAGTTAAAAAACTGACATAGTTACAAAGTATAAATAAATTGGTTTGGGGGAGCACACTCAGAATACACAAAGGTGAGATATCCCGTAAAAAAATAGAAGGGAAAACAGAAAAGAAAACAAAAGAAAAGAAAACGAAAGGAAAGATTAAATACAACAGTTATGTTACATTTTAGTTACATTTATATTCTATATTTTATCTCTCTTTGACATGAATTTTGACTTGTATAATTATTCCTATGCGTTGCAACGTACTTTTCCCCTTCAAATGTCAATTTTGTGAGAGCTTCAGGAGGAAAGAGGGGGGGGGGGGGTCAAAAGCAAGTGTCACTTAAACAGACATTATTTTTTTACGGATTTACGCCGGTTCAGTGGCCCCCAATATTTTTTCCATTCCGCCGCCGCTGGACTGGGTGTAGACTCGGCGTGCAGCTCTGTACTTTCCTAAATCTCAGTCACTTAAAATACTGAAAACCATTAGGGATATGGTAAGACTCAAAAAGTTATGGGTCAGAATTAGCTTCCCCCCCCTCCCCACCCTTTTCCCACATCTTTTAATGCATACTTATTTAAGAAAATTCCAAGATTGTCCATACAATTTGAAAATTTAAACACTGTTTTCAAATTATGCTGATTGTTTTCTAGATTGCATTTTATACTTTACGGAGCTTCTGATCCTTTTTTCCTAAATGCATCATTGATTTTGGTTCGAATTTAGGAGTCTCTCTCTCAGAGGGGAAAATGTTATTAAAAAAGAAAGAACATTTTTAATTCCATATTTCAGGAAATGATATACCATAATCCTCCTCCATACCCGCGTTTTAACAATTTGTTGATGCAAAAACAACCTTCAAAATAAAAATAAACTCAACTAAAAGAAGTTATCGTAATTCTTAGCTATCTGCTTATGCTAGCGGGTTTTGGGAGTAGGGTGGAGATAGGGTGGGGAACGGTGTGGTGGTGTTTGCTCTCTGAGAAGTAACCCTTTTAAGACACCTAGAAATAAGACTATACCCCCTCCGTCGGGTTGTTTCACCACACACCTCCAACCACAAAACTCAAGATTCACCTGTTCACAACTGAATCAGGACGACTTTTTTGAAGCTATGAAGCTGCAAATAAAATTGAAATAATTGGTTTGTGAAGTTTATTCCGGCGAACACAATGCCCCACAAACGGATTAATTAAGTTTAAGTACAAGTTCCAAAACTTGTCACAAATTTAATTGTGAAATTACGGGATTAGAATATGTATCGGTAAATGGTAATGTGAATAATCGAATGCAATTTTTTGGAGGAAATTTTGTATGGGGCTTAATCTGTTAATATGTCCCAAACATTTCACTGACGGTCAGTGGACAAAACACTTGAATATCATAGCAGACTTCTTGCAAAAGACTAATAAAGAAAGCCTTTTAATTCCTAAAATGTGGATTCAAATCTTTGAGTGATCACGTGAAAACAAAATAATGCTTACCTACGTAACATTTGCAGATTTTTGAAGAAAAAGAAATTACAGAATATCATTTATGAAATGGAATAATGTAGGGGAAAGGTTATCTTCTCGGCGCTTTTACGAGTTAAAAAGTTGACCGCAAATTTATAGAATCTGTTACTCGAGGAAAAGTACCCTGTCCTTGAAATATGTTACGTGTGAGGATTATTACAGCTGTAAGATTCTCATTCTTTATCTTGTCTGTCAAATAGGTTTATCTTTCGTAAACAGGATAATAGTTTGTTTGAATTAACGAAAGTTAAAATGCCATGCCGAAAAGTGATGGCTAGATGCCAACCAATTTACAACGAGTTCTATCCGATTGCTGTCAGGCCAAAATATACTTAGCCTTTTTAATGGGCATTATTTGTAGCATATCAGCTAAAATCTAGGTTAATTCCATGCGGGATTATTCATTCCTGTTGTATTTATTGGCTTAATATTAATAATCAGAAGATGCATTTTGGCAACATGTTGTGGTGACGATGAAACATTCACAGCTCTTAAAAACTACATATTTATTTGAAAATATGCATTAGATATTCGATATTTGAAATTATTTCAACTGATATGAAATAATGTTCCATCTTCATAAAGTTCGGTTTGGTAAAACTTATGTATTATTGTATTTTTACAATGTACTGCGCGTGATATTACGTAATACCCACCGCACGTCCATGATCAAACGAGTGCGTTGCAGTGTCGTGGTTGGTCGGTTTATACATGATAAGGCACCGTGCGTTTTTCAGGTATATGTTGCAATTGGATACATGTGGTGGACCGGTGGTGGTGAAGGCGTGTGGCGGAGTTGAGGAGGGGAGTGAGTTTAGAAAATCATGACCGTCACCAAATTTTTACTCAAACCAATGCTGCCTGGAAAAGAAAGCCAAGAATTGCCATTCGGGTAGAAACTGCCAGTTTGTTATCATGACATTATGTCATGCAGATTACGTGACGAGTATAGTGCTACACAGGGTAAAACTCAAATATGTGGAACGAGACTCTTCGGAACACGATAATGTAACCAAAAAAAATATATAGGAACCAAGATTGATGAACCTGAAAAAAAATATTCAAATTAATCTTATAGTTCTTGAAAGAGTTTTTTAGTGTTGGTAATAGGCAGAGGAGATCAGTTTTCTTCACAATGTAGATGGGGACCAAGAATGGACTCAACAATTCTGGTAGAGAATGTATTCTCCCCCCTCTCCTTCCATCCCGGTCACCTTAAATGTCAGACATTAACCAAAACCAAACCGGCTAGCAAGTCCCCGTTTAAATATTTTTTCTGTCACACACATCAGCAGACTCATATATGTCCATGCACTGACCATGTGACAAATTTCGTCGAATTTTGTATCTTTACATGGGCCGCGGAGCTGTTTTTCAAGTGCGCAGGGAGAAGTGAGAGTGGGATACACACCTTTGAAACGACGGATTTGAAAGAGGGAAATGCAAATCAGGGAATTGGTAAATAATTCATCTCTTCGATTCCTTTCTAACTTACCCCACCCCCACCCCTTTCCCAATCAAAAAAAAAAATTGACGTGTTATTGCTAATGTGAAACATGGAAAGCAAATATTAGCACATTGTCTTTGTCAGTTAAGAATCTAAAGCAACGTTGTATTGTAGCAATTTAACCAAATATTTCCCAACATCATTCAGGTTTTCAGTTTTCTTTTAGAAATACGCGCCCTAATCAGATGGGACATTTAATTGTTTTCTTCTTATTTAATACAGAAAAGGTTGTTGCGTAATTGACCATCGTGATGCACGCAAAACGTGCAAACTACAATGCAGAATTGCATAAACATTCATGAAAGAAAACTCTGGTTGAGTAGGTATTGTGGACATGGCATTGTTCATATCTTTTGCAACAGTAATTGTTGCAAAATTGTAGGTCATCTTTCTCATGATTTGCGAAAAAGTGGGGGCACCTGCCCCGCTTCCCCCGCCCTTCTCCGCGGCCCATTTCCGCAAGGAATTGCTTAAGGAGGGGAGGTGGATTTCCGAATCACGACACATCTTTTCTGATCTTTCCGAATCATGAATGTAATGTTCTGTTTTACAAAAAGCAGCGGAAGAAAGTAGGCGAGGAGAAACTATTACAATGTGAAAGATAATGTTTCATTGTCTTATGTGAAATTAAAGATTAACAATGAGCCAACCTATAGACCTTGCTGTTTAAGGCACGTCCCGTTTCTGTTACGTGATTACTTTATCTTTCAGGTGAATGCTTTGCATACTTGGGACGTCGCTGAACAGCTGAACTTGATGTATTATTAGGTTGATAAATTGTAATCGTGGAACTCGTAGATTCGCGATAAAGTTGCCGCATTTTGACTGAAGAACAGCGGGTAGACACAACATTAATGTTTTTATCAGTGAAGTTTACAAGTCTAGGTCTTAGTTTCTTCCGCCTTTTAATTGTTTTCAACTGTCATTTTAAACTTTTCAGAATTGATTCAGTGGTCATACGTCTATCTAATTTGATAAGGATCTGTAAGAATCTATTTTGATATCTTGTTGCATCTGTCCATGTAGGATATGGTTAATTTAACAACAAGTTTGTATTAAAAAGTGTATGGGCAGGTACGAAAAGAGCATTACATTCTGAGATTAATGGTCTTTGAATTTTGAAAATAGCATGTGTAGTTGTCAATTTGACTTGTTTGCTTTTACTTATTGACAAAATGTGATGCATGAACAGGAAAATGCCCCAAAATGCTTTGTTTTTCCATATTTCTTTTCTTACTTTCAGACCTATAAAATGTTCAAAATGCCTTCTCCAGCTTGAAATTGGAAGGGGGTGTGACCGGTAAAGATCAAATCCTCTTCATTATTATTATCTTCGCTTTTTCCAAGAGAAATGGCAAAGGGTTAAAAAACAACGGATATACATAAGAGAATAGAGACTATATCCCGTTCCTGCGGGAGTAACCCAAAAATGTGCATATTTGCACAACAATATTCAAAAAGCTGTAAAATGGCCAATTGTTTACCCAATTTTGATTATTTTATTTTTGTTTGCTTTCTTCATGTTTTTTTGAAGAATTTCAAATTAATTGAGCTAATTCTACTCTAGAAGAATCATTTTCTTAGCAGTTGTTAATGTAACTGTATTGTAATAAAATGTATTCTAAAAATTAAACAAAATTCTTCAGGTGGCAATTGTTCAGGTGTGTCGTCAGGTGCTCCTTTTAATAAAATGGATATAGACTTTGGAGGAATGTGAAGATGTGACGTGGCGCCCATTGCTACACAAATCATATAGATTTTTACTTGAACAATATCCTTAACGGATTAACATTTTTGAACACCTTTCTTCATTATTTTTCCGTCGAACGAACAAAAAATGCTGATAACTCAACATTCTGTCAAAATATCGGTCTATAACAGAAATTCGGTACCGTGGCTCTGAAAGGACATTACGAGTTCACGACTTCACGAGTTCACGAGATTTTCGTCACGAATTCACGAGTTTACGACTTAATGAGTTCACGAGTTTTTCATCACGAATTCACGAGTCACGACTTCACGAGTTCACAAGTTTTTCGTCACAAATTCAGGAGTTCACGACTTAACGAATTTCAATGAGTGTATTGTTTCTAAGTGATCACGTGTTGCACCAAGCGGGATATCGGTAGCACGGAATTAATAAAGTATCACTCCGCCATCCAAAAATGAGAACCCTTAGAGAAAAGGCTAATAAAAATAATTTCGAGAAGTCCCATTTTACGGGACAGAAAGCTGAGAAGTTGAAAATTTCAGGAATGGTAGAGAAAGGATAGCTCTTGACTATACATATCTAAACTTGACGAAATTTGTTTCAGTAAAAGTTTCATAAGGAACTATTTTACCATGGATCCACACCAACATTTGAGTGATTTGGTAAGAATGTTTAACACCTTTTCACTTCATCATAAAAAAAAGGGTCAAAATCTCTGGTGACACCCTATTGAAAGTACCCTCATCCCAGAGATATTAGATGGTACTTTTTGGAAAATATCACAAAAGTTTCCAAATCTATAACATTCTGGTACAAAAATGACTCCGAACTTGACTCTTTCATCATAAGTTTCGATTTGGAAAATAATTAGTTCCGTGCTACCTGTAGCGAAACTAGGTATATGTATATGTATATGTATGTCTAAAAAGGAAAGTGAACTCGTGAACTCGTGAATTTGTGATAAAAAAACTCGTGAATTCATTAAGTCGGGAACTCGTGAATTCGTGATGAAAAACTCGTGGACTCCTTAAGTCGTGAACTCGAAATATCCCTTCAGAGCCACGGTAGTTCGAAGACCGTTCAAATTTCGCCCTTTTTGTCTCTAGTGGTCGCACCCCGCACCTAGTGGTCGCACCCCGCACCTAGTGGTTGCACCCCGCACCTAGTGGTCGCACCCCGCACCTAGTGGTCGCACCCCGCACATTGGCTGCACCCATCATCCATTATTTCTTCTGCTTAGCGGATACGTCACTTGGTAAAGAGCCTGGCAAATGTTCTGTTAAAGGATTGATTGAGTAGTAAAACAAGTCCCCCTTATATGAAACTGCCCCTGGAAGGATTTCATCTTCTCGGTTGCATGTTTTCTTACCGATTGGGAGCTGAAATTGGTAAATTCTTAACATAAAATTGAAAAATGTGGTAAAATGATAGAATATTCTGGTTAAATTTCCCTCTCGAAAATTGGCCAAACATTCACGAAAATTTGTTTAAATTTCCCGAAAATTTTGTCAAAATTTCCCGAAAACTTCTGATGGAAACTTAATTTACAGTGCAAAAAGTGCAGTTTTTCCATTTGTCACCAGGAATTTCTTTGGACCCCCCCCCTCCTTCTTTACCCCCGAGAGGTTACCTTGCTCTCATCATTTTATAACCCGTCCGTAATTATGGATGTTTTCGTCAAAAATTACCATCGCTCTTCAGAACCACCCTATACCTTTATACGTGCATGCGTATCCAATCGTTTATCATCGACTTATATAACTTATGTAAATGCTCTCTCAATCGAATAAATTTGTCCCAGCCCCTTTTGCTACATGCGTCCATTTGCGGTGACTACCGGGCAAAGGCAACCACCTACGTGGCCTTACATACGTACAGTTCTTACAGGTAATCGCCCTTTTTCCTGAGGTGAACCTGGATTGCGCTTTTTAACAGGAGCTGCTGTACAAACGCTAAACAAATACCATTAACACCAAAACTGTCAAATTAGGGCACTTGATTATATTGACTCATTTCACAGGTGTGCAGAATAACAATGCCGTTCAAATAATGCGTGAATTTCACCCCGATAATTGAAGATTAGAAAAAGCTTAAAAGATAATGCACAAATTTCCTTTTTCATACGGGTGTAAGCAGTGGCGTAACTTACGGAGGGAGGGGGTGCGTCAGTGAGAGTTTGTCGGAAAATTGTACTCCTTGTCGGAAATTTAGTTTTTCGCCCTTCTCTAAAACCTTAGAGTCATGGTACTGATTATCATGATAAAACTACTTTAATGTTTTCAGTCTGTCGGAAAATTTAGTCCCCCTCATAGAATTTCTAGTTACGCCACTAGGTGTAAGGTCCCTTTAAGACTAATAAATGCCTCTCTCATGTACAGGTAAGGTCGCGTCCAGATATATGCACGGTTTCCAGATTGATGTTAGGTTCATTTCAGATATATTTACGGTCCTTCACAGTTACATGCAAGACCCCGCTCCCAGATTGGTGAAAGGTCCCCTCTACAAAAATAGGCCAGTCAATATAATGTGAAAATGACTGAACATAGAACAAATTGCAACATAAAGTTTCTTTGCAGAATTTTGTTGAGCAGTTTATTAGTGACATTATGTTCAAAATTGGCCGCAATCGGACGCCAGAAAAATGCCTAATTTGCATAAATTCAAAATGGCTGCCAAAATAAACTTGTAAGGTCAATTTCGTGTAAACGGTTGATAATATACACAAAGGATATTGGCCCTCAAATTTGAAGGTCTCCTCCAGATGAGACATATTAAGGTCTCTCTCAGATGAGATATATGTAAGGTCTCCTGATGAGATATATGTAAGGTCCTTCCCGTATTGATGTAAGGTCCTTCCCATACTGATGTAAGGTGCCCCCCATATTGATGTAAGGTCCTTCCCATATTGATGTAAGGTGCTTCCCGTATTGATGTAAGGTCCTTCCCATATTGATGTAAGGTCCTTCCCATATTGATGCAAGGTCCTTCCCATATTGATGCAAGGTCCTTCCTATATTGATGCAAGGTCCTTCCCATATTGATGCAAGGTCCTTCCCATATTGATGCAAGGTCCTTCCCGTATTGATGTAAGGTCCTTCCCATATTGATGTAAGGTCCTTCCCATATTGATGCAAGGTCCTTCCCATATTGATGCAAGGTCCTTCCCATATTGATGCAAGGTCCTTCCCATATTGATGCAAGGTCCTTCCCATATTGATGCAAGGTCCTTCCTATATTGATGCAAGGTCCTTCCCATATTGATGCAAGGTCCTTCCCATATTGATGCAAGGCCCTTCCCATATTGATGTAAGGTCCTTCCCAAATTGATGTAAGGTCCTTTCCGTATTGATGTAAGGTCCTTCCCATATTGATGCAAGGTCCTTCCTATATTGATGTAAGGTCCTTCCTATATTGATGTAAGGTCCTTCCCACACTGATGTAAGGTCCTTCCCATATTGATGTAAGGTCCTTCCTATATTGATGCAAGGTCCTTCCCATATTGATGCAAGGTCCTTCCTATACTAATGTCAGGTCCTTCCCATATTGATGCAAGGTCCTTCCCATATTGATGTAAGGTCCTTCCCATATTGATGCAAGGTCCTTCCCATATTGATGCAAGGTCCTTCCCATATTGATGCAAGGTCCTTCCTATATTGATGTAAGGTCCTTCCCATATTGATGCAAGGTCCTTCCCATATTGATGCAAGGTCCTTCCCATATTGATGTAAGGTCCTTCCCATATTGATGCAAGGTCCTTCCCATATTGATGCAAGGTCCTTCCCATATTGATGCAAGGTCCTTCCCATATTGATGCAAGGTCCTTCCCATATTGATGCAAGGTCCTTCCTATATTGATGCAAGGTCCTTCCCATATTGATGCAAGGTCCTTCCCATATTGATGCAAGGCCCTTCCCATATTGATGTAAGGTCCTTCCCAAATTGATGTAAGGTCCTTTCCGTATTGATGTAAGGTCCTTCCCATATTGATGCAAGGTCCTTCCTATATTGATGTAAGGTCCTTCCTATATTGATGTAAGGTCCTTCCCACACTGATGTAAGGTCCTTCCCATATTGATGTAAGGTCCTTCCTATATTGATGCAAGGTCCTTCCCATATTGATGCAAGGTCCTTCCTATACTAATGTCAGGTCCTTCCCATATTGATGCAAGGTCCTTCCCATATTGATGTAAGGTCCTTCCCATATTGATGCAAGGTCCTTCCCATATTGATGCAAGGTCCTTCCCATATTGATGCAAGGTCCTTCCTATATTGATGTAAGGTCCTTCCCATATTGATGCAAGGTCCTTCCCATATTGATGCAAGGTCCTTCCTATATTGATGTAAGGTCCTTCCCATATTGATGCAAGGTTCTTCCCATATTGATGCAAGGTCCTTCCCATATTGATGCAAGGTCCTTCCCATATTGATGTAAGGTCCTTCCCATATTGATGCAAGGTCCTTCCCATATTGATGTAAGGTCCTTCCCATATTGATGCAAGGTCCTTCCCATATTGATGCAAGGTCCTTCCCATATTGATGCAAGGTCCTTCCCATATTGATGCAAGGTCCTTCCCATATTGATGCAAGGTCCTTCCCATATTGATGCAAGGTCCTTCCCATATTGATGTAAGGTCCATCCCATGTTGATGTAAGGTCCTTCCCATATTTATGTAAGGTCCTTCCCACACTGATGTAAGGTCCCTTTAAGTTAATGTAAAGTTCCTCCCATGTTGATGTAAGTTCCTTCCCCCATATTGATGTAAGTTCCTTCCCCATATTGATGTAAGTTCCCTCCCCATATTGATGTAAGACAACTCTCATATTGCTGTAAGGTACGTCCCATAATGATGTAAGGTCCTTCCCATACGGATGTATTTTTCCTCCCAAATTAATGTATGAACCTCCGACATAGATGTATGGTCCACCAGCAGGATGTATTGTCCCTTAAAGGTAGATGCAATATCTGTCACAGATTGCTGTAAGGTACGTCCCTAATGAGGTTTGCAGAGAACCTTTATATATGTAAGGTGCCATCCGGATATAATTAGAACCACTCTCACAGTAATGCAGTGGCGTAGACAGAAGGGGCGAGGGGGGCTACCCCCCCCCAATATTTTAATCCTTTGGTTCAAATTGGTGCCATCGGTTCAACAAGCTTTGACATTCCAGGTGCTTATTATGTTTTTAGATTTCAAAAGGGCACTAGGTTTAGAAAAAGGTTCTTCGGTAATAATATATCAAACATTTGTGCAATTTTGTATTGAAATACATGAACTAAGACACAGAGGGAGAGGGAAGAGAGAGAGGGGGAAGGGGATAGGAGGTGGGTGTCGGAGTACACGTGATATAAAACAGGCTTAATTGAACAGTTTGACAACATTTACACAAGTTTGTCGTAAATTATTTAAAACTTTTTTTTCAGTGTTTTAGACAACCCATATTTTTCAAAGAGTGACAGTAAACCTTACAATGTACAAACGTAAACAGTAAAACATTATATTTCCACATTATGCGTTTTTATGATTT
>JAIGNY010000872.1:457500-665000 GCA_020152595.1 Chiridota heheva
AAGACAACTTACTGGAAGGTCAGAATTAAGCATTTTGGATCAACTTTGTAACGTCTGGGACCTATTTTTAAAGAAAAGAATACTGTATAAATAAGCTGGGTTTTAAATTCACGTGACTAAATATGTAACATAGCAACGGGGTTAAAGCTGATTAAAAAGTCGGTAATTGATGAAGTACCCCCCCCCTCCCTGCTCCGCCTTCTCAAACATGCACGACCCACGCTGGTATTTGCATATTTTAATGACCTAGGGTCTGGTAGTACTTTTACACGCATCTTTAGAATCAAAGGATATCATTGACACTATATTGATCAACTTTAACCTTAAATTGTATTTACTCAATTTTTCGTAAATTGTTAATGATAATGATTATATTACCACGGAATATTGGCAAAGACTCACAAATCTTTCCATTCGTACACACATAAAAAATATATGGGTTACAAAACTTCAAAAAATTAATAACCTTACATCCCATATTTTTACACACATTTTTAAAGGATTAGTTCAGGGGTCAAGCATGTCCATCTTATATAAAAGAGGACTTCAAAAGAAACAAAATGGTGAAAAAGCAGTGCAAAATCTTATTCCGTTAAGGAGATATTTAAGTTGAAAGTTTGGTATTATTTCTATAGAAACGACTGAAATCAAACTAGTTGTGATGTCACAGTCTCACTGAGGATTCACTGTGTTAGTTTTGTACTGCTGGCCCATTTTTACAATGTTTTCCTTAAATACTTATACTGCAGGTATTAAAATTGACTTCTTTCATATACTGCGGGCATCAAAATTGTATAATTTGTCATACTGCGGGCATCAAAATTGTATAATTTGTCATACTGCGGGCATGTTTTCCGGTTGGTGAGCTGCACACTCCTCAGCCTACCACTTTTAGTGTGAAGTGCCCCCCCCCCCCTCTTCACCCCGGGATTTCGTATTTCGTGCACGTCGTGAGTGGATAGTTGTCCTGCGTAAGCGTGTTACTCGTACATCATATGCTGAGTACATTAAGGCGATAAGGAGTTTTAAGTACTCACTAGAGGATTATTTTAATCGACAGGGAACAATCGTAGCTTATCTTGCGTAAATCTGTTTTATGCTCATCATGAGCTTAATTTACTTATTTTAACTTAATGTACTACAAGTTGCATTTTCCAAATTTGTAATTAAAGAAATCAAACGAAAAATAGACTAACCCAGATACACAAATACTATCAAAGAAACTCACAGGTGAATAAAGAACTTAGTATGCATCTGAATTAATTTATTTTCTTTATGAACGAACACAGTTATATATGCATGACTTTACCTACATTATTGTAAAGTTAACCAGAAAATTATGTGTGTATGATTAGCTTATTACGTCACACATAGTAACAAAAAAAATGTCCCGTAAAAGATAAAAAAAAAACTGTCCTATGAACGGTATACACAATTAGTACATCTTATAGACATGGCGGCGAGACGGGCAATTGGTAATTTTCTCCCACGAAATTGCTTTCCCTACACTTTCCCCAAAAAATTTTTGTACGGGCATCAAAATCCTGGCGCCGCCACTGGTTATCGGAAAATAAGGCGTCTTCAGAAGACGTCAATAATATGCTGGTATAATTTGATAATGTTCAGAGCGAAAGTCGCAAAGAAAATCAGCTAAAACGTCACAAACTTATAGAAGTAGATATTTACGGTAAAACATCGTGACTTCTACAACATGTTGTTGGACCCCATGCCCACAGACCTACAGTATTTGTACAACAGTGGAAGTTACGAGAAAAGGAATGGTATTCTAAGCACATAATAAATTTATAAATGTTTTTCAGACGTTGAAATGAAATAAGTTCAATATGACAAGAAATTTTGAAATAATATAATGAAATGGCAGTTTATGTTCTTTTTAAATGCTTAGTAGACAATACAATCTTGCTTACAACTTTGTAAAAACTAAAAAATAAACAAGGCTTGTAAAATCAAATTATCCGGTATCATTTAAGCAACAAGTTTGGGAATAATGATTGTTATGGCAACCATAAAGTTGAATATTGAAATTAATTGCATATGAAAAGCTTTCTTTTCCGGTTTCTTTTGAACTTTGATTTGTAAATCTAATTCTAGTGTATTTAATCAGGGGCGTAGGAAGGGTCCCATCTCGGGTGCAGCGTTGATTTTAAAGCGCCCCGTGGCACCAGGGAAGCAACACCCCAAAATTTCCGATACATGCCGAAAAATTGCACCGGTAAATTAAGTTTCTATCAATGTTTAAGTTGCTGCTAATGGGGAAATCTTGCCTATTTTTGGGAATTTTTTTGACAATTTTCGGGAAATTTTAGTCAACTTTTGATATATGAATGTAGCCAAATTTTACCAAAATTTCCAATATTTTAACCAAATTTCCCTTCAATTCTACCAAATTTGACTATTTTACTTTAATTACTTCCCAATTTTACCGGGAAGGTGAAATCCCCTCAGTGGGGCAGTGTTTCACTTGTCCCTCGCTTCCTATACGCTTCTGTACTCAATGCATTATATAAAAGTGGTCCGATTAACCGGTGAAACTTCAAACTTGAGCTTTATAACTAGGCTAAAACGTAATTAAGGGTCTTAACTTTCTATTTACTGTCAGACTATGATTTAATTTCCTACTTCCACAGTCCGAGATAATACCTTAATTATCATGATTTTACTGCCTTATTATTGTTTGTTTTTTGCACAGATTCGTACCTTTGATGACGTTCTTTATATTGAAGAAAACGCAATTGACCGAGCAATGCAGGTTATGCAGCCACAGATGGACCCGCCATCTTGGGGACTAGATCGTATTGATCAACGGGATCTTAACTACGATAACAAATACCATCCAATCAGTACGTGACAACCTTTCTAACGCTCATAGGGAGCACTGGAATAGATTGTTTTGTGTCGTAATGATAGATGTCGGGGACATAATTCTCATTCACAAAGTTTGGGGTGGGGGGTCCCGCAGGAAGTACGGCCCTGAAATATATAGTTAGTTTATCATGAATTCATTAGTTTTTTTAGCCCTTCATCTGTAATTTAAGAAACGTAAACAAATAATTACATAAAGATGTTTAGCTGCCAATGTTGCACATATCAAAAAATCTTTAAAGTTTGATTAGCCGTAACTTCTGAAAATCCGCCATCTTTGATACACCAACTTCCAGAGTTTAGACAAATTACAAACATTTGCAAAACAAACTAATGATTTTGATATATTTAGAATGATGTAAAAATTAATACTGCATGAATAATTTTTCAAAGTAGGAATCAGAAAGAAGTGAAAACTTAAAAAATATAATGGGGATTATTTTTAAAGTCCTAATTACAATATGTGTTGGGCACTATCATTAGAGAATGAAGGTGAAAAAATGTGTGATTATCAGGTTCCAGTTTGTTTGCATTGTAATATAATACGACTGTCAGACTGTACGACGAGCTGCAGACTCCAGGATTGACGTATACTGTATGCGTCAAAACATCATAATCTTTGTGACTACGTATGATATGAACTGAAGGACTGGGCAGGGAGTGGATACAATCTGAACTAATGGGGATTGGGGACACTATCTGGAGTGAAATTGAATTCGCTTTTCGAGTGCCGAAACACTTTATTCATTTGGCCAAACCAAAATCGTGTCATTGCTAAATGGCAATGGAATTGAAAGAAATGTATTTTGCAAGAGCCTTCATTCGGGCTTTGCTAATAGGGCGTCTTTGTTCTAAACTCTACGGCCACGACCATCCCTTTTTGGAAAAGGTTATGCTTGTATACAATATTTCTCTTAGAATTTGTTACTCTCTTTATGTGAAATGAGACAAGAATTTCTATATTGGTTAAAAGAGTTAAAATCTGAGCAAATCAGTCACAGAATTTTGGAAAAAGCAATAATAGTGTTTGAGATGTGGCTGGTGAAATTTTGATCAGTTTTTTTATTTATGCAAAAGTTGTGATGTATGACTCGGCGAACAGCTCAAAATCTTTATGTAACTCTTTAAATTTCTTTCCTAAATCTCAGTCTCTGAAAATGATGGGAAAGTCTATTCCTGCTAGAATTTGATTCAGGGTGCGGCAAAGACTCAAACACGTTTGGTCAGATTTTGCTGCACCCCCTCAAAGAATTATTATAGACATTTAAAGGAAATCGCTCGGCTCAAGAAATTCATATTAGCAACGCGGATAAATCCGGCCATGCTTTGTCTGACGTCACAATCAGCTGCTTCCTACAGCAAGGCTTGAACGACACACAATGGGTGATTTTTTTGTTTAAATCGAGACTACGTGTGTTATGAATGTGTGCGTGATCGGTGATTGGTCAATAGAATGCCAATAAGAAAATTTAGTGTTTGAATTTAATTTGAATTTCTTGAGGCGAGCGATTGTTTTTAAAACACAGAATTTACAAAAGAAACTACCAAGGTCACACATCACATAATTTGCATACTGATACAAAAAATGCCTGATATTTAAAAACGCTGTAAAATGGCCAATGTTAAACCGATCTTGATGAATTTGTTTGCTACTATGATGGTTTTTAACATCTTAATATATTAGTTTTAAAGCAGCTTAGCTAACGCTGCCTCTACACGTCCATACACCTTTATTTAATGCATCACTTGTTTATTCTATGAAGCTACCGGCAAAGGCGTGACTGTGTACGTTATTGATACCGGTATTTGGCCAACCCATGACGATTTCGATGGAAGAGCATCGGTGGGAACCGATATTATCGGTGACCGGGATGTGAGTATACAATAAATAACGAAAATCTTTGTAGTCACCTGGTCACGTTTTACATCTTTGATCACGATATCGTGATTCAAGGATTGGTCCAGGCTTCCTAAACAAAAAGGGAGATAAGTGAATACATAAAATAGATTTCTTTATCTTGGAGGTGGGAACCGGGCGGGCCAAATGTTGGCGGGACCATAAGTTTCACGTCGCATTAAGGTGTCCAACGTCGTTTAATCCTGCTTACTCGTTGACTCTCCTGTTCAGGGAATTGACTGTCATGGCCATGGAACCCATTGCTCAGGGACCATCGGAGGGTCATCATTTGGTGTAGCAAAGGAAGTCAACATCGTTGGTGTGCGTGTGCTCAATTGTCTTGGTTCGGGCACCAAGTCACAGACAATAGCAGGTTTGTATAAAAGCGCCCGTCTACCGAAATGTGTCCGCTATTACACGCCTTTCCCCCTCTACCTCAACCTTTTGTCCTTATAGTTCATGAACCATAGCCGCAGTTAGATCAATTTGTGTGTGCGCGTGTGTGTGTGTGTTAGGCGGGGGTGGAGTAAGCAGAGTTTAACATACCTCCGTGGTGTAGTTGTTAGTGCTTTGTCCTCTCACCCGCACGTCCCGAGTTCGTATCCCGGTGGGTGTGCAACCAGTGAGTTCAAAACTGGTCATCAAAGACCGTGGCCGTCTTGATGTAATGTCCAGCACTGGATGCTTTCGGGAGGTTAAACCTTTCTATGCCATGTTATACTAAGCGTGAGTAGTGCGTTGATGTTCGCTGATCTTAGATGGTAATTATAGTAGTGGTAAAAACTAAAGAGTGTGCTAATTGCACATGTTAAGTGGTGTATAGCACGCAATATAAGGCCACAAACACATGTCATTCAAATATGTTTAAAATGCATGTTTCATCATATCGATACCAATGGCCAATTCTAAAGAATTTACTGACGGTATTTCCCGATCAATGCTCGCTATTACAGCATATGCTGTATATATCTTAAGCAGTAACATTTTCACTCGACTTGGCCTAGGGACCAGGTCTGTAGCCAGGAACTCTTTCTTAAAAGTGGGTGTGGTGTGGTGGGGTAGGGTGGGGTGGGGTGGGGTTGGTTCTTAGAAAGAGTCTCCAGATTTCCTTAATTTGGTTAAGAATGGTTAGCTCAAATGGTAGTGCATCCGCTTTCAAGCCGGAGGTCGTGGGTTCGTTTCCAGGCCGGGTCATATCAAAGACTTTAAAAGTGAAACCTGCTGCCCTTTTGATTGGTTCCCAGTATAAGGGACCGGGGTAGGGTATTAGTACAGGCTTGTGCGCCGTATGTAGCAGCAGTTTTGAGCCTAAAGCTATTGTAAAGCGCTTTGAGTATACATACTTGCGTAGAAGAGCGCTATATAAAAACCAATTATTATTATCAATCTATTATATATTTTTTATTTGACGGCCCCCGTACCCCACGCCGACTATTCTCCACGAGAGCTTCAATTTATTGCAGTGCATAACGGGTGAGAGCAACCAGTTACATCTCTACATGCTGGAACTAACATGAGATCAATAAAAGTATTCTTATACGTTACCTGTAGCATTTTTTCTTGCTTTCAGGAATGAATTGGGTTCTTGACGAACATACACCTCCCGCAGTTGTTTCCATGTCGTTGGGTGGCAGCGTCTCCTCCAGTCAAGATGCGGCCGTTGCTGTCCTGTTCGAGAATAACATTGTTGTATCAGTAGCTGCCGGAAATAACAATGGTGACGCGTGTCTTGGGTCACCATCAAGAGCGCATGATGTAAGTATACAATTTGTCACATTCACTGAAAACTTTAAAGATAGCCCATACGTCAATGGCGGACCCTAGGAAGACATTACACCTGTTATTGTGTTGACGTTTACAGATATACACAATGCAACTCAACGTGTTTGATTGGGTGAAACATTTGCGCAGAATAATACTGACAAGCCAATCAATAACCGCTGCGAAAGTGACGTCAATAGGATATCAGAGTTCTGATACATACTAATGACGTCAGAATTACCGGCGGCATGTCAAGCAATTTTCTTGAGACAAGATTCCTGCTTTAATTTTAATGATCAAAGATTGTGTTATGCTAATGCACAGCATGCGTGTGATGGTAATTCCAATTATCTCAGACATGATCCTATTCTGTATTCCTATGCTTTGCTCCTATGCATTCTAAACGGTCAGTCACAATTTTTTCCCTTGACAATTTTCATGAAGGAGGGGAGGGGAAAGGGGGTAGGGGAAAATCGCACCTGTATAGGTCTATACTGTCGTACGTCATATTTACGTCTGCAGAAGGACAGTTCTGACCGGGTTAAGTGCTTGGATTGCATTATTGAATACTTGAACGTGTATTATGTCCCTCTTTTTAGGTGTGTGTATGTGTAGAGGTTATAAACTTACTGAAGATGGGGAGGGGGTATATAATCACAACCCGCGTCGTGAAACTCTTTTATACTTACAGTGTTGACACTTTTGGGGATAAGGTGCCGCTTCTCATTAAACAGACCACTGTAGATAAATCCCCATCTCACAGAAGTTTGAACCAAGGCTTATTTCATTGTTTTATCCTTAAAGGCTTTATCTGTTGGGGCAACCGACATTGCTGATATACGTGCCTCTTTCAGCAATTTCGGTGACTGCGTAGATTTGTTTGCACCAGGCGTTTCTATTACGTCATCATGGCGAGGAGCTGACGACGCAGTCAATACAATCAGTGGAACGTCTATGGCATGCCCTCACGTATCAGGTAATGACAGTTTTGTAGAACTAAGGGGTTGGCAGATGCTGTATGAAGGAGGGGCGGGGCAACGAAAAGACACCAAAACTGTTTTATATAACTTGAAAATGTGAACAACTTCCGCAATCGCACCCCTTCCATGGAAAGTTCTAAACTGGTGCCAAAGAGGTAGATGATATTCAAAATTATTTCTCAAAATATAAATAAATTACGTTATCTTAATGAAGAGATGTTTTATTACCTAGGAATGATTCTTAATAACAGACCACAAACTTTTACAAAATTGTTCAAATTTTTACTGATAATTTGATTAAAAGATTAATATAAAAAATTAGGTCACTCAAAATATACTTTTCGGAAAACATTTAATGAAATCATTTACATTTCCGCTATGAAAGAAGATAGGTACAGTGGTGTAGGAACCAGGGAGGAAAAAAAGGGGGGGGGGGTGGAGGGATACGGAGCCTTCTCCCAATAATTTTATTGAGGGCAAGTACCATTTTGCCACTTCCCTAATAATTAAGGTCTAACAAATTGATGTTGAAGAGTCAGATTCCATCACGTCATTTTGAGAAATCACCTTCAACTTTCCTTAAAATTTGCTTCAATTTTCGATAAGTTTTTTTCATTTTGGGAATTTATTTTACTTTTTACGAAATTTGTTTTTATTTTCGGGAAAATTTCTTTATTTTACGAATTTCTTTTTCAATATCAGGAAATTTGCATAAATTATCGTGAAATTTCATTAAATGTTCGTAAAATTGTCTTCATTCTCAGAATTGTTTTATCAATTTTTAGGAAATTTCCTTAATTGGGGGAAAGTTTTTTCATTTTCGGAAAGTTTGCTTCAATTTTCGTAAAATTTGATTCGATTCAATTTTTGTAAAATGTCCTTCATTTTCGGAAATTTTTCTTCATTTTTTGGAGAATTAGCATCAATTCTGGTAAAATTTGCTTCAATTTTGTGAATTTTTTTCAACTTTCGTGAAATTTCATTTAATTTTTATGAAATTTCTTTTATTTTCGGAACATTGTCCTCACTTTGGGGAAAATTTTCATCTTTTTCGGAAAATTTGGACCAATTTTCGTGAAATGTTCTTCAATTTCGAGAATTTTTCTTCATTTTTCGTGGCATGTTTTCAATACATTTTCGGGAAAAATAATTCAAAAAAATTTACACTTCCCCCCCCCCTCCCTCCCTCTTTTCCACAATTTTACAAATACCGTGATAAGAGACTCATACATTTTTGTCCGTTTGTCTCGGGCTGCCGTGTGCGTTGCCTGTTACGTCTTTCGCGAAACAAGTTGAGAGTCACAGCCAATCACCATTCGAGGATTAGTTCGCATGCTTACAAAATGGCGACCTCCATGAACCGGCTTGGGTAGCACTAACCTAACAAGGCATCAGGGATGCCTTTTAGGTTAGTACTTCCTCTTCCTGTCCAGCCATGTAGCCAACGTAACTTTCTTTAAATATTTAGCAGATGAGGGGCCTGGGGCTATAACCACGTCGGTAAGATGCATCTCACCTGTTTGAAAATTTGAAAATAGTGAGTCATATCGGAAAGAATCAGCGCTGATGATGACCTTTTAGGGCTTTTGAAAAATTTCTGCCAAGCTATGTGTGCAGTAGAAATTTTATTTTAAATTCGATCATGGCTTTGGAGTATTCTGAAATCAAAAAAGTCCTTTGGCCCCTGGTCGAGGCTACCCCTGGTGCCAACCCTGAAAGGTACTAGAAGCAGGGTTGAATAATTGGTTCTAAATGGGTGTCTAAATCATCTAAATTAGATGGATATTTTCCATGCTCAATGTTCATTAGGGGTGGCCTGATGTAGGCTTTTTCTGAGATATTGGCCTATGCTCCTATCCCCGCTCCCGTCATCCGAGGGGCATTGTAAATTATTGAGGAGCATTGGAATGATTAAGGGGCAATTTTAAACGTTTGAAAGGCATTTAAGTTATTTAGGTGGGCTTTCTAAATTCCCTATTTGGATAATGTAGAGCTCTACATTAATCTTGAGGGGCAGCAGGGGCAGAAATATTTTGGTTGATATGCCCCCAAATGCCCCACCACACACCATGGATACGGATCCACGTATTTCCGTAGCGTGCTGGACCTCATTTCTCTTAAATTTAGAGTAATAAATGCCCTCCAATGGAAAGGGAAACTTTCTGCGATAGGAATTTGTGGAACGATTGAGGGCTGGGGAAAACGCTCCTCCCCCTTCCCTCTCCTCACCATGATTACGCCTCCATGACTGCAGAGAAGCAACCACTGCAAATTAGATGGGGCAGAGAAACTAAAATTTGAATCTGTTCATTGAATGCACTGGTGAAACTTTGGTCGGATATAAATGGTCCCTCCCCTATATAGGAACCTGGGGCACGTTCCCTACTTTTTACAAATGGTAAAAGTGCCGTTCATAAATAAATAGAAAAAGGATGCCTCTGAAGATAAATGAGAAAATATTTCCTTCTTAAAAATATCTTTTTGAAAAGAATTAGTGCGAGCCCCTTAAGAAAATTGAAAAAATTAAAGTTTTTGCACTCACTTTTTAACCTCCTCTCTCTGTGGGACAAATTGAAAACATACTTGTTGCCAGAAATCATAGTGTTACCGCCAATCTTTCTGCGGGGCGGGAGAGGGGGTGCTCCGTTGCATGTTTGTGTCTTTCGATATTATGATAGGTGAGATCCTCAATAAAATCTTCTTCAAATTCACCTGGCGTTACCCGAAAGTAACGCCGGTACATTTCCTGATCTTCCATCAGAAGTTCGCGCGCCAGATTTCCAAACGCCCCTTGTCTTTAAACGTCGATCTATCCAACATCGTACCCATATGGTAAAATTTCTTCCCCCTCCTACGCCTTATCCCTAATAAAAGGAGTACTGCGGTGGTTTTTTGACGTTTACATGTGGAGGTTATATACATCTTTAATTAGTTATAGTCTTACGACAAACAACTGCTGTGTTCAGATGTTTGTAATTGCCTGAACATCTGAGTTTTGTTTTGCGCCTGTTTTTAGTTTTCATGTGTGCGGTGAATTTTCCATCGTGCGCAGGTGCATCAACAAATACGCAAAACAAGCGCGAAACAAGTTTCGCGTTTTCTGTTTTTTACGTCCGTGTGCGTTTAGTATGTCTACGCAACTGATTGCTAGGCCACTGATAACTGTGGCTGAAATAGGGTGCTTTATCCGCTTTGCCAGTATTTCACAATTATGGCTCTTAAGTTTCTTTTAAAGTTCACACAATCAAGCCTACTATTTCCCCCATATTTCAGGCAATCATACCCAACATTTTTATCTGCGTCGAGTTTCTCCCCAGCACACACATGACAGCTTGAACCAACATCGTAATACGTTCTGAGATCCCTATTTTCTTTCTTTGAATTTCAGGTGCTGCCGCTTTGGTGTTCTCAAGGGGGACATCGATCACTGCGGCTCAAGTTTACAGCACCATCGAAACAGAGGCCACACTTGGAGTGGTGATCGATCCTATCGGGGCGCCAAACAAACTCCTTTACGTTCATTAGTACATTCTTGAATGGTCTTGTGGGTTTGTATGGGGTCCTTAACAGTATTAGAAACATCATAAGGGTAGAGTTATGCACTTTTACTAAAAGGTAATCTTGAAATATATATATATATATACTGAACTGTCACGTGGCGGAAAGGAATTGTCTCAAATTGAGAGAATCTTCAGTTTTTGTTTTTTTAATCATATAACTTTCAGTTTGAAAATATGAATTGATAAGAAACAAAACAGCGGTATGATCTCACTTCAGTAGGAATGTGACTCTTGACCGAATGACGATCCCCAGTCACGTGATAGCCACATGTCTTGTCTTGTCTTAAGAAACTTTAAGAGGCATGCTCCCTACATGCCATATGCTCTCAACAGGCATGCTCCCTACATGCCCTATGCTCTCAACAGGCATGCTCCCTACATGCCATATGCTCTCAACAGACATGCTCCCTATGCTCTCGCAGCGGCAGCGGGAGGAAAAAAATTGGGGGGTCCACTGAACAAGCGTAAATCCATTAAGAAAAATGTCACTTAGTAGAGTGCGTAGCATTCACTTTTCGGCGTGTGGCCCAGGGGCCCGTTTAAAGGCCCTTGGTGGGTTCCAGGGGCGAAGGGGGCGAAGCCCCCGAAAGCTGTCGCAAAATCGACAATTGAAGGGAAAAAAGTACGTTACAACGCATAGGAAGAAGGTATATTATACAAGTCAAAATTCATGTCAAAGAGAGATATAATACACAATATACAAAAAACAAAATCATGAAAACGCCTAATGTGGAAATATAAAGTTTTATTGTTCACGTTTGTGTTCATGTATATAGGTCTATGGTCACTCTTTGAAAAATATGTGTAGTCTAAAAGATACATGTTTGATAAGCTTCCAATAATTTACTATGAACATGTGTAAATTTTGTCAAAATTCTGAAACGAACCTGTTCTATATCTCGCCCCGCCCCCTCTATCTCTCAGTGTCTTAGTTCATGTATTAAATACAATATCGCACAACTGCACAAAGTGTTAATATATTACTAATTGATTACTTTACATTTTAAATCTTTTCTCTGAAGAACGCCCCTTTTCAAGTGCTCTTTTGAAATCTAAATACATAATAAGCACTTGGAATTTCAAAGCTTGTTGAAGTACCGGACATGCAGGAACGGTTCTGACGATTTTACGAATCTATAGCCTTCCCTCGGAGAAAAAAATCTGATTTAGAACGTCGCCTTCCCATTTAACTTTTACGGAGGTACAGAAATAAAGTTTTATACGAGAAAAAACGAACTCCTTTTCAAAGTCTTGGCTACGGGCTTGCATAAAAAAATATATATTTGGACTCATAATATTCTCCATAAAGTCTGCTGTTTATTGTAGGCTATTTGAAAACAACATGTTACTGCAAAATTAACAGAATTCATAAAGAACTGAAGAACATTTGGAGATCTTAATACAATTATGATTTTACCCATGTTTTATGATGCAAGTGAGCAATTTAACTTTCCAAAATGTTAGAAAATAAATATATCTGCTTTCAGGTATAGGCAGAGGCGGTGGAAGATGTTGATAGTAAGAGGGGGGGAGGGAGGGGGAGGGGAGCACAGGATCCGAGGGGCACTTTCCAAGTATCGTATTTTCAAAAGCATATAGCACAGCAATATTGCTTTATATGGTCAACCCTCCCCCATCCCACGGAAAATTTATAAATTTGTATAGGTTCGAACATAACTGGTGACCCATTTTCCCTTCTTTTTGATTTACAGCTTTAAAATCTAAGATACTGTGGTCCAAAATTTGGTAAGATATAAAAACAATTATTGAAATCTACAACAATTGCTGAAAAATTGGAAAATGTATAGATCATAAGTCTTGAAATCGGAAGGATTTAGACTTATAGATCATGATTAGCCATTGTATGGTTCATGAAGCACAATACTTAATGTCTAAAATAATGTGAAAAGCAAAAAAGGGTACTTATGGAGGCCATCATTTTTTTTGCTGCTGTGAATAAGATATGTAACTAATTTTTGTAGAAATTAAGACCAGATGGCATGAATTCACACCCAGTCTTCGCAAGTGTCCCATTGTATGTTTTTCTTCTCTTTCTAGAACCCAAATTAAACTTGGCGCTCTGCGAGCGAAATTTGGGGTATACGTTGGCTTGATGTTTGTGTTACTTTCTTCAATCTGTTAATAAAAAAGATCAATTATGATAAGGGGACTTAAATATGTTTTAATATTTTAGATAACACTTTTTTAAATCTCTGTCAGTCTATAAAGGCATGGAAGGGGCACCTTTTAAAGTTTACAAAAAAGATGGGGGAGAGGGCACGTCAGTTTATGTCATTACAGTGGCCCTGGTTCAAATAATAGATTTTGCCTGCATGGCCCATTTCAAAAATGCCCCACTAATGAAATTTGGGGTTGCTCATATACTCTAAAAAGGCCCTATTTTGAAGAATTTGAACAAATTGTAAGCTGGCAAAACAAAGATAGGAAGAGGCGAAGGCTTTTTGAGTATGAAAAAAGTCCAATGTTGTCCATTATGTATAGGGTTGTTGGGCCCCAACTTTGTTTTATGCGAAAATTTTAGAATTGTGTACGCGCGCAAAGCGCGTGAAATTTCACATTTTTAGTACTTTCAGGGCAATATTTGTGTTACTTTCTTTAATTAAAAATCAAATATATATGAAAAAGAAAAGAAGTTTCCAATGTTTGAAAGGGCATATTCCTTCTCTAAACTGCTAAAAAGGCATGCACCTGTCCTCTTTAAAAGAGCATTTTTCCTTCTAAAAAAGGACATATTTTCCCTCCGCAAAAGGACATCCTCACTAAAAGGACACTTTTTAAACTTTTAAGAAAAGTGGGAGGGCACGTGCCCCCTGTGCATCCGGTTCCGCCGCCTATACCAATAGGCAGTAGTCAATAGTGCCAACATCCAATAAAGCCCACTTATACGTGTTAGAATCAGGCCATGGAGGTGAGTTGTCATTGATCGGACGTAATGCAAGTAATTATGACCATATGACTGGACATATTCCATTCTAGTCATTACAGAGTATATGTTACAAAAAACATCGAAGTTTTTGTTTTGTATAATTTAAGAATATTGTAATTGTGGACTGCATGATCTAGGTTATCATATAAAGGAAACATTATGAATTAAATCTCAGGGTAATTAAAAATATACCAAAAATATAAAAATTACAAATGATTACTGGGGGATCCTGCCCCCCTTCCTATCCCCCGCGCTTCCGCCGCCTATGTTTTGACAAGCATTCTCCCTATGCACTCGAATGTAAAAGGGTATGTGAAGGCGGGCATCCCTTAAAGGATTTAGTTCAATAGAACAGAACCAAAAAACTCCAAATAATCCAACAGGGAGGTCCAAGGTAAATATTGATGATACTTTGGCGCCAACCAAATCCGTGAAACCACGGTGGTCACGGGAAATTTCTTATAATTATCGGGTAATATTTCGGGATTTTTTTCGCCAGTTTTCGGATAAATTTTTTCCTTTTTCCAATTATCGAAACTTTCTTTTAACTTTTTGGCCTTGATAAGATTGGCGAATTAAGGTTTTGAGTCGGACGACCCCAAGATGCGTCTGATGACAGAGGTCCATACCTGTGCGACGAAGGTACAATCCGATAAATTGCCCCTGGACTCCCATTGGTGCCACCACTGCAGTAAAGAACAGAAAATCTTCCACCGTGATGATTTTTGCCCAATTTAGAAACTTCAGTAAGAAGTGCACAAAAATGAAACAAAATTGTGACATTGTGATTAAATAATTCACAATGATGATTTCAAAGGGACGGCTCTAATTGAAAGGACAGTATCCAGGGAAAGGGTGATTACATTCACAGCTCCCATCAAACATGTCAAATCAGCGGTTCCTATCGATTTATTAAAAAGGCGGGTGGTTTGCACCAGAAGGAGTTTCCTTCGAAATCACGGTTCCCATGATGGGTAAAGTTCCCATGATGGGTAAAGTGTCCATTGAAAGGAAAGTTCCCATTAAAAGGATGGGTTGAAAAGATTGGTTCTTTCATACTCATAATTCTGTTCAAATGATGGCAAAGATCCATTGTTCCCGCCAAGAATGACAATTTACAAAATTAAAAATAGTTATTATATACTTATCAAAGCAGAAGTTCCCGTGAAGGTGGCGGCTCCCATCCAAAAAAAAATTGGTAAAGAGAAGAAAGACTTGCCTCTTGTCGACGTTAAGGAGGGGGAAGGGAGGTCAGATTAGGGAGGTGAAACCGCTGATCAGGGAGGGTAACAACGCGCAAATTTCATCAAATCAGTTAGTGCTTTTTGAAAGTTGAACTCGAGGACGCTATTTCATTTACGAATTTCCAAAAAGTGTGGAATTATTGAAAAGTTACAAGACAGGTTAAATTGTAAGATTCGGTGACTGACCATCATTTCGATTTAATCATAACTTTTCAAAAGTTACGTTTTCCTTTTGATAAATTTGGATTTCCGAAGCTGGATTGTTAAGTTGGTCAAACACATTCCCCCCTCCCCCTTTACTCAGCCTCTAATGGGATTTAAGCATATGTATGAGATGAAGGCTGTTGAATGTGTATGATGAGATGTCACCTTTTAGGTTTAGTTGAAATAGATTACATCACGGAGTGTATATGTCGTTTTACTTCAGTGGTGTAATGTACAATTTGAAGTTCTTAAAAAGAAAGGATATAGCATATTTTGGTCAACCTTTGTATTTTTTTTTGCAATATTACTGTGGTTCAAACACAACCCTTTCTCGTTGCTTCCTCATTTAATTTTCACCCTTAGAAACTATCCTCCTTGCAAAAGTTACTACTCCCAGAATTCCCTGCTCCCATTGACAAGCCCTGACTCCCGAATACAAAGTCCCTGCTCCCTTTGACAAGCCCCGACTCCCGAATACAGTCTCTGCTCCCCATGACAAAGTCCCTGCTCCCCTTAACAAGCCCCGACTCCCGAATACAAAACACCTGCTCCTCATGACAGTCCCTGCTCCCTTTGACAAGTCTTGACTCCCAAATACAGTCCTGATCCCCTTGACAAGCCCGGACTCCAGAATACAAAGTCCCTGCTCCCCATGACAAGTCCCTGCTCCCTTTGACAAGCCTGAATTTCCGAATACAAAGTCTCTGCTCCCCATGACAAAGTCCCTGCTCCCTTTGATAAGCCCAGACTCCCGAATACAGTCTCTGCTCCCCATGACAAAGTTCCTGCTCCCTTTGACAAAGTCCCTACTCCCAAATACAGTCCCTGCTCCCCATGACAAGTCCCTGCTCCCCATGACAAAGTCCCTGCTCCTCAAGACAAAGTCCCTGCTCCCTTTGACAAGCCCGGACTCCCGAATACAAAGTCCCTGCTCCCTTTGACAAGCCCGGACTCACGAATACAAAGTCCCTGCTTCCCATTGACAGTCCCTGCTCCCTTTGACAAGCCTCGACTCCCGAATACAAAGTCATTGCTCCCCATGACAAAATCCCTGCTCCCATTGACAAAGTCCCTACTCCCCAATACAAAGTTCCTGCTCCCATTGGTCAAGTCCCTGTTCCCCTTGACAAAGTCCTTGTTCACAATGGCAAAGACACTGCTCCCCTTGGTAAAGTCCCTGCTTCCGTTGACAAATTTCTAGCTTCTCTTGACAAAGTCCCTGCTCTCCCTTACAAATTCCCTGCTCCCTTTGACAAATTCCCTGCTCTACTTGACAGTCCCTGCTCCCCTTGATAAAGTCCCTGCTCCCCTTGACAAACCTCGACTCCTGATTAAAGTCTCTACTCCCTCTGGAAAAGTCCCTGCTCCCTTTGATAAAATCCCTACTCCCCAATGCAAAGTCCCTGCTCCCCTTGACAAAGTTCCTGCTCCCCTTAAAAAAAAACGCCTGCTCCCCTTGACAAGTCCTTGCTCTCATTGGCAAAGTCCCTGCTCTCCTTGGCAAAGTCCCTGCTCCAGTTGATAAATTCTCTACTCCACTTGATAAACTCCCTGCTCCCCTTGACAAAGTCCCTTATCTCCTTGACAAATTCCCTGCTCCCCTTGACAAATTCTCTGCTCCCCTTGACAGTAGCTGCTCCCCTTGACAAGGTTCCTGCTTCCCTTGACAAGTCCTGACTCCTGAATAAAGTTTCTGCTCCCTTTGACAAAGTCCCTACTCCCTTTTACTACCCAACAGAAAGTCCCTGCTCCCCTTGACAAAGTCCCTACTCCTTTGACAAAGTTCCTGCTCCACTTGACAAGTTTCCTGCTCTTCTTGTCAAAGTCCTTGCTCCCTTGATAAAGTCCCTGCTCACCTCGACAAATTCCCTTCTTCCTTCAATACAGTCTCTGGTCCTCTTGACAAATTCGTTGATCTTCTTGACAAAGTCCCTGCTCCCCTTGACACATTCCCTGCTCCCCTTGGCACACTCCCTGCTCCCCTTGGCACATTCCCTGCTCCTCTTAGCAAATTCCCTGCTCCTCTTGACAAATTCATTACTCCCTTGACAAATTCCTTACTCCTCTTGGCAAATTCCTTGCTACCCTTGACAAATTCCTGCTCCCCTCAACAAATTCCCTTCTCCCCTCAACAAATTCCCTTCTCCCCTCAATACAGTCCCTGCTACCTTGACAAATTCCCTGCTCCCTTTGACATTCCCTGCTCCTCTTGACACATTCCTCTGCTCCCCTCGATACAGTCCCTGATCCTCTTGAAAAATTCCCTGCTCCTCTTGACAAAGTCCCTGCTCCCCTTGACACATTTTCGCTCCTCTTGACACATTCCCCCGCTCCCCTTGATAAATTCCCCGCTCCACTTGATAAAACCACTACTCCCCCTTAACAAATTCCTTGCTCCCCTTGGAAAATTCCCTGCTACCCTTGGCAAATTCCCCGCTCCACTTAATGAATTCACTACTCCCCCTTGACAAATTCCTTGCTCCCCTTGGCAAATTTCCTGCTACCCTTGACAAATTCCCTGCTACCTTGACAAATTCCCTGCTCCTCTTGACAAATTCTTTGTTCCCCTTGACAAATTCCCTGCTTCCTTGGCAAATTTCCTGCTCCCTTGACAAAGTCACCTTCTCCAATTAAGACAGACTCCTTGAAGGAGAGACTTTGGAGCTGGAACTTTGCCAAACTTTTGTACAGAGGAAATGAAAATTTAAAAGAAGGAAAGTGATGAAGAAAAAAACAGATTTCACATGCCTGATTTGCAGACAGGAGCTATTTCCCATGCTTACTGCATGTCATACACAATATACTGTACACAATATACTACAGACTTAAAGGATTAGTTCAGGGGTCAAGCATATTCATCATATGGGAAAGAAGACTGCAAAAGAAACAAACTAGTGAAGAAAGCGTTAAAAAATCACATTCCTTTAAGAGATAATCAAGTTTAAGACTGTCTTATCTGTGTAGAAATGACTGGTGTAGGAAGTCTACTATGGAAGTTGGTGACTTCATCCTCACAACCTTAACAATTGTTAATGTATTTTAAAGAAAGTTTATTCAATTTTTTTCTCCATTATTTTTCCTCAAACTTTCTTCAGGTGGTATATTATAAATTTATTCAATTTTTTCTCCATTAATTTTCCTCAAACTTTCTTCAGGTGGTATATCATAAATACCCTTCCTAGAATAAAGTTTACTACTTTTTTGACAAATTTCATGGTTTTTAAGCAACAAAATTGCAGGAATAAATATGATAGAATACATCAAAGACTGAGGAATCTGAGGCTATGACATCACAACTAGTCTGATTTCAGTCATTTCTACACAAACGATACCAAACTCTGATATCATTTCAACAAAATAAGATTTTTGAATGCTTTCTTCACTATTTTGTTTCTTTTGAAGTCCTCTTTTATATATGTAGACTTGCTTGACTCCTGAACTAATCCTTTAAAAACTTAAAAAATCCACACAAAATATAACTTTTCAATATCATTGTATTGATTAAATCATCTAAATTCATACATGATGAATTATAGTTACATATATGCAATCTTGGAACCAATCATGGGTAACATTTACAAACCAAATTAAATATAATAGCTTCAAAACTGTTTGTCCCATTTGACAGATTCATACCACAGAACAGATGCATCAAATCACATGATCAAATCACATGATCAAACAACATATATTAACCACAACAGAAAGTACAAGTTGTGTTCTTGCTCTCAATTAAATACAATATATGGAAAAGTAAACACAGAACGAGACGTTCACAAGGTCATAGCAAAGGTTGAAGGTCAATATACATTTGAATGGAACATTTATTTAATAATCAAAACATAAGTCAAATCCATCGGAGCCATTAGACTCGGTCTTATCCCAGATTCAGTGGCGCAAGAGGTTGAGATTACAGGACTCCCTCTGAACCAGTCAATCTCAGATTTACTCCCCAGCTGGTATTTATTTTACTCCCCAGCTGGTACTCATTTTACTCCCCAGCTGCTACTCATTTTACTCCTCAGCTGGTACTCATTTTACTCCCCAGCTGGTATTCATTTTACTCCCCAGCTGGTGCTCATTTTACTCCCCAGCCGGTACTCATTTTACTCCCCAGCTGGTACTCATTTTACTCCTCAGCTGGTACTCATTTTACTCCCCAGCCGGTACTCATTTTACTCCCCAGCCGCTACTCATTTTACTCCTCAGCTGGTACTCATTTTACTCCCCAGCTGGTACTCATTTTACTCCCCAGCTGGTACTCATTTTACTCCTCAGTTGGTACTCATTTTACTCCCCAGCTGGTACTCATTTTACTCCCCAGCTGGTACTCATTTTACTCCCCAGCTGGTACTCATTTTACTCCTCAGCTGGTACTCATTTTACTCCCCAGCTGGTACTCATTTTACTCCCCAGCTGGTACTCATTTTACTCCCCAGCTGGTACTCATTTTACTCCCCAACAGGTACTCATTTTACTCCCCAGCTGGTACTCATTTTACTCCCCCGCAGGTACTCATTTTACTCCCCAGCAGGTACTCATTTTACTCCCCAGCTGGTACTCATTTTACAGCTAAGTGGACTGAAGCAAGTAGAGTAAACTGTCTTGCTCAAGAACACAATGCAGCGCTCGTGGCGCGAATCGAACCCAGTACCTTTTGAATACATGGAGCAGGACTCCTTAACCTCTGCATCTCTTCAAAACATTCGTTGCACATTAATGTAAGTAACAACTGCATCAAAAGTTGTTTTAAATTGTTTTTTTATATCATTTTTCCAATTTCAAGCATTACTAAAAATACACATTTCTGATTTACTTGCAAATGCAAATCTATTGTTTAATTATCCAGTATAAAATCTTTTCATACTGTTTACAAAACAGATTTAACATCTGTTAAACTTTATTATACCCCTAAAAAGTATGAAAACGCCCAATTTGGCATGTCAGGAGCAACTGTTGTTATCAATGCATGTCAAGTGATGTTAGGCTTACAACCCAGCTCGAGTACCTAAGCTTCAACCCAACATTTTGAATCACAGAACATTCCTACTGCAAAGGAACAGAACTCCTTGCAACATATGAAAATGAAATATGAGCCATTACTTGTAAAAACTATCAAAAATCATCAAATTTAAAAAAAAATCTGATGCTTTTAGTTTTTACAATTTTTAGGCCAGGCCTAAGTATTCCAAAAAATATGCATATTTGTGCTTTTTATCAGTTGAGTTATAGTATTCTAATGTAAATGTCTTTGCTTCTCTCACAAAATTTAAAGAAAAGCAGCCAGCTTTGACCAAAGTTTTAACTTTTTTTAACTTGAAAACAACATTGTTTAAAGATCTAAGAGCAGGAAGCAGGCCCTTGAGAGCCCAAAGGATCAGGTCAGGGGTCAAGCAGGATGTCCATCTTATATAAAAGAGGACTTCCAAACAAACAAAATGGTGAAGAAAGATTCAAAAATCTTATTTCATTAAGGAGATATTCAAGTTCATAAAATTATTTTACTCAAAGTTTTTTCAGGTGGTATATTATAAATACCCTCCTAGATTCAGTTTTGCTACTTTTTTGACATATCCCATGGTTTTTTAGCCACAAAATTGCAGGACAAGATGTGATAGAATGCATAAAGACTTTGAGGAATCTGAGGCTATGACATCACAACTAGTCTGATTTCAGTCGTTTCTACACCAATGATACCAAACTTTAAACTTAAATCTCCTTAAATGAATAAGATTTTTGAATGATTCCTTAATTAGACACTTTTGTATAGCGCATTACAAAATAGATATGAAGTTTTACAGGACTGTTGTGGTGAGACTGAAGTACCTGATAACATTGAAGAAGTTGAGAGTAAGTGGCAGACATTTGAAGAAGTATACAATGGGGCTGCTAAAAATGTCCTTGGGTACAAAAAGAAGGGCCAAAAGCCTTGGATCAGCAGAGAAAGTTGGAAATGTGTTGAGGAGAGAAAACAGCTGAAGGTTAAGATTGAGAATGCCAAGTTAATTAGAATTAAAGATATTATGAGAGCTAAGTATGCTGAAAAAGACAAAGATGTGAAGAAAAGCTTAAGGAGAGATAAAAGAAAGTGGATTGATGACCTTGCTACATCTGCAGAGGAAGCAGCTAGTAATGGCAGAATGAGAGAGCTTTACAAGATAACCAAAACAATTTGCAATGAAAGGACCAAGGCTAGGAGTGCTATAAGAGACAAGGATGGGAATCTATTAACAGATGAAAAAGGAAAAAAAAGAGAGGAGGAAAGAGCATTTTGAGGAGATACTGGATAGACCAGATCCTGTTTTTCCAGTTCCTAACATAACATGTGACCCTGAAATAGACGAAATCAGTACCAGTTATATTACAAGAAGTGAAATAAAAAAGGCATTGATGAAGCTAGAGAATAACAAAGCTGCAGGCAAGGATAATATAACTGCCGAGTTGTTAAAAGCTGATATATGCACATCAGTATTATGGCTTGAAGAGCTGTTCAGAATTGTATGGGAAAAGAAAGTTATACCAAAATCATGGAAGCAAGGACTGATAACAAAAATACCTAAGAAAGGCAATACTACTGCATGCGATAACTGGCGTGGAATAACCTTAAGATCCATACCAAGCACAGTATTTGAAAGAGTTTTAATCGACAGAATTAGAAACGGTGTTAACAGTAAGATGAGAGATGAACAGGCTGGATTGAGAAGAGGAAGGAGTACCACCGAGCAAATTTTCATCCTGCGCATTATTCTGGACGGGTGGCTGAATGGCAGTCAACCAAATAGATCCTTTGTTGACTTCAAGAAGGCGTTTGACTGTGCACAGAGAAAGCCTCTGGAAAATAATGACAGCCTATGGTATTCCACAAAAGATAATATGTTTGCTTAAAGCGTTATATGAAGACGGTGAATGTGCAGTTATAGATGGTGGTGTGGAATCTGAATGATTTTAAGTCAAAAGTGGTGTAAAGCAGGGTGATGTAATGTCAGGGTTCCTTTTTCTGATAGTGGTAGATTGGGTGATGAGGAAAAGGACTGATAATAACAGGAATGGAATTAGATGGAAGTTCATGTCAAACCTTGAGGACTTAGATTTTGCTGATGATATCACTCTACTTTCATCTACATATCAACACATGCAAACCAAAGTGACCAGGCTCAATCAGTATGCTGCACATACTGGGTAAAGAATTAATAAGGATAAGGCAGAGCTCATGAAAGTTAACAGCAAATGTGCAAACAAAGTTTATATCAATAACCAACAACTAAATAAAGTAAACAAGTTCAAATACCTTGGTGCAACAGTAAGCTTACAAGGTGGTGGCAAGGAAGATATTCAAAACAGAATCTCTAAAGCAAGAGTAGTATTTAGGATTAAGATATGGAACTCAAGCACATTCTCAATATATACAAAAATATGACTGTTTAACTCTTTTGTTAAGTCTGTGCTCTTGTATGGCTGCGATACATGGAGAATTAATGTAGCAGATAATAAAAAGCTGGATACATTTATGTTCAAATGCTACAGGAGAATTTCAAAGATCAGATGGCCATATGTAATATCTAATGATGCTATACTGAGAATCACTAAACATGACAAAAACAGCACTAAAGTAAAAAGAAGAAGGTGAAGATGGATTGGTCATGTGATGCGCATGAGCACTATTAAGCACTGTGTGACAGCTATGACGTGGAAACCAGAGGGGAGAAGGAAAGTTGGTCGTCTTAGAACAACCTGGAGAAGGACAGTCGAGAAGGAGAGGAATGTGATGGGATGGAGCTCGTGGACAGAAGCCAGACAAGTTGCAAACAACAAGAGTCCAGTGGAGAGAGAGCACTGCAACCTTATGGGCCAGGAGGCCTGAAGAAACTAGATGAGGTGAGGTGAGGCATAGCGCATTATACCAATAGCCTCAATGCGCTTCACAAATCCATGGCAGTCAATTAGATCTCGGCTGCCTATGCACATGAATTATAGTTGACTGGGATAGGATGTTAATGAACACTGCGTTTTCACGCTTTTCTTCTTGAATAGTCTTCAGAGAACCAGGCAGGGGGTGACTGTCCTGCCTTTGGGTCTGACAGCTTAAAGTCCCCTCCGATGGATGGTGTGTGCCATTCAACCCTTGTCACTTCTCTCAACAGCTGAATATAGTAGGAGCTGCAAATGAAATGCTTCCACTTTGATGTTCGCCGTATCTGTCTATATAGTTGTAGGAAAATTGAGTTAGACTTGACCAAGCCTTGAACCCGGGACCTTCAGACTTGACCGAGCCTTGAACCCAGGACCTCCAGACTTGACCGGGCCTTGAACCCGGGACCTCCAGACTTGACCTAGCCTTGTACCCGGGACCTCCAGACTTGACCAAGCCTTGAAGCGGGACCTCCTGACTTGACCGAGTCTTGAGCCGGGACCTCCAGACTTGACCGAGCCTTGAACCCGGGACCTCCAGACTTGACCGAGCCCTGAACCCAGGACCTCCAGCATCTCAGTTGTGCTGAGCTACTTGTTCTCTATACATCTTCAGACACAAACGATGGCGATTTGATCAGCTGTAACTATAGACCTTTTCAAACTGAGTTTAGCCTAACTTCGATCAATCAATTGCTGGGGAATTTCTTCCTTTGTTTCCCAACCAATCAGGTGCAGTTTTGAGAAAATTTCAAAAGCAGCAACATGCGCTCATATTACTTCCATGTATAATGCACGTTATAACGCTCGTTTAACAAATAATTATAACAAAATCAGCAAAGTGGTGCAAGTTAAAAGAAGGTCAATTGAAAGGTGTAAAGCCTTGAAGATGCTCTCCTGCATTCAAGGATTAGTCCAGTGGTCAAGCATGTCCATCTTATATGAGTGGTCAAGCAAGTCCATCTTATATGAAAGAGGACTTCAAAAGAAACAATGTGGCAAAAAAGCATCTAAAGATATTTAAGTTTTAAAGTTTTGTAACATTTGTGTAGAAATGACTGAAGTCAGACTAGTTGTGACATCACAGCCTCAGATTCATCAAAGTCTTTATATATTCTATCATATTTTTTCCTGTAATTTTGTGGCTTAAAAACCATTGAATATGTCAGGAAAGTAATAAAATAATATGTTGTAAGGGTAATTATAATTTATCACCTGAAATTTTGACGAAAAATAACTCAAAAGTTAAATAAATTTTCTTTCAAATACATTAACTAACAATTTGCTACGAATGTGAGAATGAGAGCACGAACCGTCCATAGTAGACTTACTACATCAGCCGTTTCTACACAGATAAGCAGGAGCTTTAAACTTGAATATCTTCTTAACAGAATAAGATGCTTTCTTCATCATTCTGTTCCCTTTAAAGGCCTCTTTGATGTAAAATGGACTTACTGGACCCCTGAACTAATCCTTTAAACTTTAATATCTCTTAACGGAATAAGAAGCTTTCTTCACCATTTTGTTCCCTTTAAAGGACTCTTTCATAGTAAAATGGACTTGCTGGACCCCTGAAATAATCCTTTAAGAATTGTATGTGTCTTTCTGAAGAGCGATCACAAAAATGAAAACTTCTAGTTGTCACAATCTCATTAAACCTTAGAACTGTAAATAAAAAACAAATCGAACACTATTTCTTAAGAGCAGGGTTACATTTCTTACATGAAAGTCTGGAATTCCAGAATATAAAGTTCTTCACACTACCCTTGAAACCCACCACATTTACACCATACATCACTAGATTAACTAATTACTACTTCACTTCAATTTTCATTTGATGAAGACATCATTAATACAAATTCACCCAAGGCATAATATGAGGAGGTATTCATTTGTACATCGTTCAGTTGACATCTGGAATAGCTAACTATCTTCAGGAGTGCCATACACGACTGTAACTACATTTGAATCAGAACTTGGTAAAAATTGCAAGAATCAGCCTGTATACTACGCCTACAGAGATTTACTTTAAATTTTACCCATCCAGACATCATTATAATGTCTGTCATAACATAAGCTTTGTGCTGACAGTTGAGGAAGTATCATTTCTGACAGATCTACTTGGTACATTCTGACAGATCTACTTGATACATTGGCAATTACTTGTACAAAACATTACTGTCCAAACTGCAAAATGTGAGTTGGGCAATTTATGCACAATTAATTCCTCTGAGGATATCAACACATCTTGCTCAAATAATTATCACTATCCTTAGTCTCACTTCTATTATCTATTGTTCCCAAATAAGAACTTAACCAGAACAAATATTTGGTTATAAATGCATAATTACATCATTCTTTTGAAATTTCTCTTAGGTGCATTTTACTCCAATTGCTTTAAATGCATTTAATCGATTGTGAAAGAAAAAAAATATATATATCTTTTCTTGTCTAGAGATAAATATTAAGAAAGTATTATAAGTTTCTAATAGATGTATGTATGTATGATAAGATGATTTCTCACTATATTGCTTTTATATTTTTATTTGATGGCCTAATTTCCATGATGGGTCCAAGCTTACCATGTCCACATTTAGTCAGATCATTCTTATCTTACCTCTCTTCATAATAATTGTTATCACACTAATATTACAAAGATATCAAACAAGCATAGTCATCCTTGATGTTTATAAACCAAATTACTGCTGGAAAATACGAAATGACTCTCATAATTTGTCTCTCACATGTTATAACATTTTTTGGCCATGTGACCCTATCACATTCTTTGTTCATGTCCATTGTTTTTGTTTTGCCAGCAGGAACTGCTGCATTGAGCTATGTCTAAGACCAACACTATTCTGTATTCAGGTAGCAATGACAGGGCAGGGGAATATCAGCCAGCCCTACAGGGGCCCCAGAGGCAAGAATCAAGAGCCAGAATATCAGAAACAATGCTTCCTACCGATGTGGTTCCGTTGAGGTGGAACAATTATGTCCATCTCTGAGATCATTGAAATAAATAACCTATTCCATATACTGAACACTACCATGGCCAAAATGGTTGGGACAAAATCAGAAAATAATTGTTCAAAAATGGCATCCCCTCCTCCCCCCCCTCCCTTTCTCCTTCTTCTTACTTTTTTAATTTGTGCAGTTTAAAAACAAAATGGCAAAAGCCAATCTCAACATTGGACAAGGAATTGTCCCAACAAGTTTTGGCCACAACTGTCTAAGAGGCTGTACTGAGAGTATAAACACATCCTTTCTTTTAAATCCTCTTCTGTGTTGTATTATATACATATAAACTGACTGAGGTTACTATGACAACAGCATTAAGACCAGCACCAATCAGCCTCTCCCTTATTGGAATGGTTGTTTGGTTTTCATTTTCATAAGTTATTCATCAAAGCTCTGTAAGCTGCTTCCGTATTGGCTACCGCCTGAAACGTTGAAATAAATGCCCTTCGTGATGTGCTTTCTTTGATCTGTACAAAAATGGAGGTACAATATTAACGACTGCACTCAAGTAACAAAGAAAAATAATGGCCAATTACAATTTACAGATAGATATTAAAAGGCTAAAATTGTACTGTGCATTATAAATGATCCATATGTAATATTACTCACCAAGCTTAAAGGAGACTGACATAAGGAGACTGACATAACCCTTATTTCATTTGAGAATTTAAAAAAAAAAAAAAAAACTACTGAAAACATCAAGTTTAAAGCTTATTTCTATCTCAGGATATTCAGATTCAAAGTTGACACATGGAAGCTGCCATTTTGCAAAATTGCATACAAAAATCTTGTCAAACATTACTTTATTTATCCAACACAGCAATGGTAAATTGTTTCAAAATTTATTTCTTGTTTTGTAATATATAAACACAGAAATTTTCTATAGAAAAAGAAATTGTTTTAAAATGTTGTGACAATGTTTGTTTTAAAATTTGTTTGTATGAGTCAATGGCTTAATGGCACCACAACAACTAAGGTCAAACGCCTCCTTTAAGCTTGTTTGTTTGTTTGATGAGAGGTCAGATCATTCTAGAGGTAGATCATTATAGAGGTAAAGTGAAGGAAACAGGGGAGAATGAGAGAAATTTAGAGACAAAAGGTCAGAAAGCTGTGATTGTGAGGGAGGTGCATGGTTGAAACAAAACAAAGTAGAGAGGGGTGGAAGAGAGAATTAAATATGGTTGTAGAGGGAGGCATGATGAAGGAAGGAGATAATTTTATCCAGAGGATTTTTCTGGAAGAACTCAGCAATTGAGTTGTAGGGGCGAGGAAGCTCTGGGAAGGTTATACAGGGGGCAAGCAAGGAGAACGTGATGGATTGTGAGGGTGCAATGGCAATTGTTGCAGAGGGGTTGGGAGAAGTCAATAAAGATGTTTGTAAAGCTTCCTAAGCTGCCTAGAGAGACGGTTCACACGAACTAACAATGGGATTCGGACAAGTGCTTTATCTATCCATGGTCAGAAAGTTCAAACATTTGATGTAGGTAAGTTTAAGAAGCTAAATCAACCCCAACTTAAAGGAAAATTCCTGTGAATTTTCATTTTCATATATATAATAAAGGATTATGTAAGAAACAATTTGGTGTAAAAATCATGGTGATATATTTTTCTATTGGGAGTTATTGCATTTTAAAGATTGTGTGAGTGTGTTGAAAGATGACCTCACAATGTACTGTGTGATGTCATAAAGGCAAATCCAAGACAATCTTTATGTTTTTCTCTGAAAATTAATTTACTGGAAGCACTTTTCTGTTTATTTATTGAGATGGGGTAAAACATACACTTTATAAGAACATGTTTTGCTCATGAACCTTTCTCTTATGTTTGTTTGTTTGTTTGATGAGAGTTTAACTGCACCACAACAGCAAGGGTCAAATTGTGCCTGAGAGGTTAGATCATTCCAGAGGTAGGAAGGAGAGTAAACAGGGAAAGGTTGAGGGAAACATGAGAACTAAAAGCCAGAAAGCTGGGATCGAGAGAGGTGTATGGGTGGAAAAATAATGTAGAGAGAGAAGGGGTGGGGAAGGAGGACTAAATACGGTTGTAGAGGGAAGCATGATGAAGGAAGGAGATAATTTTAGCCGGAGGTTTTTTTGGGGGAAGAGCTCGGCTACTGAGTAGTGGGCAGTGAGGGAAGCTCTGGGAATGTTGTACAGGGGGCAAGCAAGGAGAATGTAATGGACTGTGAGGGTGCAATGGCAATAATTGTAGAGGGGTGGGGGAGTCAGTAAGGAGGTAAGAGTGAGTGAGGTGGGTGTGACCTATTCTAAGGTGGATAATGTGGACGTTGTCGACACGGGATAGGTTGTGAGTAGTGGGTTTGATCGGAATGCCTTTCTCTTAAAATAATTTGCACAAGTGCGTTGTTATGTGTGTGCTATTACTCATCTCAATAGATAAACACAAAATGTTTCCTGTATTTAAGGAAGAGGCAATTCATTTTGAAAGAAATACAAAAATTGTCATGGATCTGCCCTTATGACATCACACTGTACACTGCGAGGTCACTTTTTGATGCACTCACACAATCTAAACGGAAAAAAATATCAACATGATTGTTGCACAAAATTGTTTTTTTCATAGTCTATGATATATCAAAATCTACAGGAATATTCCTTTTAACACTTAACTATTATACTTGCTTTAAACTATTTGAACACACTTTGTTTTTAACATAAAATCAATCATTGGGGAAAATCTTTGGATATGTAACTTGCTGCAACATAACCTGCGCGTAGACTGTCTTGTCTTTGGAGAATTTAAAACTGTTTTTGTTGCATCAGTCTTGCAGCCGATTGAGGCTAAGTTGGAGCCTATTTTCGAAAGAGTAAAGCTAGGAGAGGAGTAGAAGATGGTGAAGTCATCCAAGTAGAGGGCATGTTTTATGTTGAGGCCAAGGTTGTCTGTGATGTTGTTAATGCTCAGGTTGAAGAGAGTGGGGGAGAGGACGCCCTCTTCTTGGGGGTACGGGTTGGAGAGGGTGTGGCCAATATGAATTTGGAACTGCCTGGGTGAGAGGAAGTTTTGAATAAAGATGGGGAGGTGGCCTCTGAGGCCGATGGTGTGAAGCTTGCGGGTAATGCTGTATTTCCAAGTAGTGTTGAAAGCTTTCTCGAGGTCAAAAAAGATAGCAATGAGGTGTTCCTTTTTTTTTGCATAGGATTCCTGGATAGCGGTGTCGAGCGTAATTAACTGGTCCAGAATATCGCGATGTTTCCGGAAGCAAGGCACCAGTTTAGTATCTGGTTAATGATCCTTTCCATAATTTTACAGAGACAGCAGGTGAGGGCGATGGGGCGGTAGCTGTAGGGGTTGGTACTGTCCTTCCCCGGTTTGGCTAAGGGGGTGATGATAGCTGTCCTCCAGATAGAGGGGAAAGGAGTGTGAGGACCAAATGTGGTTGAGGATGGTGAGGAGCGTAGCAGTGACCTTGTTGGGGAGGTGTTTCAGGACTGGTAGGGAATGTTATCTGGGCCCTTGGAGGTGCAGCAAGCATCATGGATGGCTTGCTTATATTCAGATAGGGTGAGAGGTGTGGTGTAGCTCTCCATGTTGTTAGAGGGAAAGGTAATACTACAGATTTCATCCTAAGCTTTTTTGCTTTGAAAGCATTGGGGTAGTTGGCTGACGACGAGATTTTGCTGAAAGAGGAGGCGAGGCATTTAGTGATATCCTTTTTCCCGGTAAGCAGATTACCATTACAGGAGAGATGGGAGACTTTTCCATCCTGCCGTGGAAGCTGTTAACCATACTCCAAAATCTTCTCAGTGGGGGTGTTGGTTGTGAGAGAATAGATGAAGTTGTTCCAAGTCTTGATTTTACTGTCTTTGATAGTGCGCCTGGCTTTGGCATGGATGATGCGAAAGAGGTTGAGGGTGGTCGGGTTTGTTTTGAAGTTTCTGAGGGCTTTTTTCCTGTACTTGATGGTGGTTTTGCAGTCAGCAGAGAATCAGAGGTTAAGGGAGGGGGTGATTAGGGGTTTGGAAGTTTTGGGAATGGAGCTGATGGCAATGTTGATAAGGATATTACTGAAGTTTTACATGGGATCCTCACCCTTGAGGAGATGGGGGGAGAGGTAAGAATTGCAGCAGGTTTGGAAAAGAGGCCAGTTGGCTTTCTTAAGGTTCCAATTGGATGTGTGGTCTGTGGGGGTTTGAAGGTCGTGGTGAACTAGGAGAGGGTAATGGTCACTACCACAGAGGTCAGCAGTGACCTTCCAGCTAAAATCAAGGAGATTGGGGGAACAGATAGACAGGTCAATACAAGTGAGGGAGCTTGTGGAAGGGTGAAGGTAGGTCGGGGAGTTATTGTTGAGCAAGGAGAGGCTGTGCTGTCGAAGAGTGTTTTCGACGAGCTTGCCTCTGGGGGTGGTGGTATTGGAGCCCCACAGGGGTTGTGGACATTGAAGTCACCAAGAAGGATGAAGGGGGAGGGGAGCTGAGAGATGAGGTTGATAAGGCTGGTTGGCTGAACATTGGCATTGGAGGCGAGATAGATATTGCAAAGAGTTAAGGTTTTGTTTGTTGTTTGTTTGTTTGATGAGGTCTTAACGGCACCACGACAACGAAGGTCAAATTGTGCCTGAGAGGTCAGATCATTTTAGAGGTAGTAAAGAAAGAGACCAGGGGGAGAATGAGAGAAATTCAAGAACAAAAGCCAGAAAGCTGTGATCGAGAGAGGAGGTGCATGGGTAAAACAAAAACAAAGTAGAGAGAGGGTGGAAGAGGAGAATTAAATATGGTTGTAGAGGGATGCATGCTGAAGGAAGGAGACTATTTTATCTGGAGGATTTTTTTGGAAGAACTCAGCAATTGAGTTGTGGGGAGCGAGGAAGCTCTGGGAAGGTTGTACAGGGGCAAGCAAGGAGAACGTGTTGGATTGTGAGGATGCAGTGGCAATTGTTACAGAGGGGTTGGGGGAACCAATAAGGAGGTGGGAGTGGAGTGAGGTGGGTGTGACCAATTCTAAGACGGGTAATATGAAGCGTTGTCGATACGAGAAAGGTTGTTGATGGTGGATTTGATCGATTGTGGGCTGGATAACATGGAGTTTGTTATCAATTTGAAAGTTCCATAAGGTTTGCCAGCGGTCACGAACAAGAGAAGCGATAAGCGGTTTGATGTCAGAGAGGGTTTTGGGAAAAGGGGAAGGGAGGAGGTTAAGGGCAAGCTTAGCGGCTGTATCAGCCCTGTCATTGCCAGGGATGCCAACATGGCTGGGTATCCAGAAGAAAAGAACACTTTTCCTGCAGAGGGTGGGAGAAAGAGTTTCGGAGGAGGAGGTGGCAGGTGAGGTTATCCTATTTAAGATTGAGTAATGAAGTAAGAACAGCCTTTGAGTCAGAGAAAATGGCAAAGTGACTAAGAGGAGAGTACTCGATAAAGTTGAGGGCGAGGAGAATGGCCTTAGCCTCGGCTGAAAAGATGGATAAGTGGTCAGGAAGTCTGCTACTGAGGGTGATGTCTTGGATGATGGCAGCAGCAGCTGTCTTGTTGCCTTCCTTGGAGCCATCAGTATAGATGGAGGTGTAATTTGAGAGTTGGTCTTTGATTTGGTTGTGGAGATTGATGAAGAGGTTAGGGTGAGTTTGAGTTTTGTTATAAGTGGAGAGGTCTAGGAGAGGACAGAAGAAAGGGGGTGGCCCAAGGCGGAAAAGTGGGCCAGGAGTAGGTGCCGAGAGTGGCGGGGTTGATGCCAAGTTGAAAGAGGTCTGATTTAATGCGTAAGCTGAAGGGAGGCGATAGGGTTTTAGTCCTATCAAAGAGGGAGGAGAAATTGGGGTACCTAATGAGGTTGTAAACAGGGTTCTGGGTGTTGGTGAGGACTCTAAAAGCATAGGAGAGGCTAAGCTTTTTACATCTAAGTAGAAAGGGGGTTCGTTGGCTTCAACATGAAGGCTAGTGATTGGGGAGGTCCTGTAGGCTCCTATACAAAGCCTGAGGGCTTCATTTTGGATGGTGTTAATGTGGTTGAGGTATGAGTTGTGAGCGACACAGTAAACAATATTGCCATAGTCAAGCTTGGCACGAATGGTGAGCCTAAAAATTTTGAGGAGAGCATAGCGGTTCGCTCCCCAAGTAGTGTTGGAGAGCAGTCGGAGGAGGTTGAGGGAGCTATGCATTTTAGTTTCAGGTTGGTGATGTGTGGCTTGTAGGTGAGCTTGGGGTCTAGAGTTAGACCAAGGAACTTTGTGTTTTCAACTTTAGGGATGTGATTCCCATTGAGCACAAAGTTCGGGTTGGGGTGAAGGTTTTGTGGAGGGAGATAGAGATACAGATAGCCTGAAGGTCAGTGTTCACATGAACAGGGCTGTGTGGGATATCCTATCTAACCAGAATGAAGACGCACCCACAGGCCCTGTGGGCATCCTTTTGATGTTTATGTTAGCAAGAGAAGTTATTGAGGGAATAATGGTCAGTAATTTTCAAGGTTTCTTGTAGCCAGAAGACGACCGGATTGACGGTGGTGGCCAGAAGGTCTATTTCTTCCGAGTTGGCCTTGAGGCTCCTGATGTTCTATTGTATGTTGTGAGTGTAATTGTACTTGTTTCAGTTGTGTGCCATAAGGAGGCGGGGAGTTATCTGGAGGAAGATCTGTTGTGTCTGGGGTGGCTTTTTTTTTCTTTGGATCTGTACCAATTTCTTTGGGAGCAGTTGTTTTTGAAAATTGGACGAAAAGTATGTTCGGTGGGTTTGGTAATTCAACAATCCATGTTCTCTTCAGTGTCCTACATGTGGGTTTGGATGGTGGGCTGTTTGCTGGCTTGTTTGTACCTGATGTTTGTTGGCCAGGTTGGCTTGAGTTTGATGGTAATTGAGGCATTGGGGTAGGGGACGGGGGGTCTTAGAAAGGAAGGAAGCTTGGGGAGAGAGGTGGTGGTGGAGGTGGTTTGTATAATGGGTGTGGTTGGGTTGTTGGCAAAGGCGATGAGCTTAGGACTAGATAAGAAGAGCCAGGTGAGGTCGGTTTGGGCATGTGAGTTAGTTTTAGTTGGAGGGGGGGGGGGTGTATTGGTGTTTGAAGAGACTGTGCTCGAGTAGGAAGGTTCGGAGTGTAGGGAAGCAAGGAATTGCTTCCCGGCCTCCGGGTAAGTGGTGCTGGGATTAAAAGTTTTCACTTTAGTTATCTGTTTTTCCTGAAGCCAGGTGGGGCAGTCTTTTGAGAAGGAGGGATGGTTGGCCGGGTGAGTACTGTCGCAATTGGTGCAGTGTGGGGTGTTGGTACAAGAGGTGCTGTCATGGTCCGAGGCTCCACAGTTGCCACAGCACGCTTGGCTGCGGCAGGAGTTTTTTCCATGGTCATACCTCTAGCAATTATGACATCTGAGAGGGTTGGTAATGTAGGGGGCAATTGGGATTTTCATATAGCCGGCAGTGATGTAGGAGGGGAGAGTTGGTGTGGCAAAAGTCAGGAAGGTGGTATTGGTGGGAGTTTCGGCACTGTTTCTCTTGAAGACGAGACGACGGGCCTTAGTGACGGTGGCTGGCAAGTTCCTCAACAAGGTCTTCATTGGTCAAGCAGGCAAGGTCCCTAGTTCTGGTGACGACTTTTTGTTGGAGTTCAGGGAATGGTGGGGAGTGACTGTTATGTCGATACCATTATTAGCTCGAGTTTTGGTGGTGAGGAGAATGGTACACCGGATCTGAGGGTAGAAACCTTGGGGAGGGTACCAACAAGGCCGTGGAGTGCCTTGTAGATGAGGAAGGGGGAACTCTTTTAAAACTGTCTGGTTCGTTGGTGGCCTGAATGATTAAAATTTGGGGGACTGGGGTTGAGGAATGGTCAATGGAGGTAGCAGGTAGGTCACGGGGAGGGGAGAGACAGTCAAGGTCAAAGCAGAAGCGTTTGGTCATGTTGGAAAAAATACCAAGAGCCGGGAGACCTGAGGCAACTAGAAAAAATACAGTCGCGGAACTACTATACGAGAACCACTGTAAAAGTACCAAAAAAGGTGTGTAGGCCTGGTCACAACGGGAGGGAAAAAATCCAAAAGGAACGATCTTACCGAAAATAGTTACCCATCCACAAAGAAAAATCCCGGGAAACAAAAAAGGTGCAAAAGTTTAGGTGGAAAAGTGTGTAGTAGAGTATAATCAGAATGGAACGTTTGAGAGAACAGATTAGAAATCACGTTGCTCTCAACATGTCGTACGGGTTAAATTTTTGCCAATGAATATCAGAATGTTTTTTCCTGCCAAATTTGAGATGTGGATATTCAAAACCCCTTGGCTATATTCCACTGCTCCCATTGACTGGTAGAGGTTATAATATGTTAATATATGGAAATTCATAGGTTTTCTTGTTGTTGTATCACAAAATTTCTAGAAAATTTGCATAATTTATTTTAATAAGGCCTGAAAATGCTGTAAAATGGTCAATTGTTAATTGGTTGTTATGATTTGTACACAGACAAACAAACTTATACTCCAATCTTTTAAACCAAGATTTCTTTTTTTTAAACCTTACCTGATTGTGAAAAAAGTCTGTGGCAAATAATATAAATAGCTCCCTGTCAAGATTTTCCAATTTACCGATCCGGCTTAGAACTAGTGGAAGGCTGACGGGAAACTTGGGTTAAGGAAAACTTGAATATAATTAGAACTCTGTAACTTGAAATGAAACAAGAAATAACTTGACAAGCAACACAGGTGGTTGATGAAAAGACAGCAATATACAATGTAAACACAATGTAGGCCGACTGGTTTAATAGCCCAATTGGTAGAGCACTCGATTTCCAGCCACAAGGTCGTGGCTTCAATCCCCGGTCAAGTCAAACCAAAGACTTTATAAATGGGACCTTGCCTGTTTCCTTGCTCAGCATATGATATTGGAACAAGGTAATAGGTTTGTGCGCCTTCATTGGCTGACACCTCTAAAAGTTTCTGTAGTAAAGCAAGTTTGGCAGCGGAATTATAATTGCATGGAAAAGCGCTATATAATTAATTAATTACAAAAATTCAAATTGTTTTATAATTCCATAAATGTTTTTTTTTTAGTTTCAGCCATTAATTCATCTCTTGCATAAAAATGTTGAGCAGGGGTCTGTGACGAAGTTAAAACTATTCTGAACTAAAGAGTATGTGTATAGGAAATTACTGGTTATGGAATTGTAAAAAAAAAAAAAAGAGCGCACAGCAAAATACACATTATTTAGTTCGTTTTCGATTACTGAAAATGTATGTCTGCTTCTCACATTGTCAATAACGTAATTAGTGTACAGTGGGGGTTACATCAAATGTACCCAGCTGAGTGCGAGTGACGTCACATGCACTATACTCTATTGTGACAGAGATTAAAAAGATTGGAATAACTTAATACAATGGAAGCTTATTAAATTGATGACATCATGAATTTGTTGGAATAAGTATGCCTGAATATTCAAAAAGATGTTGAATGCTCAGTTTTAACCATTTTTCTTGGTTACTTGTTATTTCATGCCTTCCACCTTTTGTTTTCTTCAATGTAGCGGATGTTCCTTTGGGTGTCACTAATCCTTTTAAGCATGATCAAAAAAGTTATTTTTTTAGCTAAGGTTATATAGAGATGTCCACGGCTGTTTGATAAACAAGTTGTAAAGCACTGGTGAATGCAGACCCACCAGGATTCAAACCCTGGACCTCTAGCTTGCTAAGCTGATGCTACGACCACTAGACCACAACTCTTTTTTAAAAGGATACATATTTTGAATCCACTTTTCTGTTGAAGCACATATAAAGAATATGGATAAACTCCATATGCCATGGAGACTGGAGTACGCTGGGTAAAGTTAGACAAGGAGAGAAGAACCCAGTCTTGTACCAGCTCGGACTGTCCCTGCCTATGTAATCCTGCAAAAAAAAACCTGCATCAAATCAATTTGAATGGGGCAGCCATGACATATAAAAAAGGGTGCAAATATTTCACATGGGGCAGCCATGACATATAAAAAAGGGTGCAAATATTTCACATGGGGCAGCCATGACATATAAAAAACATATATATAAAAAAAGTGGAAAATATTTGGCAGCCATGACATATAGGGCAAAGCCATGTTTGACATGGGGCAGCAATGTAAAAAGGGTGCAAATATTTCACATGGGGGTCAAATATTTGACATGGGGCAGCCATGAGATATAAAAAGGGTGCAAAAAAAGCCATGAGATATAAAAAAGGGGTCAAATATTTGACCTGGGGCAGCCATGACAAAAAAAAAGGGGGGGTCAAATATTTGACATGGGGCAGCCATGACATATAAAAAAGGGGTCAAATTTTTGACATGAGGCAGCCATAACACAAAAAAGGGGACAATTATTTGACATGGGGCAGCCATGCCATAAAAAAGGGGGCAAATATTTGACATGGGGCAGCCATGCCATATAAAAAGGGGGCAAATATTTGACATCAATAACATTAATCACCACCACCTGCATCCTAGGGGGCTGGAGTTGCATATTTATAGAATAGATGGTAGGATATAATATGAAGTAAATATCTCATTTTAACAATACTATCCCAGCATCAAAATGTAACTACAATATAGAAAGCATCCAGTTATATAGAGGTGTCCACCTGGCACAAACTTTTATCTTACTTTTTGGAATGTTCAAGTGAAGCACTCAGGCCTACCTGTAACATTTTACTGTGAAAGTGAAAAAATATATTACCCTGCTTTTCATCAGCATTATATTGTTATCTAAGCGTTTATTCACTCATTCTGGTGTTTGGAATCTTTCATACCTTGTAAACAATTGTCGCAATGAGTTGTGGATGAGGCTGCTGATTGGACAGGAATTCACCAATCACCTTGTTCATCACATCTTGAGGGGAGAAGAAGTCCTCCAGGAAAGATGGAAGAACCTCAGCCACGAGGCTCGCTTCACTCGGGTACCCTTTTCGTATCCTGTGGATGGGTGGGTACAAAATAAAGTTTCAATTCTTTCAATTGTACGGTGTTAACATGTTCAATGAAATCAAAAATCATTTAAAAGAAAAGAATATTTCTATAATTTTGAAGAGTGAGCAATGAATTGTTTCCTGTCGCGAAATATTTGGTCATACAGTGTCCTCATTCTCACTATTATCTTTCTGATTACCAGCATCATCATCTTCCTAAGCATAATCATAAATATCATCAACAAACTTGGTATATAAGTAAATTAATGATTATCAACATGATCATCCAAGATCTTGAGCAACTGCTTTTTCTATTTTCCTCTTAAAACTTATCCCTAAATTCTTCCCCTCAAGCACCATCATCACCACCTTGCACCATCACTGTTGTCATCATCATCACCACCCCACACTATCACTGTTGTCATCATCATTACCACCCACACTATCACTGTTGTCATCATCATTACCATCCCACACTATTACTGTTGTCATCATCATTACCACCCCACACTATCACTGTTGTCATCATCATTACCAACCACACTATCACTGCTGTCATCATCATTACCACCCACACTATCACTGTTGTCACCATCATTACCACCCACACTACCACTGTTGTCATCATCATTACCACCCCACACTATCACTGTTGTCATCATCATTACCACCTACACTATCACTGTTGTCATCATCATTACCACCCACACTACCACTGTTGTCGCCATCATTACCACCCACACTATCACTGTTGTCATCATCATTACCACCCCACACTATCACTATTGCCATCATCATCACCACCCCACACTATCACTGTTGTCATCATCATCACCACCCCACACTATCACTGTTGTCATCATCATTACCACCCACACTATCACTGTTGTCATCATCATTACCACCCCACACTATCACTGTTGTCATCATCATTGCCACCCCACACTATCACTCTTGTCATCATCATTACCACCCCACACTATCACTGTTGTCATCATCATCACCACCCCAGACTATCACTGTTGTCATCATCATTACCACCCACACTATCACTGTTGTCATCATCATTACCACCCACACTATCACTGTTGTCATCATCGTTACCACCCCACACTATCACTGTTGTCATCATCATTACTGTTGTCATCATCATGACCACCAGCATCATCGTCTTCTTCATCATCATCATCTTATCATCATTATCAATGTACTTAATAACCTGTCAAAGAGAATGGATTGTCTTTCTAAAGCTTGCACAAATTCCTCTGGATCGCCAGAATCCACATCATCATCTGGCTGCTCTCCTGCAGGGTACGTCTGTCTTGACAATTCCTCCTTGGTGTAAGAACTTGTTAAAAGTAGACCCAGAGCTGGTAGGGCATGAAATGGAGATGGCAAGCAGAGTCTGAAATGAAGAGGAAAAGTTGATATTATCATACAAGAGTGAAAAAATTGTACAGTGTCTTCATGAAATACAGAAGAATGGTTTCTTTGCCCCTCCCCCCTCTCTTCACTCTGAAAAATAAAATGTAAGACTTAAAGGATTAGGTCAGGGGTCAAGCATGTCCATCTTATATGAAAGAGGACTTCAAAAGAAACAAAATGGTAAAGAAAGCATTCAAAAATATTATTCTGTTAAAGGATTAGTTCAGTGGTCAAGCATGTCCATCTTATATGAAAGAAGACTTCAAAAGAAACAAAATTGCATTCAAAAATCTTATTCCGTTAAAGGATTAGTTCAGTGGTCAAGCATGTCCATCTTATATGAAAGAAGATTTCAATAGAAACAAAATGGTGAAAAAGCATTCAAAAATCTTATTCCATTAAAGGATTAGTTTAGTGGTCAAGCATGTTCATCTTTTATGAAAGAGGACTTCAAAATAAACAAAATGGTGAAGAAAGCATTCAAAATTCTTATTCCGTTAAAGGTTTAGTTCAGTGGTCAAGCATGTCCATCTTGTATGAAAGAGGACTTCAAAAGAAACAAAATGGTGAAAAAGCATTCAAAACCTTAATCCGTAAAGGAGATATCTAAGTTTAAAGCTCTGTCTTACCTGGAAATAACTGGTGTAGTAAGTCTACTATGGAGAGTTGGCATCTTCATCCTCACACTCTTCACAATTGTTAATGTATTTAAAAAAAAGTTTATTTAATTTTTTCATAAATTAAACTATTTTTCCTCAAACTTTCTTCAGGTGGTATATTATAAATATTCTTTGTAGATTCAGTTTTTCTACTTTTTTGACATACCCCATGGGTTTTAAGCCACAACATCGCTGGACAAAATATGATAGAATACATAAATACTTTGAGGAATCTGAGGCTTTGACATCACAACTAGTCTGAATACAGTCTTTTCTACACAACTGATACCAAAATTTAAACTCAAATATCTCCTTAGTGGAATAAGATTTTTGAATGCTTTCTTCACTATTTTGTTTCTTTTGAAGTCTTCTGTCATATAGGATGGACTAGCTTGACTCCTGAACTAATCTTTAAAATGAACAGTAACATGCTGAAATATCAGTATTTTGAGTGTATAATGCATGCTGGTGGACAATTTAGATTTCTCAAATTACTACAGGGAAAGATACAAAATTTCTAGAATGGTCTTAAGCATCATTCACAATGAAACTGGTAAAACTATGGCAGTAAAGCTTAACATAAGCTACATGTTAAAAACTCACCTGTCAGTCGCAAGTTTCCTAAGCAGCTCAGATTCCTGTGCAGACACAGCTTTGGCGACTAACAGCCTTTCTAGTCCTAACAGCACGGTCCTGTACACTGCAAAAGGCATTGTCTCATCACTAATGGACACCATGTTGATCAAATGCTAAGAAAAAAAGAAAACAAATCTCTATACATATAAATCCGTCCGTCTTTTCGCGTAGCGACGAATGTCATTTGTGTAGTGACGGATGACAAAATTGAAATGATTAATTCCGCATACTGACGAAAGTTTGGAACATTTGAAGCTTGATGAAATAAAGTTGATAAATGTATTATATAGCTTTTTATATCACTGGAAGAGAAATTGATAATCTTCTGACAATTGTACTAATAAAGAAATTTAAAGCAAAATCTTATTTCATAAACTTCAAAGACATTCGTCAGTATGTGGAAATAATTAATTCAGAATTTCGCGCCAATTTTCGTTTCACTTAAATAAGACATTCGTCAGTTTGCAAAAAGAGGGACAAATTGTCTACTTCTTTCAATATCTTTTAGACTGAAATAATTTTAATTACCAACAAAAATTACAGTTGTATGTTGATACATAATAACTACAGACAGTGGCGGATCCAGGATTTTTTCATACGGAAGGCACCATTTGATCTCACACATTTTTGTGGTGTACTTTTACACACAATTTTTTTTTGTTACCACTATGTGGCACCAGATATAATTGCTAAATTCTTTTTAATGTTTTGTAAATGTATTTTTTTGTTTTTGCCAATGGGGGGGAAGGGGGATGCCTGGGCCCTTTATATCCATCACTGATTATAGATTATAAACTACATTTCCAGGTGTATCAATGTGCATTGCTGTATTCACAACAGATGTCAGAGCTTAGAAGCTTAACTTGCTGAGGCTCTTGCCAATACTGCACATGCCTGAACCAGTCTAAGGCTGATATGAATACATGGGGTAATGACATTTTAATGAGCAATTTCATGTACATATAAATTTACATTTGAAATGCATACAAAACAATTATAAGCCCCAGATGATGCAACATATAATGATGATGCAACATATAATACATTGCCCATTGCAGCGGGATCCATTTCTACAATAAACTAGTTAAACTGATTGTAACGAACTGCCTCTTCAGTGCTTCAACCAATTAACTGCTGGGGGATTTTTCCCTATGTTACCCAATCAATCAGCTGCCATTGCTGGGGAAAAAGTTGTAAGCAGTAATGCATGTGCATACTACCTACATGTATAACACACTTAAGATTAGCATTTGAAAGCATATTGTTCATATGCTTGGTCCTATACCCCCACGTGAAATGCAGCCGCAGTATTTGATTGGTTGCAAAGATTCCCTAGTATACGATTGGTGCATTATAAACATGTACATTTTGCCCATTTGAATCTATTTAAATTAGCTCTCTGGAAATTGCTGATTCAGATTTGAAAAGGTGTATAGACATGAGTGGTGTAACTAGCTGTTGATAGGACGTTTAACGGCCAAGCTTTAGACCTTTTCAAACTGATTTTAACTGAACAAGATTACTTACTTCTGTCAGTACTTTAACCAATCAACTGCTAGGGAATTTACCCTTTGATACCCGACCAATCAACTGCAGTTGCTGGGGAAAAGTTGTAAGCAACAATGCATGTGCGTATTACCTACACGTACAACACACCTATGGTTAGTGCTTGAAAGCCTTTTTTCCCATACCCACGGTCCCGTACCCTGCGTGTATTGTACAGACCTCCAAGAATCCCCAGTATTTGATTGGTCGATAATGTTCCCCCAGTATATGATTGGTCCATTATTGACATATGTCTTTAGCCATGTGGCATTAATTAAATTAGTTTTCCAGAAATTGCTGATTCAGATGTAAATCTGTGTGTAAATCACTGGAATAAAGTTGTTCACTGTGAGGGCATGAAAGATGAAACATAAAATGTCATGACAAATATTTTCTTATGATGCTATCAGTTCCATACCTGTAGGACAGATTTTAAGAAGTCGAAACCAGCCAAGATGTCTGAATAGTACTCCATCATATAAAATGTAACTGCCAACATAACTAAGGTATGCTTCTGACTCAAACCTGGGCTGGCACTGAAAAACACAAAAACATATCGGTATATAAAAGTTATGTCACAAATATGATGTATGCAATGTTGCTATAAAATTCCAAAAATAAGATACAACATTTTTTTCTGAAATGGTTGGTGAAATAAGTTATTATAAATGTTCACCAACAAACTGTTCTCAAACATTTCATTTGTCAGATTTTAAAGGTCTATATGTGTTTTTCTCATTATTTAAATTCTGAAGAGCATGGTTGATAAAATTTGTAAATAGCACATAAGCTAACCTAAGCTAAAACCATCCAAGCCATTAGGCTCGTAGAGCCCGTGCATATCTCCGGTTTCCATGGCGCAAGCGGATGAGAGTACATGACCCCTGGATGGGATGCCAGTCCATCTCAGATTAACTCCCCAGCAGTGCTGGTACTCATTTTACAGCTGAGTGGACTGAAGCAAGTAAAGTGTCTTGCTCAAGGACACAATGCAGTGCTTTTGAATATGACAAATCAACAATTGTGGATTTCTCAAAATGAGTGATGTTTGAATGGTAAACAGCTCACGATGATAAATCTTAAGTCTTCTAAAAATTTTGAGAGAGATTTTTTCATTTAATATATTGATTGGCTTTCGGCATGTTGAAACATTTCTGGCTAGACAATGAGGCAAATATAAATACAAAATAAAACTAGAATATTAGCACTCCTTAGAGCAAATACCTCCGCCCGTTGCAATTCCAACATGTCTATAATAAGTTTTAAAGTTCATTAAACCCCCCCTCCCATACCCAATATAATCTACCTCAGAAATCCTAGGCCCACCAAGATTCATCTCCAAGTTTTGATCTGTAATAAACATTTGCAATCTGAACACTTGAAGATTATCTTCTAACTGGATTTCTTCCAAGGTTGTACCATTATTTTCACTTTTATTCAAAAGAAGCATCATTGTTTGAGCTCTATTTAGCCAGGATTTACATTCCATCATTTTCCATTCATAGCAGAAATCAATTGTATCATTTTCATTGAATTCAGAGAAAACTTGACGCAAGTCTCTTTGAGTCCAGAAAATTGACTATTTGGATCTTCATTCAGAGCACAAAGTTATTGTTCAGCACATTTTATTGGTCTTAACAACTTAGTCTTGACAGATCTCATCCTATAACATCCCCAACCCTCAATTAATTTCTGCCCTTTCCCTATTCCAGTTAATCCCAAATTTTAATCAATTCTTCATGAAACAGTAACAAAACCACACAACAAATCTAATCAAAATCCAATCATCAGTTCTGGAGATATCTTGATGGCAGACAAACTCGCCGTTAAATGTCCCCACCACCCTCAATTGCACCCTTCCTGCTCCAATATGTCTCATATTGTAACCACGTCTTCCTTAAGCAGTAACAAAACCACAAACCAAATTTAATCCAAATCCAATCATCAGTTCTTGAGATATCTTTATGACAGACAAACAAACAAAGGCAAAAAAATGTCCCCACCCCCCATTTGCACCCTTCCCCAGTTCCAATATTAGTGCTGTCTTGACATGTCAAATATCGCGATATCTCTTTTCCCACGACATAAAATATGCCTCTCATCACATAACGCGATACAAAAAAAATAATACTCAACTAAGAAATTTTCGTGCAACTAAGCTAGGTTACTTCATACGTTACAATTCTAACGTTACGGTATAAAATTAACAAGTCAAGTTTAAGCCATTTAAACGTGCAAACATATCGTTAATATGCATGATATCACCACCAAAAACAATATGGCACATCTACAGACCATGAGCTATCTGTGTACCACACATGATGTGAATTCCGCACACCGTTCTTGAAATACCATTTTACAAGCTCTTCTCATTAAAATCATATTAAGCCCCGCCCACTATGCATATTAATAAAATTCAACATTTGTACATCATGAACATCTACACCAGCTAACATCATAACTATACTAAATATGAAACAAAACAGGGATGCGGTTCTTAAAATAAGAACATTTCAAAAAAATTACAATAAGCCCCGCCTACTCATTAACATGCATGATATCATCACCAAAAGTATAGGGCACATCTACAGACCATGGGCTATCTTTGTACCAAATATGACATGAATCCAGCATATCGTTCTTGAGATAACGTGTTTACGAGCTGGCTCACCCATACACACCCAAACATATGCCATCATGACCGCATGCTATCACATCGGAACCAAGTTTCATGTTGATATCTTTTTCCGTTTAGGAGTTATACTTTAGCATTTTAAAGATTGCGCGAGTGCAGTGAAAAGTGACCTCAAAGTGTAAATTGTGATGTCATAAAGGCAGATCCAATACAATTCTTATGTATGCATTTCTATAAAACAAAAACATGTTTTTCTCTTACCGAGTGTAAGGTTTGTGGGCAGTTGGGCAAAGCACATTCTTATATGTATGTTATACCCCATCTCAATTAAATTAATCTAAAAAATGGTTCCTGTAATTTAGGAAAAGCCAATTAATTTTTGAAGAAATACACACAAATTGTCTTGGATCTGCCTTTATGACATCACACTGTACACTCTGAGGTCACTTTTCAACACACTCACGCAATCTTTGAAATGCAATAACTCCTAACAGAAAAAGATATCAACATGAATTTAACACCAAATTGTTTCTTTAATAGTCCTTTAAGACCTAAAACTTGCATACCAACAAACAATTGACCTCACTAAATAGGCCACACCCACCATAGCAATGCGGTGACTAGATGGGGCAAACAAACCTCATATCCGCGAACATGCATGACCAATGCATTGACATTTAGATCCTCATATGGCCTGCCGCAAGCTTTGATCCTTTATGGCACTTCTCTAAATCTTTGCCGCAAGCTTTGATCCTTTATGACACTTCTCTGGATCTTTAGAGTTTTTAGCAAACAAATAAACAAAATTGCATTTGCTAACCGTTCTGGGTGACAAGAATTGGATTTACAAAGCCCGTATCGGGCTTGTAAGCACAATTTTAGTTCACCATTTTGTCGTCACTGAGTCTTATGTGTGCAGAAATTTGTTTTGTGCAGTATATTGCATTGACTGCATGAGTGTGGGCCGCTAGCTATCTGTACTGTACCAGTACCACGTAGGTTTTTTTCCCTACTTAGGAAAGGTTCACAATTCTAACTGCACAGACATTGCCAGTGATGCCATGCTTCAGCACATACACATTACAAAAGTGCATAGTGTATGCACTGAAGCATGACATCACTGGCCATGTCTGGGCAGTAGGAATTGTGAGCCTTCGCTTATGCAGATTTTGTTACTAGGCAAATTCTTGTGGTGATTGGTTGAAAAAAGCTGTCATTCATCTAAATTAGCGAGGTTCATGAGAAAATAACCATACTTACCAGGAATAGTCCTTCAATCATTCATAAGTTTTGCACAAAGTCCTCCCAAGCAAATAATGTATATTTATATTTAGGCTCAGCCAAAGACTAATCTGATTCGCTTTACAGCACAGCAGTATGTGGCTTGAGCCCCAAATGGATAACCAATTGTGTACAGTGTAACAATAGCTGGTTGCTAACAAGTGAAGTGTGAAAGGACTGTGAAAATGCTGTCAATTGGAATTAGGTATACATTACCCCCGTGTTGTGTATAGTGTAACAATAGCTGGTTGCTAGTCAATGAACTGTGAAGTCTCTCGAGTTGAATGGTGTGGATTACCCCTGATTTTGAAAACATCAAAGGTGTCGGGGTGGAGGGGTCTAAGAGCCAAAAATTGTTAATGTAATTAAAAAAGATGATCAGCTTTGGATTTAAAAGAATATTTTCATGGCTCTATGTAAGCAGTGTCGCCTCACTTTTCAACAGGCCTTGTAACACACACTACATTCAAAAACAAGATGGCATTCTCACTTTGTAAGCAGAGAGAGGTTCTTGGCGATGTACATCACCAGGACAGGAATGAACACCGTCACGTCCTCGATCACATCAGATTCCAGCAGGTACAATGCTCCATAGAGGGCAGCAACTCGGCTTGATAGGTGATTACTACGTAGTGTCACTTCCAACAGTTTATTGATTTTTTCAGAATCATATTTATCCTAATGCAATAAGGAGAAAGATAAGTTATATCTAGATCTATGGATCAGTAATGAAATTGATAGGGGGAATGAGAGCAGGGGAATGGGAGCAGACGAATGGGAGCAGAGGAATGGAGCTGGGGGAATGGGAGCAGAGGAATGGGAGCAGGGGAATGGGTGCAGGAGAATGGAGCTGGGGAATGGGAGCAGGGGGAATGGGAGCAGAGGAATGGGAGCAGGGAATGGAGCTGGGGGAATGGGAGCAGAGGAATGGGAGCAGGGAATGGGTGCAGGGGAATGGAGCTGGAGGAATGGGAGCAGAGGAATGGGAGCAAGGGAATGGGAGCAGGGGAATGGGAGCAGGGAAATGGAGCTGGGGAATGTGAGCAGGGGAATGACAGCAGAGGAATGGGAGCAGGGGAATGGAGCTGGGGGAATGGGAGCAATGTAATGGGAGCAGGGGAATGGGAGCCGGGGGAATGGGAGCAGGGGAATGGAGCTGGGGGAATGGGAGATGAAGAATGGGAGCAGAGAAATGGAGCTGGGGGAATGGGAGCAGAAGAATGGGAGCAGAGGAATGGAGCTAGGGAAATGGGAGCCAAAGGAGTGGGAGCCGGGGAGTGGGAGCCGGGGGAATGGGAGCAGGGTAATGGGAGCAGGGGAATGGGAGCAGAGGAATGGGAGCAGAGAAATGGAGCTGGGGAATGGGAGCAGAAGAATGGAGCAGAGGAATGGAGCTAGGGAAATGGGAGCCAAGGGAGTGGGAGCCGGGAGTGGGAGCCGGGGAGTGGGAGCCGGGGGAATGGGAGCAGGGTAATGGGAGCAGAGGAATGGGAGCAGAGGAATGGAGCTGGGGAATGGGAGCAGAGGAATGGGAGCAGAGAAATGGAGCTGGGGAATGGGAGCAGAGGAATGGGAGCAGAGAAATGGAGCTGGGGGAATGGGAGCAGAGGAATGGGAGCAGAGGAATGGAGCTGGGGGAATGGGAGCAGAGGAATGGGAGCAGAGAAATGGAGCTGGGGGAATGGGAGCAGAAGAATGGGAGCAGAGGAATGGAGCTAGGGAAATGGGAGCCAAGGGAGTGGGAGCCGAGGGAGTGGGAGCCGGGGGAGTGGGAGCAGGGTAATGGGAGCAGGGGAATGGGAGCAGAGGAATGGGAGCAGAGAAATGGAGCTAGGGGAATGGGAGCAGAAGAATGGGAGCAGAGGAATGGAGCTAGGGAAATGGGAGCCAAGGGAGTGGGAGCCGGGGGAGTGGGAGCTGGGGGAATGGGAGCAGAGGAATGGAGCTAGGGAAATGGGAGCCAAGGGAGTGGGAGCCGGGGGAGTGGGAGCCGGGGGAATGGGAGCAGAGGAATGGGAGCAGAGGAATGGGAGCAGAGGAATGGAGCTGGGGGAATGGGAGCAGAGGAATGGGAGCAGAGAAATGGAGCTGGAGGAATGGGAGCAGAGGAATGGGAGCAGAGAAATGGAGCTGGGGGAATGGGAGCAGAGGAATGGGAGCAGAGAAATGGGAGCAGAGAAATGGAGCTGGGGGAATGGGAGCAGAGGAATGGGAGCAGAGGAATGGGAGCAGAGAAATGGAGCTGGGGGAATGGGAGCAGAGGAATGGGAGCAGAGAAATGGAGCTGGGGGAATGGGAGCAGAGGAATGGGAGCAGAGAAATGGAGCTGGGGGAATGGGAGCAGAGGAATGGGAGCAGAGAAATGGAGTTGGGGGAATAGGAGCAGAGGAATGGGAGCAGAGGAATGGGAGCAGAGAAATGGAGCTGGGGAATGGGAGCAGAGGAATGGGAGCAGAGAAATGGAGCTGGGGGAATGGGAGCAGAGGAATGGGAGCAGAGAAATGGAGCTGGGGGAATGGGAGCAGAGGAATGGGAGCAGAGGAATGGAGCTGGGGAATGGGAGCAGAAGAATGGGAGCAGAGGAATGGAGCTAGGAAAATGGAAGCCAAGGGAGTGGGAGCCGGGAGTGGGAGCCGGGGAATGGGAGCAGGGGAATGGGAGCAGGGTAATGGGAGCAGGGGAATGGGAGCAGAGGAATGGGAGCAGAGAAATGGAGCTGGGGGAATGGGAGCAGAAGAATGGGAGCAGAGGAATGGAGCTAGGAAAATGGGAGCCAAGGGAGTGGGAGCCGGGGGAGTGGGAGCCGGGGGAATGGGAGCAGGGTAATGGGAGCAGGGGAATGGGAGCAGAGGAATGGGAGCAGAGAAATGGAGCTGGGGGAATGGGAGCAGAAGAATGGGAGCAGAGGAATGGAGCTAGGGAAATGGGAGCCAAGGGAGTGGGAGCCGAAGGAGTGGGAGCCGGGGAAATGGGAGCAGAGGAATGGGAGCAGGGGATTGGAGCAGGGAGAACAGGGCAGGAATTCAAGTGAGTTAAATGGGGCAATGAGCAAGGAGTTACTTTTTACAGTTTTCTTAACCCTTACTCTACCAGCAATTTCTGAAAACGCGCATGGGAGACGGAATCAAAGATGGGGCACCCAATATGGCAATAATATCGGTGCATGGTAGAGTAAGGGTTAAGCAGACGTTGATTATTGCAGGGTCCTCCGTCTTCTGAGCAGCAAAACCGGGCTCATTCAGCCTCAGTGACACAGTAGGCCGCCCACCGAAACCATGCTGCATATGTCTTTTTAGTTTGCACACTTGTCGCAGGTTAATTAACCCATACTCTACAAGCACTTTTTTGAAAACGTGCTTGGGAGAAGGGGTCAAAGATGGGGCACCCAAAACAGCAATATTATCGCAGCATGGTAGAGTAAGGGTTAAGCAGAGGCTGATTATTAAAGGGTCCTCTGTCTTTGGAGCAGCAGAGCCGGGCTCGTTCAGCCTCAGTGACCCAATAGGCCGCCCACCGGGACCATGCTGCATATGATTTTGAGTTTGCACACTTGTCGCGGGTTGATTAACCCTTACTCTACCAGCACTTTTTTGAAAACGCGCTTGGGAGACGGGGTCAAAGATGGGGCACCCAAAATGGCGATAGCGTGGTAGAGTTAAGGATTAATTTTTCTGATACGTCTTTACCTTGCTAAACACAATAGGTAAAAACATAATAAAGTTATAACATCAACCTTGGATCAATGGCAAATATGGACTGGAAGGGGATAGGGAGGGCAGGGGGTCAAGAGAGTGTAAGTAAGGTAATGTGTATAGTGTTCCTTGCAACAGCTTACTAACTTTTCAACACATCTTTATCCTATTACAACAGGTTTAAAAATAATAAAGTTATAATTTCATCCTTGGATAATTGGTGAATTTGGATGGGAGGGAAAGGCCAGAGGTCAAGGGTAGGGGTCAAAGAGAATAAAGGAGACAATGCGTTTCTTCAGGCAAATCTTTATCCTACATGACAGGGAAAAGATAGTAAATCTATCACTACACCCTTAAAATGTAACAACATTGGTTGGGGGAGAGGGAAGGTCATGTTTTTACACACATAAATGAAACAAAGCACTAATAGTCTATTAGAGGATTAGTTCAGTGGTCAAGTATGTCCATCTTATACGAAAGAGGACTTCAAAAGAAACAAAATGGTGAAAAAAGCATTCAAAAAATCTTATTCCATTAAGGAGATACTTAGGTTTAAAGAATCAGTTCAGTGGTCGAGCATGTTTATCTTATATGAAAGAGGACTTTCAAAGAAACAAAATTGTAAAGAAAGCATTCAAAAATCTTATTCCATTAAGGAGATATTCAAGTTTAAAGGATTAGTTTAGTGGTCGAGCATGTTTATCTTATATGAAAGAGGACTTCAAAAAAAACCCAAAGCATTCAAAAATGTTATTCCATTAAGGAGATATTTAAGTTTAAAGTTTGGTATCATTTGTGTTGAAACGACTGAAATCAGAGTAGTTGTGATGTCACAGCCTCAGATTCCTCAAATTTCTTATGTATTCTATCATATTTTGTCCTATGATTTTGTGGCTTAAAAACCATAGGATATGTCAAAAAAGTAGTAAAACTGAATCTAGGAAGGGTACATATAGTATACCACCTGAAGAAAGTTTGAGTGAAAATAATTTAAACAGTGACAAAATTGAATAAATTTTCTTTAAAATACATAAAGACTTTGAGGAATCTGAGGCTGTGACATCGCAACTAGTCTGATTTCAGTCGTTTCTACAGAAATTATACCAAACTTTAAACTTGAATATATCCTTAATGGAATAAGATTTGCAATGCGGTCTTCACCATTTTGTTACTTTTGAAGTTCCCTTTCATATAAGATGGACATCATGCTTAACCACTGAACTAAACCTTTAAGCCTAACACCAGGAAAAATCTGACTTAATGGAATATACATTAAGATTCAAACTCCATGTGTTCACATATTAAGCACCAACGTAGCAAAAGTCACTACTGATATTAAGATTTTTTGCTAATCAATGAAATTGCATACCGTAATCCACACAACTTAATTTGTAATCAAGCCAACATTTAGCAAAACAGGTTAATAATTGTAAGTTGCACAGTGTGACTCGAGTTTTCCTTAAATCCATGGCAATGAGTCGAGTCAGAAACTAACAAAATGCACAAAAAATGTGTTAAATACTGACTATTCCCAGGACAGCAGCAGCCTTGCAGATTCCAGGAACCACATATTGATTCATGACCTCATCCTCTACATAGTGGTACTTGTTGACCTCTAGCAGGGTATGATACATCCACTCAAACTGAGACCGCTCCGTGAACACATCAGATATGACAAGTATCTGAGGGCGACAAATTGATTTGGTTACAGGAGACATAAAGTTGAAACAATCCTTATTTCATATAATTGAATTGAAAATAACAAATGTACTAACCAAGTTTCATACTCCGGCTGAAGCAATCTAACACGTTTTTTGTAATTATTAAGAACTTTAATACTACTACTAAATAGTACCATGGGAGCTGCCATTTTGATTTCACAACAAGCAGATTATGATGTCATCAGCCCAGCAGGATGTTGGAATGCTTTGTATTTCTTTATAATCTACTGCAAAATTTCTAGCTTATGAAAATTTGATTTTCTTTTGTAAGGGTCAAGGAAATGTTTGTGTACACATGAAATTATCAAAACATGCTGTTAAAACTCTGTGTCACATTATTTTGGAATAAAAACTTTAATCACATTTATAAAGATATACATTATAATCCTTATGTTCCTATTGGAAAAATTATGTCATCAGATGATTTCAGTATGAGTTAAGTTGCTCAATATGATTATGTTAATGAAGTATTACATTTTTCAGCAAAATTAAAGGGTAAAATACCTTCAGTTGTTGGAATGGACAAATATCTAAAAGATTATTTCTTATTGCAAAAGGTTATCTTGAAGGAAAATATGTCTAATAAGTGGGGAAAGTACTGGTCACCTTGGTTTGATTTGATCTGTAAGAATTCTTAGAATGTGCAAACGTGTTTTCTTATTTTATATCAATGATCTGTTTTTTTATACTATCTTTGCAATGGTAACCACACAATGACGCTACTGTTTCATTTTCTTTATATTTATGTGTGATTTTTGTAATTAATTGAAGAAGAGTCAACAAAAACAAAAAAAGATAAGAAAACAACAAAAACAAATAGTGCCAGAGAGCACAAGTGGTGTACCTAAGAAAACTTTAAAAGTGTAAAGGAAAAAGCAGATTTGAGGAAATGATTTGTTTGTTTGTTTGTTTGATAAGGTCCTAACGGCACCACGACAACGAGGGTCAAATTGTGCCTGAGAGGTTAGATCATTCTAGAGGTACGAAGGAAAGGAAACAAGGGGAGAAATGTAAGCGAACACAGAAGATATCATTTCCAGCAATATTTCATGTGATTTTTCAAGGAATCGCCTGACAAGATGAAGAAGTTAAAATGAAGTGTTTGTTGCATATGGTGGTGGTACTTGATTTCAAGGATGACTCGGTGAGATGGCTCTGCAATCCATGTCTAGATTTGCAGAGTCAACATTTGGGACGCTAAAACGTTGCTGAAAATGCAGGAAGAGATACAGTTGGGTGGTTCCACTTCAAATTAAACAAAGCAAATACTTAAGTTAAATATTTTATGCAAATGACTGTACAAGACTATTGAAATGTTGATGCATGACTAGCTACCATTTAAAAAGTAAAAAAACGTGAGAAACCAGAAAACCAAAATATTTAGTGGTTTCGATGCATCCTTTTATTTGATTTATACTAACTGGCATTGCATATTATGAAATAAGCTTAATAACATATGTCCATAAGCCATGCCCACATGTACATGATACATCAATAAAATAGAACCTGTTGACAACATTTTTTCAATACTTAAGCAATATGTAAGACATCACCACCAAAAACAATAGGGCACACAAGCAGACAATGGGTCATCTGTGTACCTGCATGTGATCTGTATCCAATGCATTGTCCTTGAGTTACTGTATTTACAAGCTCTTTTCAGTAAAACTAATTAAGCCCCGCCCACTATGTATATTAATGCGATATTCAACTATTTCATACCATGAATATGTATGTATACGATAGCTAACAAATTAAATATACTAAGTTAGAATCAAACAAACATGAAATTAAAATATGAGCATTTAACAATTTTTTATTAAGCCCTGCTTACTCATTGATATGCATGACATCACCACCAAAACCAATAGGACACATATACGGACCATGGGCTATCTGTGTACCACATATAACATGATTCTAGTTTATCATTCTTTAGATATCGTGTTTACCAACTTTTTTCAGCAAATTCATATTAAGCCCTGCCCACTATGCATATTAATTGAAATTGAGCCTTTTTATACAATGAAAACACACACACTAGTTAGCAACATAATTATACCAAATATAAAACAAAACAGACATGTGATTGTTAAATTAAGAGCATTTCAAGATTTTTAAATTAAGCCCTGTTTTAATATGCATGACATCACTGCCCAAAATAATAGGGCCCAACTACAGATCATGGGCTATTTGTGTACCAAATGTGACATGAATCGAGATTGCCGTTTTTGAGATACTGTACTTACAAGCTCTTTTTCAGCAAAATCATATCAAGCCCCGCCCACTATGCATATTAATGAAATTCATTTATTTTTTTAAACCACAAATATGTGCACACTAGTTAGCATCATAATTATACCAAATATGAAACAAAACAGACATTCGGTTGTTAAAATATGAGCATTTCAAGATTTTCACATTAAGCTCCGCCTACTTATTAACATGCATGACATCACTACCAAAAACAATAGGGCAAATCTACAGACCATGGGCTATCTGTGTAACACATGTGAAATGAATCCAGTGTATTGTTCTTTAGATATAGTGCTTACAAGCTTGCTGTCAGACACATATACATACACACACAAATTCACACACCAGCAGGACTGCACAAGTTCCTTATGATATTAGCATCAAAACCAAAAAATGACAAATTCTATGATTCTGTTGCAAGACCTCTATGGTATTTAACTTGTGAACAAATGGCTGTAAGTCTCAAAATAAACTTTGTTGTGGAGCAATAAAGTGTGTTTATTATAGAAATGGGTTAGTTTGGTAATCAAGGTGCAGTGATTTAGTGGTTAAGAAGTCAAGTTCAGTATTCAAAAGGGACCAAGTTCAATTCCAGTCGTGAGCGCTGCATTGTGTCCTTGATAAAGACACTTTACTTGCTTCAGTCTACTCAGTTGTAAAATGAGTACCAGCACTGCAGGGAAGTTATTCTGTGATGGACTGGTGTCCTGTCCAGGGGGAGTCATGTACTCTCATTTGCTTGCGCCATTGAAACCGGGGATAAACACTGGCTCTATGAGCCTAATGGCTCGGATGGATTTAGCGTTAGCTTAGCGAAAACATGTCAAATCAAATCCTTACTCTGGCCATGAAGCCCCTGATGGATTTAGCGTTAGCTTAGCTAAAACATGTCAAATCAAATCCTTACTCTGGCCATGAAGCCCCATCATGCTTAGGTTTCTAAGACCTAAACAGACGAGAGTAAATGACTCCCCTGGATAGGACACCAGTCCATCGCAGGTTAACTGTTCCTAAACAGACGAGAGCAAATGACTCCCCTGGATAGGACACCAGTCCATCGCAGCTTAACTGTTCCTAAACAGACAAGAGTAAATTACTCCTCCTGAATAGGACACCAGTCCATTGCAGGTTAAGTGTTCCTAAACAGACGAGAGTAAATGACTTCCCCTGGATAGGACACCAGTCCATCGCAGGTTAAATGTTAAGTAGGGTAAATTGTCTTCAACTCTCACAGACACTTACAGTGCTTGTGATGGGAGTCGAACCCAGTACCAAGCATGAGCACTATGCCATAGCACCTCTAAAACAAGTTCATAATATTTTCCCCAAATATCAAGAGGTCAAATTACACCTAATGGGTAAATGGTGGATTCGAAGAGAAGTAAACTAAGTGGTGCACAACCATCTCTTACCGATTTGACTGTATCACACAGCTGCATGAGAGGTGTCCTAGGCGTGGCAATAGGTGACAACCACTGCCCATATAACTCAAACAACAGCATCAGGCAAGAGTGAGTGTCCACTGGATTGTTTCCATCAAATTCACTCGGCTGCGGAATCTTGGGGGAAGGAAGCGGTGACTCATTGCCGTGTTCATCCACTAGTGGTGGCAGCATATTGTTAATCGACCAAATACCATGAATGGAAATCTTTGTGCAAAAGAAACATAATCAATCAATACAAATAATATCACTTAGTTCTTAATAAGCACATGATGTAAGCACTCACAGCACTTTACAATCAATCAATCATCAACAATTAATATTCAATACAATTGTTCAGAAAGTGAGGATGTGACATCATTCTCTACAGTCAACATTCTACATCAGTCATTTTCACACAAACTTGTTCTAAATTTATAATTGATACTCCTTCTGTGTGTTCACTCTAGCCAACTTCTCCCATTAAAAATATTTAGGGGAAGGACCGAAAAACAATAAGTAAAGATGAGCAATTTTCTAGTTGTCCCATCCCGAGGCCACAATATATTGCACAATTGATTTAAAACACTCTAAAATGGATAATTTAACTGATTTTGACGGGACTGGTTCCCATGATTTTAGGCATACTTGAAACCATTTATGCTCATGCTATTGCTACCTTTAATCATACTGTACAAAAAACATCTGTTTGTTCATTACTAATGTTTGTGTATTTGTTTGAAAAATGAAGGATTAGTTCAAGGGTCAGGCAAATCTATCTTATATAAAAGAGCAATACAAGAAACAAAAGAGTGAAGAAATCATTCAAAAATTTTATTCCGTTAAGGAGATATCTAAGTTTAAAGTTTCGCATTTTTGTTTAGAAACGACTGAAATCAGACTAGTTGTGATGTCATAGCCTCAGATTCCTCAAAATATTGATGTATTCTATCATATTTTGTTCTGGGATTTTTTGGCTTACAAACTATGGGATATGTCAAAAAAGTAGTAAAACTGAATCTAGGAAGGGTACATGTATATATAATATACCACGTGAAGATAATTTGAGGGAAAATAATTTAAATAGGTGAAAAATTAAATAAACTTTCTTTGAAATACATTAACAATTGTTAAGAATGTGAGGTTGAAGATGCCAACTTTCCATAGTAGACTTACTACACCAGTCATTTCTTCACAGATAAGACAGCTTTAAACTGTAATATCTCCTTAACGGAATAAGATTTTTGAATGCTTTCTTCACCATTTTGTTTCTTTAGAGGGTCCTTTTCCATATAAGAGTGACATGCTTGACTACTGAAGTAATCCTTTAACAGCCTCTCATTATTTGAAACATTTTTTTTAATATAATAAATGGGGTATAACATAGTTTCATTTATTTACATCAGTAAACTAGGCCATCCGGCCCATGTTACAATACAATTTCACAATAACATACAACAACTAAATGACTGAGGGAACAAAATACAAATTACAATCATAATTCCAAAAAAAAAACAGAACAATAATTATCATACAACATTCACTGCTTGCCCAAGATTCCCACGTTTCAATGAATGAAAGATAAACGGGCAATACGGGACAGTAGCTGTTTGGAATCAGTATTTAGTAATGATGAGAATAGCTCCATACAAGGATTGCGACAATAATAACACGGGATATAATGTTTACGTAAGTCAGTGAGAAAAGGGCAAACTAACAATAGATGGAATTCATCGTCAATAACCCGCAGCTTACAGAAAGAACAAAACCTCTGTGCACAAGGAACACTCGCACTTTACAAGAACATGCTTTGCCTATCTGCTCATGTACCTCAAACTTTATATGAAAAAAATATTATTTTACATTTTATAGAAATTAAAAAAAACAATTATGTTGGATCTTCAATAACAAGATCACACTTTACACTGCAAGGTTACTTTTTTAACAGGGTGGTAAAATTTTGAAATACAATAACTGAGTAAGAAAGATGTCAACTGGTAAGAAAAAAAAAAAAGATGTCAACATGGTTTTGCATCAATGATTCTTTGAAAGTCCTTTACAATATACATGAAAATGAAAATTCATGGGAATATTCCAAACTTTGATACCTGGCCGATGTGAAATCCTCGATCGTTTGGCTCCACCTCTTGGTTGCTGTTCAGCAAGTCGTCATACACCTCCTCTGCTGCGTACGATGAATGATCTATCAGACTGTCTTGGGTGAACCTGCCAAAGGAAACAGTAGCCATGGTTACCTAGCATTCTGATGATATCAAGTTAATTTGTGTTACAAACCTTTTCCTGGAAAGATCTCACACAGTGTATTTGTTTGTTTGCTGAGTTTTAACGGCACCATGACAACGATTGTCAAATTGTGCCCGAGAGATAAGATATGTCAGAGATGAAAAGAAGTTGAGGAAGCCGGGTAGTGTGCTGTAGGTAGGTACAAGTCTGGAGAAGGTTAGGACAAAATAAGTTAGATGTCTTTATAGTATGTATGGTGCAGAAAGAAGATGATTTTTTTCTGGGAAGTTTTTGCAGAAGGGCTTGGCGTTGTGTTCCCTTCCAGACACAGTGTTTTAAGGCTAGTTGGTTGGTGGGTTTAACAGTTGTCAAATTTTGCTAAAGAGATAAGACTATGTCAGAGGTGAAAAGAGATTGAGAGGAAATAGTGTGAGCAGAAATAGTGAGGTGAGCAGAAATAGTGAGGTGAGCAGAAATAGTGAGATAAGCAGGGAGTAGCCAGGAAAAGGAGAAGTTTACATGTTGCTGTAGTTGATGTGATGTAGGAATGAAAGGATTTTTTGGGGTCATTTATTACAGAAAAGATCTGCAAAGGAGTTGATAGGTTGAGGGAAGCTGTGGGGAGGGTACAGAGTCTATGGGGATGTGTTTGACTGTCAATTCGCGGCAATTATAGAGGGATTTCATTACGTGACTCTTAAATCAATTGGAATCCATTTTGCAGGGCAGCGGCATTGTTGCATTTCACGCGTCTTCACACTGCTCAGTCACATCACACGTACAACAAACATACTACATGCTAACCTACCAGTACCAGTTCGGTGAATTTTACTGATTGCAGTTTCTTTCTCGCTTCCAATTTTTCTTCATATTTTCCTTAAGTTTGTTTGTTTATTTGATGAGGGCTTAACGGCACCACGACAACGAGGGTCAAATTGTGCCTGAAAGGTCAGATCATTTTAGAGGTAGGAAGGAAAGGAAACAGGGGGAGAATGAGAGAAATTCAAGAACGAAAGGTCAGAAAGCTGTGATCAAGAGGGGAGGTGCATGGTTGAAACAAAAACAAAGTAGAGAGGGGTGGATGAGGAGAATTTAATATGTGTCAGTTTCTTATCTTTCCATACAACAGAGCAGCTGATACTTTGTTAATAAATTACAGAGCATTCCAAACTGGTTCATACCTGTCCTTGAAAAGACATCTAGCTTTCCTTTCCAATAATCCACGTAATTTTCCAAGTTTTTTACCCTTTTCAGTTGAGAGGAAGGGTAAAAAGTCATGTCTTGGTATATAAAATGGCTTGCCATTGGTTGGATTTCCTGGTTGTGGGCGGAGCTTGGTGTTGACAAGCAATGATGTGATGGTTCTAATTGCTATACATGTACACTGGCAAATCTCTATATCTTCCTGCCAAATAAACATAAGAAAGAAACATATTTTGTGTTTGATTTATTTTCTATTAAAGCTACGGTGCACACAGCCTCAGAACTAAAAAACTATGAATGCTATAGTCAACCCAAATTCGACAACGAGTGAACACACAATTACAATGACGGGGTCGTCGCCTGCGTATTTAGTTATGATAGTAACAATGCTATCTCGAAACACTTAATATGACCCGGACGATAACACAGGTACGACGTACGGACAGACATAACATCGACAACCAAGTCAATGTCCACGGCCTTTGATAACCAGTTGTGGTGCACTGGCGTGTCTACCCAACCCAGGCTTGAACCCAGGGCCTTGTGGTCTGTAGACAGATATGATAAGCGCTACACCACAGTTAGTAGACAAAAACTGCATTAAGTAAACCATTTAAAAGTTTTATTTTGGCTGTTCAAAAATCAAATGTCAAGGCCGTTCTGGCGTCAGAAAGGGAAGATGAGAAAATGGAAACTGCATGGCTTTTAAACACACGAGGTGTATGCAGCGGCTGTGGTATCTACACCTCTCTAGTAAATCAAGAGGAATGAGTATTTTACAGCCGATGTATGTTGGCATTTCATAAAGGTTCTAAATACAAAAATGTATATGCCTCTTAATGACTTTCATGTAAGAGCCAAGTTGTTATCTGATGTTTATCCAAGAAAACTGAATTTCAAGCTCATCTACTGGTACATTGTGGTGTGGCACCTTCACTGAGGGCTGACACAGACACATCATTGCTTCTCAATTTGCGCTTATTTTACTCCCATTTTAAGGAATTTACATTGGCTACCCATTCATCATAGAATTCTTTTAAAAATACTTGTTTTTGTGTACAAGTCTACTCATGCATTGTCTCCCACATATATTTCTGATCTTTTAATCCCATATAAGTCTCCCCGCCAGTTCATGCGTTCTAATTTCAAACTTCAATTAGCTATTCCACGTACTTCTAGAACATGGGGTAAACGTTCATTTTCTTCTGCTGCCCTCTTTTTATGAAACAGACTTCCAGACAACATCAAACTTAGTCCTTTCCTCAATTCTTTTCAATCATCATTTAAGACATTTCTCATGTGTTCTAATTCTGTTCAATTTTAAGCTTATATTTGTTCTTGTATGTATGTATTTTGCAGTATTCTTAATTATTATTTCTTTTTTGTTCACATTGTTTTGCATTAATTGTTGTGTCGCTGCGCCACGAACATCACTTTTGATGGATACTGGCACATAAGAAGTATTCATTATTATTATTATCATCGAAAGAATTTTTAATCCAAATTGTGAGGCGTTTCTGTGAGGTACATGGGAAGTGAAAAAAAGGACAATCCTTGATAATCAATCTTACCTCTGGTATTCTCTCTTCTGACAAATCTGGAGGCCCAACGACTCCCAACAAAGCTGCCCAAGTTTCCTCAAATTGCTGACGAGATGTCCAGCCTGGAAAAGAATCATTTTCATTCTGTTTATTCACTACCCAAAATGGCAATTAAACCTTTTTATTCATAAGCTGTTTTAATTATGATTCAGGCTTTAGACATGCCAAAAAGTTTCTCTTTAAGCCTACCAGCACCTGACACAATCCTGAAAACTCAGGTATGGCAATTACCAACTCAATTTCCTGTTCCAATTTCCACTCCAAACAATGATTGTTTATCTGCCATTCCCATGCACACCACAGCCCAGTAGCCGAAGGTTATTTGTGTATAAGATTACAGAAAGTCAGTGCTGAGTAATCAGGACACTTTTGTGATTAAAATCACTCACCCATGTTAGGTGTTTTAGTGGGGGAAATTTGTTTGCAAACTGGTGATAGAATAGCTTTGTATCTTATGCCTGAGGTGATGTATGCATTAACTGTGAATGATTGAAAAACCATTTCTCCTAAGAAAAGATATTGCTTCATGGAAGCACAGCAACTCCCAGGAGGGGGAGGGGGGGTGGGTAGGGAGGGGGGCACTTTCATATTTGAGGTACAGTATATATACGTGCCACCCAAGCAGGAGCCTTTTTGCACCATTTTCATAGTGCAGGTGTCTTTTTTTCCCTTTAAATAAAAAAATGTACTAAACATTATCATTATTATTATTATTCTATTTTTGTATTTTTAGTTTAAAAAAGTCTCTTTTCATCATTTTCGTAGTGCAGGTCCCAAAAATGAAGTTTTACTGTGTTAATTATGTACTGCTGGTCTATTTTTACAATAATTTTGTTGAATACTCGATTACTGCAGGTATCAAAATTGACCACTATCAGGATTACCTCTCCCCCTCCATTAATGGGAAGATGTCCACAAGCTCCTGACCACCTGTTGTACATGCCTCCAGAATCCCCAAGAGAGATAAACTTTTCAATTTACTATGGCAGTTCAGGAATTTAGCTCAAAGTGTATACAATTACAAACAAATATATTTTCTCCTTTAACAATGTAATAAGTCTTAATCATCGATATCGTGTACATATGCTTATCATGCAGATATCCTCAATTTCCTTCTTGCTATGAGAACGCATTTTAAACACCAGCTGCACTTATTGTTCAGAGATTAACTGGTTCTGTAAACAATTTATCCACTCAATATTTATACTTATCGTTCATGAGTGACATTAAAGGTCAATGATGGTCAAGCTTTATTTTTACTGAACTGCCAAAAATAGCCAAAAATGGCAGATGGGGAATAAGGGAGATGTACACAACATCTTTACATAAGAGTTATACATGGTCAGGAGTGGGATTATCATCCAGTGCCATGGGTAATTTGTGAATGCCACTCAGGTACTGTTTGCAGGACAGGAGAGGTTAGGTGCCCCTAGTGTCCTTGATGGGCATACTAGGGTCATGAACTTACATAGCAGTCAGAAATATATCCATTTCAATACTACAGATGCAGAGCAGGGTACTAGTGTGAATGGTGACATTTTGTTTGTTTGTTTGTTTGATGAGGGCTTAACGGCACCATGACAACGAGGGTCAAATTGTGCCTGAGAGGTCAGATCATTCTAGAGGTAGGAAGGAAAGGAAACAGGGGGAGAATGAGAGAAATTCAAGAACAAAAGGTCAGAAAGCTGTGATTGAGAGGGGAGGTGCATGGTTGAGACAAAAACAAAGTAGAGAGGAGGTGGAAGAGGAGAATTAAATATGGTGGCATTATTGGCTGCACAAGGGGAAAACTCAACTTAGCATAATCTTGGGGACTTAAAATGGTATAGGTGTGTGTGGATGATTGGCTTTTATGTAAAGTGTTTTGATAAGACACATGTGCTCTAGAAAATGATATATATATAAGCACCTCATACTTTCTCACCATGTAAGGGTTTACAAGGACTTTATCAATGGTTATTTGTCATTATTGACATAATAATTTGAAATAATATTGTCAATTTAGACTTTATCAATGGTTATTTGTCATTATTGACATAATAATTTGAAATAATATTGTCAATTTAGACTTTATTAATGGTTATTTGTCATTGTTGACATAATAATTTGAAATAATATTGTCATTGTTTTTAGACTTTATCAATGGTTATTTGTCATTGTTGACATAATAATTTGAAATAATATTGTCACTTGATTCTTACTATCATTATAATATTTTTCTTTCATATCAATGAACTTATTTTTAGATTAACCCCTGAACTTATCTTAATGTACATACTGACATCCCATTGACCAATGAAGTGGAGATTTTCAAAATTATCACATACTTCAAAATAATTCATGAGTAACAGCCACTCAAAATGTTTGCATACATTCATTAGGCTAATCTGCATTCTTATGGTTGTTAAAAAGTAGGATTATACAAGAAAAAATGCACATGAAACAGTGTTTTCAGCCATTTTGTTTTATGATTGATTGAGATCAGCTGGTCATTAAAAAGGTGTCATAGTGCCAGAGAGATTAAATCATGCCAGAATAACTTACTGGTGCTGTTTAGAGGAATGTCAACTAAAAGGTGTAAAACAAAGGAGGTTGAGGGAGAAAGACCATATAACAGAGCAGGAAAAGTCACTTGTAAGGGAGGAGAGAGTTCAACAATCTTACATTCATTTCCTGTCTGTCTGTCTTCAGAAGACACTGTTACTGTTGACATATGTTTGTTTGTTTGGTGAGGCTTAACAGCACCACAACAGCAAAGGTCAAATTGTGCCCAAGAGGTCAGATTATATCACAGGTAAAAAAAAAGGTAAGAGGATTTATCGGAGAATAGGTTGAGAGTGAATAGACATGAAGCTAGGATCATAAAAGGATGTGCAATGGGGTAAAAAGAATAAAATATGGAAGTGGGGGCGTGGGGAGGATGGAAAAGGAAGAATAAATATAGTTGTAGAGGGAGGTATGATGAAGAAAGGAGATAATTTAATCCAAGGAATTTTTCTGGAGGAGCTCGGCAATGGAATTGTAAGGAGTGAAGGTTTGATTTATTTTGATAAGATTGCATGACAGTTCAGAACATACTGTTATTGTTGACATACATAAATTTTGATCTGGTATATAGTTGATATATACTTCCTTGATATATATTATAGTTAATGTAGTTTATTTGTTTGTTTGGTGAAGTTTAACGGCACCATGACAACGATGGTCAAATTGTGCCAGAGAGATTAGATTGTGTCAGAGGTGCAAAGAGAATGGAGAAGTCAGGTAGAGTGTACTAGGTGGGTATAAGTCTGGAGAAGGTTAGGACAAGTTAGATATTGTTATAGTAGCAGGTAAGGTGTAGGAAGGAGATTATTTTTTCTGGGGAGTTATTGCAGAATAGCTCATCAATGGAGTTGAAGGGATTGAGGAGAGCTCTGAGGTGGGTGAAGAATCGGCAGTCAATGAGGATGTGTTTGACTGTAAGGGGACCCATAACATTTGTGGCAGAGAGGTGGGTGAGGGGGAGGATGAGGGGAAGGGGGTCAGTGAGAATATTGATGTAGAGTTTACAGGTTTACAAGGAGAGCTCACCAATTGTGTTTATTCGGTTCACAAACTCCTTGAGAATATCCCTGTCCTTCATCATCTCAAGAGGAATTGGCGGGAAATCCATCTCTGAATTCTCCTCAGTGGTTGGATTCCAACCCATCTTCCACGACGAGGGAGGGGTCCTTACATATGTGTTGGTCATTGGGAGTCGAGCCATGCTAACGATCACCTCTCTGATTGGTTGCTGCAGAAAGAGTGGAATTGAGCTCAGTGTTGGCCGATCCGAGGGTGGGCTGTCCTGAGGTTGAATAAATTCCACGAGGTTGGACACCTGATGGCAAGATTCTAGTACTGTTTGGAAATCTGCGGAAAATCAAGAAGTTATTTTTTCTCTTCTGTATATTTGTTCTCTTTTTTTCAATCAGTTACAAAAAGCATACAAAAATATAAAGAAAAACAAATAATAAACATCATTTTGTTGGAACCAATGAAAAGGTGATATAAAAATAAAAAAATAAAAAAATAATTGATATAAAATAAGGAACCATGTTTGCACATTCTAAGAATTCTTACAGATCAAATCAAACCAAGGTGACCAGTACTTTCCCCACTTATTAGACATATTTTCTTTCAAGATAACCTATTGCAATAAAAAATGATCTTTTAAATATTTGTCCATTTCAACAACTGACGGTATTTTACCCTTTAATTTTGTCTGAAAAATGTAAAACTTCATTAAAATTATAATCATATTTAGCAACTATCTCCAACAATACCAAGTATGATTAACTCTGTAGACATATGTGGAACAAATGCTACTTTTCGTAAGAATAGTCAAAATGAATCCATAGTGGACATGCTAGTGAACAATAGAAATAATAAATGTTGCAATGACTCAACATGAGACTTACAAAAGAAGCAAGAATTATTAGAGACAAAGCCCATCAAGAATTTGATACATTTATTCAAACCAATCTCGTCAACAGAGAGTTAAGAAATAGTAATTGTGACTACAGTGGTTTAAGAGAACACATAAAAGGTTCTAGTTTAAGAAACAAGAAGCCATTTCAAGCAATGCATTATCAAATAGTCAGTCATTACTCCAACAGAAAAATAAGTTTTAAATCAGCAAAAAATGTGGAAATTAAAAACAGGTTTTTTTTTCTTCTTACAAATCTTTCTTGATATCTTAAGGACAAATTCAAGAATGCATTAAAGAGAATATGGACCCAATAAAACTAAATAGATTTGAAAAATTATAAATGAATGGAATACTTTTAAAAGTGGCAGCTTTACACATCGGCAACAACTATGGTTAATATAATAAATAATACAATCTTAAAAGTATCGATTGGAAAAATATCAACCTTCACCCTCTCCTACGTTATTTCTTCAAATGGCTGTGATGAATACATACTGTACAAACCAAAAAACTCTTAAAGGAAAATTCTCGTGAACTTTTATTTACACATATATGATAGAGGACTATAAAAGAAACAATTTGGTATAAAGATCATGTTGATATCTTTTGTTTTTTAACCCTTACTCTACCACGCGGCAATATTGTCGCCGTTTTCAAACAACTTTATTCTAAAAATAAAATCGGGTACCTATAGGAGTAATCTTGGTATCATTTTAAGGTACTCGGATATTTCTTTCACAAATATTTTTTTATAGGAGTACAAATCTTTGAGAAAAAGTAGCTTGTAAATGTGTGAAAATCAAAAATTGCCTTAAAAAATTGACAAAAAATGTTGTTTTTTTTCTTTTAATTCTTACAATAATTTCAAGATCACATTTTTTCTTTAAAATCAAACATGCACGTTCTGAGACATGATAGTATTGATTTCTGGTCTAATTTGTATAATCCCTACCTGTAATCTTTTGTTCTCGAGAAATTTCTTTAAAATTTTATGTATTTCTGCAATTTTTGACATAATTTTTTCAAAACATTGTGCACCACAACTGTACATCACACATGCTTCGCTGAACCGCCGTTCAAAACTGCTTGCAATTTCCTTTCATTTGATATATAAATAAAGGCATACCCCCTCTATTTGGGTCCTCTTCTATAATAATTAAATTTCACCACGGCATTTTCAGTGACTACGTAGTGTTGTGATATAAACGCGGCCAGCACGCAACCGCACCAGGTTCGAGTCCCGCTGAGACTACTGCGTTATAATTTTTCTGCAGCGGTTTTCAGGGGTCATTTGACTAAATTCGTTTTTATTATTTTTTCATCTTTCCCTTCTTGCTAAAATCGTACATTAGCATCATGGAAATTTTTTTTTTTATAAAGAATCTTAACTATATAACACAAATCTGTTTTCAATATTTACAAGAAATTATACTGGTGCAAAATTTGACCCATTTGTTGACCAAATTTAGCCAAAAACTGCTTAATTTGCATTAATTTTTGTCCCATTTTGGCTTTCATTACTCAAAAGATCAATATCTTAGCTTCCATTCAAACCAAACTTGTAATGAAAGAAAATGAAAGCAAAGTTGTCAAAAATGCATATGAAAAAAAAAAATCCAAAATTGGGCTCACATTTTTCAAACCCCTGGTAGAGCAAGGGTTAATAGTCTTGTCATATATATGAAAATAATTTAATTGTTACACAGTTAGTAAGACAAGCAAATCTGGGTTTCAAAAACTTCAACCAATGACTGAATGATAGAATGATTTGAACCTTTATATCGACATAAGAACAAATGTTACATTCGACTTGATGTTTGTAGCAAACAAAGAATTCATTGAAAATCTTTGGTGTAATATTTTGTGCAATGAAATACTGATGTGAGAATGATAGAATGATTTGAACCTCTATATCGACATAAGATCAAATGATACGCTTAACTTGATGCTTGTAGCAAACAAAGAATTAATTAAAGATCTTTCGTGAAATATTTTGTGCAATGAAATACTGATGTGAGAGTATTGCAGATAGTCAGACATTTGCTCACCAAGAACAAAAACAAAACAACAATAAAGTGTACCATAGCACAATGCACAATAAGTAACATAATGAAGTCTAAACTTAGCAATATATTTTGGGTCTTAAGCCCCGACAAAATCTAAAATCTGTCAGGATCTATATTGCTCACAAGAGAAAGTACAATCCAGCACAAGCAATTAGCAATTACACCAGGAATTTCCACACACTTCACCTCATTTTCCATGGTCATAATCTGACATCGATAGTAAACAATTTTCACTGCAGCTGCACTAACTTTCACACTCAACACAACGACAAAAGTATTCCCCTGTGGTCAACGCATCTGGCTTGAAGTATTTATTTATAAAATAGGATGGTATCTAACAGTGAAGGTTTTGTTTGTTTATTGATGAGTGATTTTAAGTGATGTTTTTGTTCAATTGTGTAAGGCTTTGAGGATTTTGGACTGAAAATCCATTGCAACAGATTTTCATGATTCTGCCACACCAAAACACACACATCTAGGAGAAACAGCCCACCAAACCACCACAAAGGTATAAAACATACAAATAAATTACTATAAATCAATACAAATGCATAAAACCAGCCTCACACAGAAAATCAAAATGGACATGCATATCTAAATTACATTGTGTTTTCTTCAAGGACTCACATTAAAGGAGAAGTATAGAGAACACATCTAAATCACTCATCTTCCTGTTAATACATAACAAATTTACTCACGCGGCGATATTAAACGTTTGGGGTCTTTGGCCCCGCCTCCCGAGCGCATTTTCAAAATACTGCTGGTAGAGTAAGGGTTAATCAACCCGCGACATATGCGCCCACCCAAAAATATAGGCAGCATGATCGGTGGGCGCCCAGCGGGTCCCGACAGCGAAAGGGGCCCGACTTTTCTGCCTGGAAGACAGAGGACCCTTCAATAATCACGTCTTGATTAACCCTTACTCTACCACGCCATGCGATATTATCGCGTTTTGGGTGCCCCGTCTTTGGCCCCGCCTCCCGAGCGCATTTTCAAAATAGTGCTGGTAGAGTAAGGGTTAATACATAACAAATTTGACAACAACAAAAAACTTCAAACATGGTTTGCCATGATGGTGTACCTTGATGGTTTGCCATGATGGTGTACCTTGATGGTTTACCATGATGGTATACCTTGATGGTTTGCCATGATGGTGTACCTTGATGGTTTGCCATGATGGTGTACCTTGATGGTTTGCCATGATGGTGTACCTTGATGGTTTGCCATGATGGTGTACCTTGATGGTTTGCCATGATGGTGTACCTTGATGGTTTGCCATGATGGTGTACCTTGATGGTTTGCCATGATGGTGTACCTTGATGGTTTGCCATGATGGTGTACCTTGATGGTTTGCCATGATGGTGTACCTTGATGGTTTGCCATGATGGTGTCCCTTGATGGTTTGCCATGATCATGTACCATGATGGTTTGCCATGATGGTGTACCTTGATGGTTTGCCATGATGGTGTACCTTGATGGTTTGCCATGATGGTGTATCTTAATGGTTTGCCATGATGGTGTACCTTGATGGCTTGCCATGATGGTGTACCTTGATGGTTTGCCATGATGGTGTACCTTGATGGTTTGCCATGATGGTATACCTTGATGGTTTGCCATGATGGTGTACCTTGATGGTTTGCCATGATGGTGTACCCTGATGGTTTGCCATGATAGTGTACCTTGATGGTTTGCCATGATGGTGTACCTTGATCATGTACCATGATGGTTTGCCATGATGGTGTACCTTGATGGTTTGCCATGATGGTGTACCTTGATGGTTTGCCATGATGGTGTACCTTGATGGTTTGCCATGATGGTGTACCTTGATGGTTTGCCATGATGGTGTACCTTGATGGTTTTGCCATGATGGTGTACCTTAATGGTTTGCCATGATGGTGTACCTTGATGGTTTGCCATGATGGTGTACCTTGATGGTTTGCCATGATGGTGTACCTTGATGGTTTGCCATGATGGTGTACCTTGATGGTTTGCCATGATGGTGTACCTTGATGGTTTGCCATGATGGTGTACCTTGATGGTTTGCCATGATGGTGTACCTTGATGGTTTGCCATGATGGGTGTACCTTTGATGGTTTGCCATGATCGTGTACCTTGATGGTTTGCCATGATGGTGTACCTTGATGGTTTGCCATGATGGTGTACCTTGATGGTTTGCCATGATGGTGTACCTTGATGGTTTGCCATGATGGTGTACCTTGATGGTTTGCCATGATGGTGTACCTTGATGGTTTGCCATGATGGTGTACCTTGATGGTTTTTGCCATGATCGTGTACCTTGATGGTTTGCCATGATGGTGTACCTTGATGGTTTGCCATGATGGTGTACCTTGATGGTTTGCCATGATGGTGTACCTTGATGGTTTGCCATGATGGTGTACCTTGATGGTTTGCCATGATGGTGTACCTTGATGGTTTGCCATGATGGTGTACCTTGATGGTTTGCCATGATGGTGTACCTTGATGGTTTGCCATGATGGTGCACCTTGATGGTTTGCCATGATGGTGTACCTTGATGGTTTGCCATAATTCAAAAACTAATAGCTTTTTTCCCCTTGAAAATTAAAAGACTATTCCTGTCAAAAGCTATGGTTGGTTGATAGTTTGAACTTAAAGATTTGTTTCTTTTAATGGACTATAAATACATAGGCATCTATAGTACCTAAGCCCAAACATTGCTTTCATTTTAAGAATTATAGCCAACAGTTTTGTCAATGATGAAAATCTGTTGCAATAGATTTTCAGTCCCAAATCCTACAAGGTTGAAGAAAAAAAACATCACTTAAGATCACTCATCAATAAACTAACAAAATTTTCACTGTTAAATACCATCCTATATGTTTCTTTCATGAAGGCTTATCCTAGTTGACCACAGGGGAATGCTTTTGTCCTTGTGTTGAGTTTGAAAGTCAGTGCAGTTGCAGTGAAATTTGTTTACTATCATTGTCAGATTATGACCATAGAAAGTGAGGTAAAGTGTGTGGATTGTAGAAATAAGAAATCCCTGGTTTTAATTGCTTGTGTTGGATTGTGGTTGCTGTTGTGAGCAATTCATAAATATAGACCCAGACAGATTTGAGATTTTGTCGGGGAAAATTTTTTTATTGCGAGGTTTAGACTTAATCTTTGAGTACATTTGAGAAGAGTATGTGGTGAAATGATTCAGGTTTTTAAGTTCCTATCTGGTAGTGATGCTTTGACTTCCTGTTATTTCTTGCATGTTTAAGCCAATCCTCATGTGACACGTGGTAACAGTTTAAAGTTGACCAAAGTTTCTCATGGATAGATATTCGGCATTTTAGCTTTTGCAATTACTGTTGTTATGAGTGGAATGGTTTGCTTTAGCTCCTGTCCTGTTTACAATTTCAAAATCAAAATTGATAAGTTCTTTACTAACTCTGGGAGCCTTTGATTATTTTGTGGTGGTATTAGTTTGAGATTTTTATGGGGTGACTAACCCTTCTTAGCCCGTCAACTTGTTATATTATTTAAGGTGTCTGAAAATTTTTGAAAACACTCTTCTTGACATTTTGCTGGAATCTTTTTCTTGGATTGTTATTTGAACGATGCTGCTTTTGTGGTCACATTTTATTTGATCACATTTGTCTTGATCTGACACACACAGAATGTAAGATGTTGCTGCATTGAGATGACTAGAGGCCAAATATGTTGCTTTTTAAATGATGCATATTAAAAAAAAATGCCACACAACCTCCTCTCTCAATTTCATTTAAAAAAGAGCACCTCTAATACAACATCCACTCCAATCTTGTCAAGGTCAGGTCTGATAAGAGGGAAGGGTAGCAAAGGGGCCAGATTCCCTGATAGGGCCTACACTACTTATCTACTTCCCCGGTGCTTATATAGTGCAGAATCCCAAGGTCCTCTGCACTTTACACAACAAAACAAAACTCCACACACAAATAATCCAACGATAAAGTAAAAACATGAACATGAAAAGAGATGAACACAAAACTAGTGCTACTATACAAGAAGTGTTTCTCAAAGAGAAATGATTTCAGGTGTTTTTTGGACACATTAATGGAGGTACTGTTTCTGATTTCAAAGTAAATCATTCCACAGTGGTGGGCTGGCATGATACAAAGCTTGAATACTCAGTGGTGGGCTCGCATGATACAAAGCTTGCTTATTCAGTGGTGGCCCGGCATGATACAAAGCTTGCTTACCCAGTGGTGGCCTGGCATGATACAAAGCTTGCTTACCCAGTGGTGGCCCGGCATGATACGAAGCTTGCTTACTTAGTGGTGGCCCGGCATGATACAAAGCTTGCTTACCCAGTGGTGGCCCGGCATGATACAAAGCTTGCTTACCCAGTGGTGGGCTTGCATGATACAAAGCTTGCTTACTCTGTGGTGGGCCGGCATGATAAAAAGCTTGCTTACCCAGTGGTGGCCCGGCATGATACGAAGCTTGCTTACCCAGTAGTGGCCCAGCATGATACAAAGCTTGCTTACCCAGTGGTGGCCCCGCATGATACGAAGCTTGCTTACCCAGTGGTGGGCCGGCATGATACAAAGCTTGCTTACCCAGTGGTGGCCCGGCATGATACAAAGCTTGATTACCCAGTGATGGCCCGGCATGATACAAAGCTTGCTTACCTAGTGGTGGCCCGGCATGATACAAAGCTTGATTCCCCACTTTCTTTTTTGAAGGATAAGTAACTAGAGTGCACCCCCAAAATGTCATTGTCAAGTTTTTCATGAATCTGCACAATTTTCTATCAATTTTTGGAAAATCAGCAAAAAACAAACAAAACCAAAGCATCCAAAAGATGGTCAAGACACAGTATCAAAAATGAATCTAAAATTTAAGGGAAATAATTTTCCCACATTTGATGTGTCTCACTCTAAGAAAAATGTATATTTTCTCAAAAAAATTTATTTAAGAAAACTCTTCTACTGACAGCACATAAATACACCAAGAAGAATGACTTCAAAAAATCATGCAAAATCTGTTGATGCTACTACGATTAATACAACCAACAAAACCATGCGTTATATTTACAAAATGAGCTCACCAGAGTTTTTTGGCAAGTTTTCGATGGAAAGATGGGCGGGACAGAAAGATGACGTAATGCAGAGGAGTACTGATGAGACCGATAAAATAGAAGAGAAAGAACAGAAAATAATATGAATGCGATTATAAGAGCATTTCTGTTTCTTTGAATGATAAAGTATAGTGTTACACCACTCTGACAGACACTCACAGAAACAGAGTGGCAAAGAGAGTGTTAGAATGTCTTATTTGACTAATTTCACACATATAAGGAAAACAGGATGTTACATCTCAGAATCACTTCATTTTATATTATAAATTGATAATCAGTTTAAATGAAATCATTTCACATCTTGGGAAATAAATTTAGATGTTTTTAGGCTCTTGTTTGTAAGTGGGAACTCTGCAACAACCACATAATGGATCAAGATGACAAGTTGGAAAAAGCCAGTTTCTATCTTCGGATCAACACCAGGTTCTCACCTTGATAGTTTGAGAAATGATTAGAGAACTATACAGGGCGGGAGGAACCAAAATTGTTCTGCATTTACATGCATTTCTCTTATTTTATTTCATGGGGACGTAAGTTTGCTGGATAACTCACTATCCTACATTTCTCATATTTATTCAATTTATTTCAAGTTCCTTTAAGCTCTAAAAAAATTCATTAGCATTTTACTCATATTTACTCCACACCTATTTGCTAGGACTTTAAGTCTTCTAAGTATGTTTAATGATTTACAATTTCATAATTTTTGGCGATATTTTAATTTCATTTTTTTAATATTTCGTCGCTAATTTTACTCTAAAGTTAAATAAATACTTTTTTTGATACTGCTCTACCTGAATTACAGTAACTTACAACTGTAGTGACCGATGATCATAAAGGTTACTGCAGTTTGTCCAATTGTTCTTCAACTTGTTACTTGTTTAGGTTAGTGGCAATATACCCCATGGTTAAGTGACAATTAACGTCTCTAAGTTACGAAATAAGCCACACCCACCATAGCAACGCAGTAACTAGGTGGGGGAAACAAACCTCAAATCCCCAATCGTGAATGACTAATGCATTGACATTTAGATGTTCGCGAGGCCTGCCGCAAGCTTTGATTCGTTTATGGCACTTCTCCAGATCTTTAAAGTTTTTAGCAAAAGGAATAAACAAAATTCAGTTTGCTAAGTGTTCTGGGTAACAGCAATCAGATTTACAAAGCCCGCAGCGGGCCGTAAGTGCAATTTTTGTTCACCATTTTGCCATCACTCAGTCTGTGCGTGCAGAAATTTGTTTTGTACAGTAAATTTAATTCACTACATGAGCGCACTAGCTAGCTAGCTGTACTGTACCAGTACCACATAGGATGTTTGCCCCACTTAGTTTATACGCAGATTTTATTGCTAGGAAAATTCATGCAGTGATTGGTTGAAAAAGCTGTCAATCATCAAACCAGAGAGGTTAATTTTATCCCTTGGCTAAATGACAAGATATATATATGCAAAATGACTTTTCAAATGGGACTAGATATGCATGGTGACATGTAGTACTGATATACAGCAGTAATAAGGTGAAATGTAACGCATTATTCTGACTAATATACAGCAGTAATAAGGTGAAATGTAACGTTATATTTTTACTGATATACAGCAGTAATAAGGTGAAATGTAACATAATATTCTTACTAATATACAGCAGTAATAAGGTAAAATATATGTAATATTCTTACTGATATACAGCAGTAATAAGGTGAAATATATGTAATATTCTTACTGATATACAGCAGTAATAAGGTGAAATGTAACGTAATATTCTTACTGATATACAGCAGTAATAAGGTGAAATTTAAGATAATAATCTTACTGATATACAGCAGTAATAAGGTGAAATATACATAATGTTCTAACTGATATACAGCAGTAATAAGGTAAATGTAACATAATATTCTTACTGATATACAGCAGTAATAAGGTGAAATGTAACGTAATATTCTTACTGATATACAGCAGTAATAAAGTAAATGTAACGTAATATTCTTACTGATATACAGCAGTAATAAGGTGAAATGTAACGTAATATTCTTACTGATATACAGCAGTAATAAGGTAAATGTAACGTAATATTCTTACTGATATACAGCAGTAATAAGGTGAAATGTAACGTAATATTCTTACTGATATACAGCAGTAATAAGGTAAATGTAACGTAATATTCTTACTGATATACAGCAGTAATAAGGTGAAATGTAACGTAATATTCTTACTGATATACAGCAGTACTAAGGTGAAATGTAACGTAATATTCTTATATTGTAAAAATTAAATTTAATCAAAAAATAAATAAATATGTCTAAGTGTTACAATTAAAGTATTCAGCTAAAACACTTTTCTTGATGTTGACACGTTATACATGTCATTAGTCGATCGACAAGTAGGATTGAACTACTCTTGACAAAAAAGTTGCTACTCAAATGCGACATAGTCTCATTTGCAGATTTTCAATGAGGGCAAAACCAGTTACCTTTATTTTGAAGAATGTATTCGATGTATTAAGCACTTATAAAAATAAAATGGCACCACTTTTTAAGGCACAAAGTTTCTTCCTAATAAGCATGCATGCTCAGGGCTACGTATAGTGTGCTATTCAAACTGCCATGTACGTATATGTAAACTGGTTATATACTAGCACCACAATAACCAACAAAAAAACATTATTAGAGCAGGGGCGCTTATTAGAGCAGGGGCGCTTATTAGAGCAGGGCGCTTATTAGAGCAGGGGCGCTTATTAGAGCAGGGGCGCTTATTAGAGCAGGGGCGCTTATTAGAGCTGGGGCACTTATTAGAGCAGGGCGCTTTATTAGAGCTGGGGCGCTTTATTAGAGCTGGGCGCTTATTAGAGCTGGGGCGCTTTATTAGAGCAGGAGCGCTTATTAAAGCAGGGGCGCTTATTAGAGCAGGGGCGCTTATTAGAGCTGGGCGCTACAAAGCGGGGCGCTATTAGAGGGGGCGCTATTAGAGCAGGGGCGCTATTAGAGCTGGGGCGCTTTATTAGAGCAGGAGCGCTTATTAAAGCAGGGGCGCTTTATTAGAGCAGGGGCGCTTTATTAGAGCAGGGCGCTTATTAGAGCTGGGGCACTTATTAGAGCAGGGGCGCTTATTAGAGCTGGGGCGCTATTAGAGCTGGGGCGCTTTATTAGAGCAGGAGCGCTTATTAAAGCAGGGGCGCTTATAGAGCAGGGGCGCTATTAGAGCTGGGGCGCTTATTAGAGCTGGGGTGCTTATTAAAGCGGGGGCGCGATTAGAGGGGGCGCTTATTAGAGCAGGGGCACTTATTAGAGCTGGGGCGCTTATTAGAGCTGGGGCGCTTATTAGAGCAGGAGCGCTTATTAAAGCAGGGGGCGCTTATTAGAGCAGGGGCGCTTATTAGAGCAGGGGCGCTTATTACAGCAGGGGCGCTTATTACAGCAGGGCGCTATTAGAGCTGGGGCGCTATTAGAGCAGGGGCGCTTATTAGAGTAGGGGCGCTATTAGAGCTGGGGCTTATTGGGGCTGGGCGCTATTAGAGCAGGGGCGCTTATTAGAGCTGGGCGCTTATTAGAGCAGGGCGCTTATTAGAGCAAAGTTAGTAGCTAATTAAGCAAAACTATTTTGGGGTCTTCAAAATAAGCAAATAAATTAGTTATCTGTCTTAAAATGTTGGGGGGCGCTTATTAGATCAGGGGTGCTTATTAGAGCACTTATTAGAGCAGGGTAATGCTTTAGTCCGGTAATGCTATTTTCCAAATATTTTGGAGGTTGCCTTTGCTAGACTGAGCTCCTACTCGCAAGTTATAAGTATTTGAAAGTTACACAGTATTTGTCTGGATCATTGTTTTGTTCAACTCATCTCTTGAAATTCAATTAGTATCAACTGAAAACAGATTCTATTTTCAAAATGGATTTCTATATTTCAAAATGGATTTCTATTGTTAAAATGGACTGAAATAAAGCCTTCACATTACCATTATACTCCTTTTTGGTACTTAATACACTCTGTACCAGAATAACAAACAAAAATTGTGTGAGCTATTCTGGTACAAAATTGATTAAGTACCAAAAGAGTAGTATAATGGTAATGTGAAGGCTTTAGGCTAGTCCATTTTGACAATAGAAATCCATTTTAAAAATAGAAGCTGTTTGATGATCTAACATTGAATTAAAGAGAAAACCCAACACAGCCCACTTATCTAAACAACAATTTTTTGAAATGGTTTCAAAGTTCATGAAGTAATTTGGGAGTTATATTTGTCAAATTTTAAGCTCATTTTTGTTGAAAATACCGTTCGAACCTCTGATGATGAGTCTTTTGCAATCATTTTAGGAAGATCTTTGTACAAATACCTGTGAAAATTGAATCTAGACAACAGCCAAATTTAAAATTAAGTCATGAATGAATAATACACTTATGAGCAAAACATCAGATTTTCCTCTTTTGATGTGTTTTGTTTACATTTTTGGCAGCCATCTTGGATTTTGCTGAAAAACTAACCTGTTCAAGGAAAGGCTCATAAATCCAACTGCCCAGACATTTCCAGTGATGTCATGCTTCAATGCATATATACACAAAAGTGCATAGTATATATGCACTGAAGCATGACATTACTGGCCATGTCTGGGCAGTTCGAATTGTGAGCCGTCCTCAAAGCAAACCACCCTCATTTTCAAAGGTATGTGAATTCAAATATGCAAAAACAAAAGGGGTCAACTCAAATTTCAGGACCTGCAATCCTGGACACAAGTACTTAGCACTTTTATCCCTTCCCTTGGACTCCTGTTCGATGTTGCAAATTTTGTACCTAGAACTTTCTCTTCAAATTGTAACCCAACATGGAATAGGGATTAAACAGGGAAAAAGGTGCCAAATCGTAATCCAACATGGAATGGGAATCGAATGGAGAAAAGGTGCCAAATTGTAACCCAACTTGAAATAGGGATCAAATGGGGGAAAAGTGCCAAATTGTAACCCAACATGGAATAGGGATCGAATGGGGAAAAAGTTGCCAAACTGTAACCCAACATGGAATAGGGATCGAATGGGGAAAAAGGTGCCAAATGTTTTGTCCCTGATTGTAAAGACTGGACTATTTGTATATATTTGCTTAGCATTTTAGATTATATAAAATACACATGAATTTTGTTTTATTAAGAAGTATGAAAATAACAATAAACAGTTTGACAAAGTCTTTTTAATTCACTGCAATCCCCTAATGCAACACTGGCTGAGGTATCCGGCAACATTAGGAAGAACATTCGAAATAAAAATTGACTGAAGAATATTAAACAGTACTTTAATTTATTGCAAATAATAATTATATTTTTAATAACAAGCTGTAAAATCTGTAGCAAACCAAACCTGAATCATCCATGCTTCCCCCCTCACCCACCCCCACCCCCTTCCCTCCCGGAGACCTGGATCATGTAACCCTACCTTTAAAGACAATGTGGTGTATACTCTGAATGATGGAAATGGACCACGTCATTGATTCCTTCGTAACGAACAGAGCGGCTAGTGACGGTTGCTGCAACACCAACGTCAGTGACTCTATTACATGTCTTGTGTACGATGTCGCAACCTCTCTTGAGTTCTCGTAACTCCATTTCAAATGCTGTGAAAAAAGGGTTATAATACTAAATCACAAAAATACCAAAAGTTACTCAATTCTATTAAAAATTGAATGATTTAATTGCACAATGATGTCATATAGACATCGATATTTCAATTCTAAACAAGATCACTTTCAATCAAAGTTAATTTAGAGTTGTTTCTTGAAGTGTAGGTTACCATTTCAGTTGGTTTGTTTTGATCAGTGGTTTTAAAATCCTTTCCTGAGCCATCAAGACCCATACGGAGTTGGAATCAATTATAAAATTTCCCACGGTTCTCAACAAATATCTCGAAAATATTCCCACAAAAAATTTCAGCAGAAATAATATTCAATGTAGTGAATACATCTTATACACTTCCCTCTTGCAATTTAATGTACTTTTATCGCACAATTACATGGGGATGTTTTTTAAGCACATATTTACCACATATACTGTTGTTTACTCAAAAAATCCAAAATAAAAATAAATAAAACTTTGTTCTTAATTTGTTTGTTTGTTTGATGAGAGCTTAACGGGCACCATGACAACGAGGGTCAAAATGTGCCTGAGAGGTCAGATCATTCTAGAGGTAGGAAAGAAAGGAAACAGGGGAAGAATGAGAGAAATTCAAGAACAAAAGATCAAAAAGCTGTAATCGAGAGGAGAGGTGCATGGTTCGAAGAAAAACAAAGTAGAGAGGGGTGGAAGTGGAGAATTAAATATGGTTGTAGAGGGAAGCATGATGAAAGAAGGAGATATTTTTATCTGGGGGAATTTTCTGGAAGAACTCAGCAATTGAGTTGTGGGGAACAAGGGAAGCTCTGGGAAGGTTATACAGGGGGCAAGCAAGGAGAACGTGATAGATTGTGAGGGTGCAGTGGCAATTGTTGCAGAGGGGTTGGGGGGAGCCAATAAGGAGGTGGGAGAGAGTGAGGTGAGTGTGACCAATTCTAAGACGGGTAATATGAACGTTGTCGATACGAGAGAGGTTGTTGATGGTTTTCTTAATGATTTTTTTTTTTTTCCTGCAAATTCCCAATCTCCCCAGTTATAACTGCTGGAACCATAAGATATTTCCAGCTCAAATGCTGTTGCTTATCCCAAGTTATGGATGAGAATCAAGGACTCTTGCTGGACAGGATACCAATCATCAAAGGTTACCTCCCCAACAATGAATGCTGCTACTTATTTTTAAGAGCTGGGTGGACTGAAGCAAGTTGGGATAAAGTGTCTTGTTCAAGGACACAGTGCATGACTCGTGCCAGAAAACAGAGCCCAGTACCTTCATAATACAAGTTTGACTCTGTACCATTAAGCCAATGATCAGTGGTGTAAACTAAATTTTGTAATGGGATACCTCCATTTTTATTAATGTTAATAATGTTGATAACAACAACAGTAGTAATAATAATAATATTAATAAACAACAACAATAATAATAATAATAATAATAATAACAATACTACTACTACAAATAATAATAATAATAATAAGAATAATAATAATATAACAATAATAAGAATAGTAACAACAACAAAAAAAGGATTTTATATAGCACCCTTTTTATATAGGTATATTCAAAAATGCCTTACAAACAAACATAGCTTAAAGCTGCAGCATGCTGCCACAATTCATGGTGCAATTACCCTGCTCCCCTCTTTAATGCTGAGCACCAAGCAAGAAGGCAGTCATTTAGCAAGAAGACAGCAGGTCCCATTTAGCAAGAAGGCAGCAGGTCCCATTTAGCAAGAGGGCAGCAGGTCCCATTTAGCAAGAAGGCAGCAGGTCCCATTTAGCAAGAAGGCAGCAGGTCCCATTTAGCAATAAGGCAGTAGGTCCCATTTAGCAAGAAGGCAGCAGGTCCCATTTAGCAAGAAGGCAGCAGGTCCCATTTAGCAAGCAAAGGTTCCAGCAGGTCCCATTTAGCAAGCAGGCAGGCAGCAGGTCCCATTTAGCAAGAAGGCAGAAGGTCCCATTTAGCAAGAAGGCAGCAGGTCCCAGGCAAGAAGGCAGGGTCCCATTTAGCAAGAAGGCAGCAGGTCCCATTTAGCAAAAAAAAGTCCCATTTAGCAAGGGGTCCCAAGGCATTTTAAAAAGGCAGCAGGTCCCATTTAGCAAAAAAGGCAGCAGCAGGTCCCATTTAGCAAGAAGGCAGCGGGTCCCATTTAGCAAGAAGGCAGCAGAGTCCCATTTAGCAAGAAGGCATTTAGCAAGAAGGCCGCAGGTCCCATTTAGCAAGAAGGCAGCAGGTCCCATTTAGCAAGAAGGCAGCAGGTCCCATTTAGCAAGAAGGCAGCGGGTCCCATTTAGGCAGCAAGAAGGCAGTCCCATTTAGCAAAGAAGGCAGCAAGAAGGGTCCCATTTAGCAAGAAGGTCCCAGCAAAGGAGCAGGTCCCATTTAGCAGGTCCCATTTAGCAAGAAGCAAGGTCCCAGCAGGTCCCATTTAGCAAGAAGGCAGCAGGTCCCATTTAGCAAGAAGGCAGCAGGTCCCATTTAGCAAGAAGGCAGCAGGTCCCATTTAGCAAGAAGGCAGCAGGTCCCATTTAGCAAGAGGGCAGCAGGTCCCATTTAGCAAGAAGGCAGCAGGTCCCATTTAGCAAGAAGGCAGCGGGTCCCATTTAGCAAGAAGGCAGCGGGTCCCATTTAGCAATAAGGCAGCAGGTCCCATTTTTTAAAGTCTTTGGTATGACTCAGCTGGGATTTGATCCCATGACCTCCCCAGTGGAAAGCGGTGTTCTACCACTTGAGCTAACCAGCTAAATATATGCACATGATGCACGCTAATTAAAAAGTGACATATAATTAATTTTCTTTAAAGCAATAAGAAGTGGCAGCCAACGAACCTCAGTTGCCATGACAACCGTCCTGCAGAGACTCTTCTTTATGTCGGATCCAACTTCCAGTTTAAGAAGATGAACTGCAATCAAAAAGTCTTTTATGGACCCGATAATCCATCGCAAGTTCTTCATGTGATCTTTATTCGTGAAGAGCTCCACCATCTGTTTGGTGTACGATACGTCATCTGTGTCTTCCACTGACAGCGGCAGCATCATTTGATGGACTGATGGCAACGTCTTGACAAAGCACTGTATTTGAAATGACAACCTTGTAATGGAAGCCTGAAACAAACCTGTTTGCTCAACTTGTGGTTTAGTACTGGATACCATGCCTTGAGGTTTGACTAGTTTGGGTAAATTTTGTGTGGCACCATCTGATTCCTTGCAGATTTTGGAGGTATGCCTGTTGCTTTTTCCTTGCCAGCTGAAAGTTTAGGTTCAATCTGACCTAAAGTTTGTTGTAGACCAAAGGAGAGACACTCCTTCAGATGGGAAGGATTAAAGTCCTATCAAAGAGAAAGATGAAAAAGCGAAAATAAAATGAGGCATTGCATTGTTCCTTTAAAAACAATTAAATAATTATCAGTTAAGAAAAATTATGAGATATAAATTCAAAGAAATGTTGCTGTGAAGTGTTGTCTGATAGATGGCTATTAAAGGAAAGGTATCGTCCAATGAACAAATTTAGAAGTGAACCCTGCCGTGCTGGGAGTGTCACCTCTGGTTGTCATTTTCCCTTATTGACTGCAAGTAATCAGTGATATAAACGATAACACAGGCAAGCCCCTCTGGTGGATGCGCATGATATTAACGATAACACATGCAAGCCCCTCTGGTGGATGCGCATGATATTAATGATAACACAGGCAAGCCCCTCTGGTGGATGCGCATGATATTAATGATAACACATGCAAGCCCCTCTGGTGGATGCGCATGATATTAATGATAACACATGCAAGCCCCTCTGGTGGATGCGCGTGATATTAACGATAACACATGCAAGCCCCTCTGGTGGATGCGCGTGATATTAATGATAACACAGGCAAGCCCCTCTGGTGGATGCGCATGATATTAATGATAACACATGCAAGCCCCTCTGGTGGATCTGGCGTGATATTAACAATAACACATGCAAGCCCCTCTGGTGGATCTGGCGTGATATTAACGATAACAGATGCAAGCCCCTCTGGTGGATGCGCGTGATATTAACGATAACACATGCAAGCCCCTCTGGTGGATGCGTGATATTAACGATAACACATGCAAGCCCCTTCTGGTGGATGCGCGTGATATTAACGATAACACATGCAAGCCCCTCTGGTGGATGCGTGATATTAACGATAACACATGCAAGCCCTCTGGTGGATGCGCGTGATATTAACGATAACACATGCAAGCCCCTCTGGTGGATGCACATGATATTAACAATAACACATGCAAGCCCCTCTGGTGGATGCACGTGATATTAACGATAACACATGCAAGCCCCTCTGGTGGATGCGCGTGATATTAACAATAACACATGCAAGCCCCTCTGGTGGATGCGCGTGATATTAACAATAACACATGCAAGCCCCTTCGGTGGATGCGCGTGATATTAACGATAACACATGCAAGCCCCTCTGGTGGATGCGTGATATTACAATAACACATGCAAGCCCCTTCGGTGGATGCGCGTGATATTAACGATAACACATGCAAGCCCCTCTGGTGGATGCGCGTGATATTAACGATAACACATGCAAGCCCCTCTGGTGGATGCGCGTGATATTAACGATAACACATGCAAGCCCTCTGGTGGATCGCGTGATATTAACGATAACACATGCAAGCCCCTCTGGTGGATGCGCGTGATATTAACGTGACACATGCAAGCCCCTTGGTGGATGCGCGTGATATTAACGATAACATGCAAGCCCTCTGGTGGATGCGGCGTGATATTAACAATAACACATGCAAGCCCCTCTGGTGGATGCGCGTGATATTAACGTGACACATGCAAGCCCCTCTGGTGGATGCGCGTGATATTAACGATAACACATGCAAGCCCCTCTGGTGGATGCGCGTGATATTAACGATAACACATGCAAGCCCCTCTGGTGGATGCGCGTGATATTAACGATAACACATGCAAGCCCCTCTGGTGGATGCAGCGTGATATTAACGATAACACATGCAAGCCCCTCTGGTGGATGCACGTGATATTAACGATAACACATGCAAGCCCTCTGGTGGATCGCGTGAAATTAATGATAACACATGCAAGCCCCTCTGGTGGATGCGCGTGAAATTAATGATAACACATGCAAGTTCCTCTGGTGGATGCGCGTGATATTAACGATAACACATGCAAGCCCCTCTGGTGGATGCGCGTGATATTAACAATAACACATGCAAGCCCTCTGGTGGATGCGCGTGATATTAACAATAACACATGCAAGCCCCTCTGGTGGATGCGGCGTGATATTAACGATAACACATGCAAGCCCCTCTGGTGGATCGCGTGATATTAACGATAACACATGCAAGCCCCTCTGGTGGATGCGTGATATTAACGATAACACATGCAAGCCCCTCTGGTGGATGCACGTGATATTAACGATAACACATGTAAGCCCCTCTGGTGGATGCGCGTGATATTAACGATAACATATGCAAGCCCCTCTGGTGGATGCGCGTGATATTAACGATAACACATGCAAGCCCCTCTGGTGGATGCACGTGATATTAACGTGACACATGCAAGCCCCCCTCTGGTGGATGCACGTGATATTAACAATAACACATGCAAGCCCCTCTGGTGGATGCACGTGATATTAACGATAACACATGCAAGCCCCTCTGGTGGATGCACGTGATATTAACGATAACACATGCAAGCCCCTCTGGTGGTTGCACGTGATATTAACGATAACACATGCAAGCCCCTCTGGTGGATGCGCGTGATATTAACAATAACACATGCAAGCCCCTCTGGTGGATGCGCGTGATATTAACAATAACACATGCAAGCCCCTTCGTGGATCTGGCGTGATATTAACGATAACACATGCAAGCCCCTCTGGTGGATGCGCGTGATATTAACGATAACACATGCAAGCCCCTCTGGTGGATGCGCGTGATATTAACGATAACACATGCAAGCCCCTTCGGTGGATGCGCGTGATATTAACGATAACACATGCAAGCCCTCTGGTGGATGCGCGCGTGATATTAACGATAACACATGCAAGCCCCTCTGGTGGATGCGTGATATTAACGATAACACATGCAAGCCCCTCTGGTGGATGCGCGTGATATTAACGATAACACATGCAAGCCCCTCTGGTGGATCGCGCGTGATATTAACGATAACACATGCAAGCCCTCTAGTGGATCGCGTGATATTAACGATAACACATGCAAGCCTATCTGGTGGATGCGCGTGATATTAACAATAACACATGCAAGCCCCTCTGGTGGATGCGCGTGATATTAACGATAACACATGCAAGCCCCTCTGGTGGATGCGCGTGATATTAACGATAACACATGCAAGCCCCTCTGGTGGATGCGCGTGATATTAACGATAACACATGCAAGCCCCTCTGGTGGATGCGCGTGATATTAACGTGACACATGCAAGCCCCTCTGGTGGATGCGCGTGATATTAACGATAACACATGCAAGCCCCTCTGGTGGATGCACGTGATATTAACGATAACACATGCAAGCCCCTCTGGTGGATGCGCGTGATATTAACGATAACACATGCAAGTTCCTCTGGTGGATGCACGCGTGATATTAACAATAACACATGCAAGCCCCCTGGTGGATGCGTGATATTAACGATAACACATGCAAGCCCCTTCGGTGGATGTGCGTGATATTAACAATAACACATGCAAGCCCCTCTGGTGGATGCGCGTGATATTAACGATAACACATGCAAGCCCCTCTGGTGGATGCGCGTGATATTAACGATAACACATGCAAGCCCCTCTGGTGGATGCGCATGATATTAACGATAACACATTCAAGCCCCTCTGGTGGATGCGAGTGATATTAACGTGACACATGCCAGCCCCTCTGGTGGATGCGCATGATATTAACGATAACACTTGCAAGCCCCTCTGGTGGATGCGCGTGATCGATAACATCGCAGATTTCTCGCAATCAATAAGGAAAATTAAAAACCAAAAGTAATGTTTCCATCACGGCGCCGTTCATTTCTGGATGTATTGATGGGACGATACCTCATGTTTAATGTATGTGTATATGTTGACTTTTCCATTTGAGAGTTGTTGCATTTCAAAGATTTCATTGGTGTGTTGAAAAGTGATCTTGCAGGGTACAATGTGATGTCCTAAAGGTAGATCCAGGAAATTTTTGAGTATTTTTAATAATTTGTTTGATATTTTTTTAACTGTTTTCTTTTACTTAGAGTGTTAGGTACATGAGTAGATGCAAAGCATGTCCTTCTAAACTGTACACTGTGAGGTCACGCTGTTAAAATATTTCAAATGCAATAACTACAAAACAGAAAAAGATACCAAGATGATTTTTGCACCAAATTGTTTCTTTAATAGTCCTCTTATCATATATATGACAATGAAAATACACAGGAATATTCATTTAACATTTTCTATTTGTAGATTCTCTGGTACTGGGCTCCTGTTCATTTGGTTGATACTTATAAACAAGACCACAATGTCTAGTTTTAATTCTAGAATATTAGGGTATTCAATAACCTTCTTAATAATAATATTGTATCGCTGACCTCCTTCAAAACTAAGCTTAAAAACTTTTTTGTTTAAAAAGACATTAATCTAATGTGCAGCTTGATCCATTGTATTTCTATTTATGTTGTCATTTCTGTATTCTTATTTTTGTTTTTGTATCTAATTTTTTTGTATGTAAAGCGCTTTTTAATATTTTTACAAAATTAGCACTATATAAATTTGTGTATCATCATCATCATCATCATCATCATCATCATCATCATCATCATTATTATTATTATTTCTATTATTTCTATCATTATTCTTCAGCTGTCCATCGTCTCCGATATTGACTGCTGGGAAAAACTAATTGTGGCAATTCCTGGCTATCCTGTGTGAGGATAAACCTGCATTTGAGCAGAAGTAATGTGTACATACAACCAGTAAGAGTAGCAGTATTGCGCTACATTTCATGTTGCCTGACATCTCTCTCATTTCTCTTGAGTTCCATGAGGATGGTTGTATTTCTTACTGCAGTTCTCCATTTAACCCTATCTTCAGCGAACTCCTCATGGTCCACAGCAATATCCATTTTTTTAGGCTTCATTTAAGGTTCTTTGCAACAAAGGTTTTGTCCTTTTCTACCTACAGTTAGAACACACTCTTTGGCAGCTGATGGTCTGGCATTCTAAAAACATACCAAGCCTACAGTACCTTAATTGAGATGCTGTGAGTAACGACATGGCACTTGGCATTCCACCTCACTGTAGGATTGGGACCTCTGTCCTGCCACTCAATGCTGGGATGCAATTTGAATAGAAAGTTTTTGGCAAGATATGTGCAACAATTGCACAGGGGTATAAGGGGAGGCACAAATTGCCAAACATGTTTGTCTGGGATTTGAGGTCGTCATACTTACCTTCATCATAAGAATGGCCACCAGATCATCATGATTTTATCATTATACTTACCTTCATCATAAGAATGGCCACCAGATCATCACAATTTTAGATCGTTATACTTACCTTCATCATAAGAATGGCCACCAGATCATCATGATTTCATATCGTTATACTTACCTTCATCAAAAGAATGGCCACCAGATCATCATGATTTCATATCTTTATACTTACCTTCATCATAAGAATGGCCACCAGATCATCACGATTTGAGGTCGTCATACTTACCTTCATCATAAGAATGGCCACCAGATCCTCATGATTTGAGGTCATCATACTTACCTTCATCATAAAAATGGCCACCAGATCATCATGATTTCATATCGTTATACTTACCTTCATTATAAGAATGGCCACCAGATCATCATGATTTCATATCGTTATACTTACCTTCATCATAAGAATGGCCACCAGATCATCATGATTTCATATCATCATACTTACCTTCATCATAAGAATGGCCACCAGATCATCATGATTTCAGATCGTTATACTTACCTTTATCATAAGAATGGCCACCAGATCATCATGATTTCATATCGTTATACTTACCTTCATCATAAGAATGGCCACCAGATCATCATGATTTCATATCATTATACTTACCTTCATTATAAGAATGGCCACCAGATCATCATGATTTCATATCGTTATACTTACCTTCATTATAAGAATGGCCACCAGATCATCATGATTTCAGGTCATCATACTAACCTTCATCATAAGAATGGCCACCAGATCATCATGATTTCAGATCATCATACATACCTTCATCATAAGAATGGCCACCAGATCATCTTGGTCCAGATGAGAAAGCAGCTGAGCGCAAACACGGCTAGATGGGATTGGCTTCTCATGCTTGCTGCATGTCTCCTTGACAACTGACATGTACCACTCCTGTGGTGAGAGTGAAACAATAATGCTTATACAATTATATCATAACCATTTACTGTTACGCAGCAAAAAATGCCGTTAAATATTGGTTAAAAGTTTTAAAACATGATAGAAGTCGCTACACTTATATCTCATACATCATTGTCATAAAGTAGATATTTGCGTAAATTCTTGGGTTGCGATTATAAGACATTGCTTAATGAGTTTAGGTTTTGGTGAGGTATGGTTTCAGCAAGGTGTAGGAGATGAATCTGTGTTCCTGCAAGATTTATCATTAAGATTGTCTGACATCAATGAGCAAGAATGGCTTACTCAAATAAATTCAATGGACCATATATATAATTATAGAGTTTTCAAACATTATCTCACATATGAACCATATTTAACATTTTCTGATAATCTGTATTTATGTTCTTATATCACACGCCTTCGTTGTAGCGTAAGCTCTTTGGATGTCCATGTCCATACTGGCAAACAGCAAAATATTCCAAGAAATTAAAGATAATGCACTAAGTGTAACCTACATCGTCTAGAAGATGAATATCTTTGTGTTAGAATGTCCCCTCTATGAGGACATTCGTAAAGTTTTCATTCCCCAGCACTTTTATCACCACCAATCATATGTTTCGTTTGAAATATTTTTAAGAATTACAAGCGAATCTTTAAGTTTAAATTTACCCAGGTTTATATACAAAGCTTTTCAAAAGCAAAAAGAATCTTTAGCATAATTATTATGTTGCATAAATGAATAATTACTTTATTGTTCAACAATCCCATTATCCATTTGGTTTTGAATATTCATGTTTTTGTTACCTGTTTTTGGTATGGGCATGTATTTTGTGTCTACGTGGGGCTTTTTTGTGTTTAAAACATTATTAATTCCTTTCTTTGTTCAGAAATTGTTAAATTAATGTACTTATATTTGTATGTAGTAAATTAGGGGCCTGAACATTGAATGAAATAAATAATAATAAATTATCATCTATCAATCAAAAACCACTTGAGCTTCTTTCCTGTACAATATTTACAATTTCTAAAAGGTATATGAACAGCTGCACACATTTTGCTTTATTGCCAATCAAAAAGCATCAAAATTTAATTTTGAAAATTGCATATTAGGCGTATTATTATGCGTAATCAGTGAGTTATTAACACTTCTGTACGGTGATTTTGAGTGCAATGGCCTAAGTTTTTTCAATGTAAATACAGCAAAGACAAAATTGACAAGTTGTTGATGAAAACTTCCTTTTAAAATCCAAATGAATCCTCTGCCACTGGTTAGACACATGGTTTGGCCCTGCAGTAACCCTATCCAAGGTAACCTGACTCTTCACAAGAAGTTCCATTGTTTGATTACAGATGATAAGGAGTGTAATAACTGATGCATAAAATCAGTTATCTGTGGCAAGTTTCTTAAGTGCTTCTAGCAGTCTAAACATTATTCCAGTAGAAATGGAGGTTATTGCAGGTGAAAAGACTGAAATATTTGTAGCAAGATTTTGATGTTCTGTACCTGCCCAAACATTGTTTTGTTCAGACTTGAATTAATTATAAAATTTCCCACGGTTTTAAAGAAGGTGTCAAAAATTTTCCCACTAAAAATTGCAGAAATAATGTTAATGCAGTGAATACATTTGGTATGCTTCCCTCTTTTGCAATTTAATGTATTTTCCATGGGGGATGTTTTAAAAGCACATATTTACAATATTAGTTGTTGTTTTCTCAAGAAATCAACAATTGATTTTTTTAATGCTTTTTTTCTTCTTTCTATTTAAAGTTCATAAAGCAATATCTTTCCTTAGAAGAAATGGTCCGTCAATCATTCACAGTTAATGTACATTAATTTATCAGGCATTAAGATACACAGCTATTTTTACCACCAGTTTGAAAACAAACTTCTCCCAGTAAGACACCTAACATTGATGAGTGATTTCAATCACAAAAGTGCCGTGATTATTCATTCTGGCTTTGTGTAATCTTATACACACAAATAACCATTGGGCTACTTGGCTGTGGTGTGCATGGGAATGGCAGATAAACAATCATTGTTTGGAGTAGAAACACAATACACTAAACAGGAAGTCAGGTTGGTGAGTGTCATACCTGAGTTTTCAGGATTAACTCAGGTGTCAGGTGCGGGTAGGCCTAAAGAGAAACTTTTCAGCATGTTGCTGTGTAAGATATTGCTTTTCCATGGTAATCTTTACTCACCTTACTTGGTACCTTTGTTATCCTGAGCTGGCTAAGCCTTGTAGCAAGGGATGACTGGGATGTTGTAGTTCCAGAAACAATAGATTTGTACTTGTGGATCAACGACAATAATCTTGGATGCCTGGAAAATTGGAGAAAATAGAAATAAAACATACAATACTTTTTTGGTGATAATCCAGCAAGGTGTACATCACTTGAATAAAATATATTTACTATTCTTTTCCTCCAGATTTACAAAAATATTGATAAGCCAATCAAAATGTGTTAGAATAAAATAGACAACCCATATTCAATTGTGATAGAAATCTTTAAACGTATCAAAGTAATACATACTACACAGATATTTATATACATGTATTGTTTCCTTCATTTAAGTACCCAAATATGCTCAGAGAAGCAACAGAAAGTTTGTTTGTTTGTTTGATGAGGGCTTAACGGCACCACAAAAACGAGGGTCAAATTGTGCCTGAGAGGTAAGATCATTCTAGAGGTAGGAAGGAAAGGAAACAGGGGGAGAATGAGAGAAATTCAAAAACAAAAAGTCAAAAAGCTGTGATTGAGAGGGGATTTGCATGGTTGAAACAAAAACAAAGTAGAGAGGAGGTGGAAGAGGAGAATTAAATATGGTTGCAAAGGGAAGCATGATGAAGGAAGGAGATAATTTTATCCGCAGGATTTTTCTGGAAGAACCCAGCAATTGAGTTGTGGGGCAAGCAAGGAGAACGTGATGAATTGTGAGGGTGCAGTTACAATTGTTGCACAGGGGTTGGGGAGAGCCAATAAGGAGATGGGAGTGAGTGAGGTGGGTATGACCAATTTTAAGACGAGTAATATGAACGTTGTCGATACGAGAGAGGTTGTTGATGGTGGATTTGATCGGAATTGTGGGCTGGATGACATGGAGTTTGTTATCAATTTGGGAGTTCCATGAGGTTTGCCAGCGGTCATGAACAAGGGAAGCGATAAGCGGTTTGATGTCAGAGAGGGTTTTGGGAAAAAGGGTAGGGAGGAGGTTGAGGGCAAGCCTACGTTGTTGACATGAGAGAGGTTGTTGACGATGGGTTTGATCGAATGGTGGGCTGGATGACGTGGAATTTGTTATCAATTTGGGAGTCCCATGAGGTTTGCCAGCGGTCACAAACAAAGAAAGCGATAAGCGGTTTGATGTCAGAAAGGGTTTTGGGAAATGGGGTAGGGGGAGGTTGAGAGAAAGCTTAGCGGCTGCATCAGCCCTGTCATTGCCAGGGATGCCAACTTGGCTGGGTATCCAGAAGAAAATAATACTTTTCCTGCAGAGGGTGGGCGAAAGGAGTTTCTAGAGGAGGAAGTGGGATGTGAAGTTATCCCATTTAAGATTGAGTAAAGAAGTAAGAACAGCCTTGGAGTCGGAGAAGATGTCAAAGTGGCTGAGCAGAGTACTCAATCAAGTTGAGGGCAAGGAGGATGACCTTTGCCTCGGCTGAAAAGATGGATGGGTAGTCATGAAGTCTGCTACTGAGGGTGATGTCTTGGATGACAGCAGCAGCAGCTGTCTTGTTGCCTTCCTTGGAGCCATCAGTGTAGATGGAGGTGTAGTTTTAGAGTTGGTCTTTGATTTAGTTGTGGAGGTTGATAAAGAGGTTGGGGCGGGTTTGAGCTTTGTGATGAGTGGTAAAGGTTGAGTGTGGTATGGTAAAGGTTGAGTGTGGTATGGCAAAGGTTGAGTGTGGTATGGCAAAGGTTGAGTGTGGTATGGTAAAGGTTGAGTGTGGTATGGTAAAGGTTGAGTGTGGTATGGCAAAGGTTGAGTGTGGTATGGTAAAGGTTGAGTGTGGTATGGCAAAGGTTGAGTGTGGTATGGCAAAGGTTGAGTGTGGTATGGTAAAGGTTGAGTGTAGTATGGCAAAGGTTGAGTGTGGTATGGTAAAGGTTGAGTGTAGTATGGCAAAGGTTGAGTGTGGTATGGTAAAGGTTGAGTGTGGTATGGCAAAGGTTGAGTGTGGTATGGTAAAGGTTGAGTGTGGTATGGTAAAGGTTGAGTGTGGTATGGCAAAGGTTGAGTGTGGTATGGTAAAGGTTGAGTGTGGTATGGCAAAGGTTGAGTGTGGTATGGCAAAGGTTGAGTGTGGTATGGTAAAGGTTGAGTGTAGTATGGCAAAGGTTGAGTGTGGTATGGCAAAGGTTGAGTGTAGTATGGCAAAGGTTGAGTGTGGTATGGTAAAGGTTGAGTGTGGTATGGCAAAGGTTGAGTGTGGTATGGTAAAGGTTGAGTGTGGTATGGCAAAGGTTGAGTGTGGAATGGCAAAGGTTGAGTGTGGTATGGCAAAGGTTGAGTGTGGTATGGCAAAGGTTGAGTGTGGTATGGCAAAGGTTGAGTGTGGTATGGCAAAGGTTGAGTGTGGTATGGCAAAGGTTGGGTGTGGTATGGCAAAGGTTGAGTGTGGTATGGTAAAGGTTGAGTGTGGTATGGTAAAGGTTTAGTGTGGTATGGCAAAGGTTGAGTGTGGTATGGCAAAGGTTGAGTGTGGTATGGTAAAGGTTGAGTGTGGTATGGTAAAGGTTTAGTGTGGTATGGCAAAGGTTGAGTGTGGTATGGCAAAGACCCTCAAACTCTTTCTTTCAGATCAGCTACTGTCTTCAAATTGTGTCAGGGATTCACATTTACCATACGAGAGCTATACTTACCATCTATGCCATAAATGTGCACTTAATTTAACATATTGTAGTGACAACATCGCTAATACTAGTCAAGATTTCTGTTAAAAACTTAATCCGTTTTTCATCCACATTTGGATTTCTCTTTCTGCAGTTCACTAAGATGTTTTGATTGCCATTCTTTCCTGTTTTCAAGACGTTCTCAGACTTATTCTCCGGTAGCGTGAGGCTTTATGCCTCACGCGTGAGGCTTTACGCCTCAGAGCAAGTTTTGAGTAGGTAAGATATAAGTTGAAGTAAATGCATTTACATACAACAGAGAGGTCTGTCAGTTATATAAACATCACAATTTAAACATTGAACACTGAAAATTCAAAAGGCTGTATTTAACTGAACGATATAATCTGATTTCGATAGGGATTTTAGCTAATTTCATATTTTTTGATAGATTTTAAAAAAGTTTAGCAACCTAAAACCTCTAAAAGTTCATAGAACTTAAAATAGTTCAAAGGTCATAACAGAGCTTATCTGAAATTTACACACCTCTTTGTCAACCTCTTGTCCTCCATGTACGTTTCGAGTTTCTCCATTTCTTCCACAGACATCTGACCAGAACCGCCAGAAATTTCACCCAGCATCATCTCAATTCTCCTACATGCCAAATTATCAGCCTGCTTGGTAAGAGCCAGCCAATGGCAATGCAGGAAAGATTTGATTAGTAGATTTAACAAGACTCCAGATTGGCTGAGATGAATTCCCTCCAAGCACTGGAGAGTACACTGAATGAGGCAAGGATTGTTGAAATGGGCGAAACGAAGATTTATTGCACGTAAGAACAGACCACTTGCAGCAGAATTGCGATGAATTGCACTAAAATTGAAGGAAAAACACAAAATATGAACAATGGAGCACTGCATATAAATGCTTCAGATATTAACAGATTAGTTTAGTGGTCAAGCAACATCCTCTTTTGGACTTACCCACAAACTTTAGTTTCTTGTGCCTGTTTAGCACCCTAGTGCAATTTATAGGTTTTTAGCACTATAGAAATAACATTAATTGATCAATTGGTTCAGTGGTCAAGCAAGATCCTCTTTTTGGACTTACCCACAAATTTAGTTTCTTGTGCCTGTTTAGCACCCTAGTGCAATTTATAGGTTTTTAGCACTATATAAATAACATTGATTGATCGATTGGTTCAGTGGTCAAGCAACTTCATCTTTTTGGACTTAACCACAAACTTTAGTTTCTTGTGCCTGTTTAGCACCCTAGTGCAATGTATAGGTTATTAGCACTATATACATAACATTGATTGATCGATTGGTTCAGTGGTCAAGCAACTTCATCTTTTTGGACTTACCCACAAACTTTAGTTTCTTGTGCCTGTTTAGCACCCTAGTGCAATTATAGGTTTTTAACACTATAGACATTACATTGATTGATCGATTGGTTCAGTGGTCAAGCAACATCCTCTTTTTGGACTTACCCACAAACTTCAGTTTCTTGTGCCTGTTTAGCACCCTAGTGCAATTTAATATAGGTTTTTAGCACTATATAAATAACATTGATTGATCGATTAGTTCAGCTTGAATTGATATGTATAAATTTAAGTTGCGAGTAAACAAATCAACCAGTTTGAGTGCACAGCAAAATACACTCTTGGTTGGCATTGTATTATCCCGTGTTATTTAGAAAAATGCACAGAGTACATCACGCAACAACAAAGTGGACATTTTGTTTGTTTACTCGCAACTCAAAATGGTGGACAGAACTGTGAAAGGGTGCAATCAGATAATCAAGGAAACTATCGGATCTGAATCTTATTCAAATTCTATAAATAAAAAAATATAAAGAAGGGGGAGGGGGGAGACAGCATTGTAGTACTTGATGTGTTAAAGGAAGGATATATTTATTCAGGGTGGGTGTTTTGCTGAAGAGCTTAATGATAAAACCAAAGGGTTCAGAGCTCCTGTGGAGACAGCATTGGCACTATAGGAATTGGAATTTGAGGGGATATACACAGGGTGTGAAGGCAGCAGTCTATGAGTATGTGTTTGATTGTCAAGTGTTTGTGGAAATTATCGCAGAGTGGAAGGAAGGGGGGAGTTATTAAGAAGGTGAGCGTGTGACCAATTCTGAGGAGGATGAAGTTGATTTTGTCATTATGGGAAGAGGTTGTGGGTTATATGGTTAATTGGTATGGTGGGTTGGTATGGTGGGTTGGTATGGTGGGTTGGTATGGCGGGTTGGTTCGATGGCGGGTTGACGGCGGTTGGGCGGTTGGGTTGGATGGTGGGTTGGACGGTGGGTTGGATGGTTGGGTTGGGTTGGTGGGTTGGGTTGGACGGGTTGGGTGGTTGGGTTGGGTTGGTGGGTTGGATGGTGGCGGGTTGGATGGTGGGTTGGGGGGGTTGGACGGGCGGGTTGGACAGCGGGTTGGGCGGGTGGTTCAGGTTGGTTGGTACGGGCGGGTTGGTATGGGGGTTGGTATGGGGGTTGGATGGCGGGTTGGACGGCGGGTTGGACGGCGGGTTGGACGGCGGGTTGGACGGCGGGTTGGATGGCGGGTTGGATGGCGGGTTGGATGGCGGGTTGGATGGCGGGTTGGTATGGCGGGTTGGTATGGGGGGTTGGTATGGGGGGTTGGAATGGGGGGTTGGTATGGGGGGGTTGGTATGGCGGGTTGGATGGCGGGTTGGATGGCGGGTTGGATGGCGGGTTGGATGGCGGGTTGGATGGCGGGTTGGATGGCGGGTTGGATGGCGGGTTGGATGGTGGCTTGGATGGTGGGTTGGATGGTGGGTTATGGTATCAGCTTGTGTGGCAGTGGTGGTGGCAGTGAGAGGATATGAGTAGTTTGTTGTGGGTGCAAACTTTTGGGAAGGGGTAGGTTAAGTGCTTCTTTAGCAGGTAAGTCTGCTTCTTCATTACCCGGGAATGCCAACATGTCTAGTTTGTTTGTTTGTTTGTTTGATGAGGGCTTAACAGCACCATGACAATGAGGGTCAAATTGTGCCTGAGAGGTCAGATCATTCTAGAGGTAGGAAGGAAAGGAAACAGGGAGAGAATGGGAGAAATTCAAGAACAAAAGGTCAGAAAGCTGTGATCGAGACAGGAGGTGCATGGTTGAAACAAAAACATAGAGAGGGGGTGGAAGAGGGGAATTAAATATGGTTGTAGTGGGAAGCATGATGAAGGAAGGGGATAATTTTATCCGGAGGATTTTTCTGGAAGAACTCAGCAATTGAGGGAGCGAGGGAAGCTCTGGGAAGGTTGTACAGGGGGCAAGCAAGGAGAACGTGATGGATTGTGAGGGTGCAATGGCAGTTGTTGCAGAGGGGTTGGGGGGAGCCAGTAAGGAGGTGGGAGTATGTCTGGGAAGGAAGTAAGGATTAAATTAATTATGCAGTAAATCTATTAAGCAAAAGGATGAAACTAAGACAAACCTGATTAAATCTTGCACTGGTGGTTCATGGAGAGCTGGATGATGTCATTGATATGATTCACAACCAGCCATGTCAGAGGCTCTGCATCATTGTAATTTTCACACTTTATAGGAGAAAAGAAGTTAGAAAACTTTGAATTCACCAAAAAAAAATTTTTTAGATTCTGTCAATGATGAAATTATTTTATTATCAAAAAAGATTTTAAAACCAGTTTTGATGTGTTTCAATATAAAACATCCAGGAATATTTTCTTCTGTAAGTATAAAGCTAATAAGAATTCCACATAGTATATCAGGGTAAGTCACTGTATTTGCACTTTTTAGTGTTGAGTTAAAAACAGATCTAAGCACGCTCATGAAGGAAATTTTAGATCCGATGGAAATATCTTAATTACTTAATTTGAAGGGTTTTTGTGATGGAAGAATCTCTAAATATTACTTAAAACAAAAATTTAAGCAGCAATTTGTTGATAATGGAATTTGTTGATTCAACAAATTGTTGATTCATGAAAAATGATGAAAATGATGGTGTAAGTGTTAACAACTAAAAATTTTTTCTACAATGCAGGAAAATATATTTGGACAAAACATTAAACTATTACCAGGCACTTCCTCTTTTATTCTGATATAATAATAATATCTACAACAGCAAAATAGAATACTAATTCAAATTCAAAAATGATAAAACATTTTGGATCATAAATGAAAAATCACTACAAATTAACGGTAAAAAGAACGTAGCACACGCCTAAAACTATGCTGAAAATCTACACCAGTTCTACACTTCAATTTTGAAATAATAAGCAAGACAAAAAAATGCTAAAATTTTGAAGAAACAGTCCTGATGGATACTGAAAACAAATGAAAATGATTTTAACAAAAAAAGGTTTCAAGGACACCTTAGGGCAGCATTAACTAGATTGGTACAAAAACTATTTATAATCATGAAAACTAATGCAAAATCCTATCAATACTCGTTGGAAAATTAATCATTTTACAGCTCTTAAAATATAGGTTTGTTGGTAAAGTTTGAAGGATTAGTTCAGTGGTCAAGCATGTCTCAGTATATGAAAGAGGACTTCAAAAGAAACAAAATGGTGAAGAAAGCATTCCAAAATCTTATTCCGTTAAGGAGATTTTCAAGTTTAAAGCTCTGTCTTTTTCGTGTACAAATAACTGGTGTATTCTGTCTACTATGGAAAGTTGGTGTCCTTATCCTCACATTCTTCACAATTGTTATATATCTTAAAGAAAGTTTACTTACTTTTTTACAATTCTAACTATTTTTCCTTGAACTTTCTTCAGGTGGTATATTATAAATACCCTTCCTAGATTCAGTTTTACTACTTTTGACATCCCATGTTTCTAAGCCTCAAAAGGACAAAAGATAATAAAATACATAAAGACTTGAGGAATCTGAGGCAATGACATCATAACTAGTCTGACTTCAGTCAAAAATGATACTAAACTTAAAATATCTCCTTAACGGAATTTTTTTTGGAATGATTTCTTCACTATTTTGTTTCTTTTAAGTTCCTCTTTTATATAAGACTTGCCTGACCCCTGAGCTAATCCTTTAACGGCATCTAGATAGCTTTGGTAAAATTGAGCTAGGTCACATTTTCATGTTTAATTATTCAAGAAAATAAGCAAAAGCGTGTGATGTCATCTTAAATATTTTCTAATCTAAATCAAACAGTTTTTCAGTCCTCTGCCTTTTTTTTAAAGGAGTATAGCTGATTCTGACTCAACCACATTCAGAGAATGGAGTGGTGATTGATGGCTTGTCAGAAAATGTCCTGTCACAAAATCTCAAATTTGTTACATAAATGTCTCAAATGTCACATAATTTTTGGCACCTTTTGCACAGAATGTCACATCAGTTTTGCCTTTTGTCACATTTGATTACACATCACGACCAGTTGACCAGTGATACTCATAGAAAGGATAATTTGGTTGTCTGTTTCATAAAAAATGGAATCCACCACTAAAATTCAACATCAAATTAATTACCAATGAGGATGAGTGAAAGGGTTAAACATGTCACAAAATGTGAGACAAAATTTTGATACATCTGTATGTGTTCATTTTGTCACAAAATTTTCAAAATGTCAGTGATTGTCACACATTTTTGGACAGTGAAATTTTGTCACAAAATGTCACAGATTTTTGGACAGTGAAATTTTGTCACAAAATGTCACCATGTCAGTGACATTCTATTCTATTCCCAACTAATTTTACCTGGGAAAAATGTTCTAGAATTCATAAATGGCTAAATATGAGGAATAAATTTCACATAGTTACATATTGGCAGACCTTTAACTTACTAGGTTATAAAGTTTGTATATCATACAGAATCATGGAAGTTTGGTCAAAACAAACAAAATATTCAACTTTGTTTCAAACTAACGGCTACTGTATTCAGAAGTTGATATTCTTTCCATAAACTTACTAAGAATTATTACACCTTTGAAAAAAAAAACATAAAGAAAGAAATTTGTGGAATAATTTTCCACTTTTGCCTGATTGCAATCATTCTTCCTTTCATTAATTAAATTTTTTCGGGATGCGTTATGAAACACGGACAAGAAAAACAATGGAAACGATGCACTAAATACATAGAATAGGTACTCTGGATGAACAAAAATGAAGTTTATACTTTTTATAGAGTTCAAAAACTTTTCATGGGTACTCTAAACTTTTCATGGGTACTCCTAAACTTTTGTACTCCTAAACTTTTCAAAACTAAACTTTTCATGGGTACTCTAAAAAACTTTTAATAAACTTTTCATGGGTACTCCTAAACTTTTCATGGGTACTCCTAAACTTTTCATGGGTACTCCTAAACTTTTCATGGGTACTCCTAAACTTTTCATGGGTACTCCTAAACTTTTCATGGGTACTCCTAAACTTTTCATGGGTACTCCTAAACTTTCAGTACTCCTAAACTTTTCAACTAAAAGGTACTCCTAAACTTTTCATGGTACTCTAAATAGTACTCCTAAATCTAAAGGTACTCCTAAACTTTTCATGGGTACTCCTAAACTTTTCAGACCTTTTCATTTTGGGTACTCTAAACTTTTCATGGGTAAACTTTTCACTCCTAAACTTTTCATGAATATCAGTTAAATAACTTCTTTAAATAGGATTTTGAAAAACTAAAGATAATTTTGATAGCTTTATAAAGGACTAAACAGTTGGAACTTCTTTAAAACTTTAAGTTATTTTTAAAATGTGAAACATGTGTGTATCACTCTCCCTCAACTACTTCCTACTATACAAACATTTTTGTGGCACATCTTATTTTTTCATGAGTAACTTTTGATTGAAGTACAAATATATCACTAGATCAATGGTTTACAAATGTGACATGTAAGTTCAAGTTCACGAACTCGGGCATGGACAAAGCATCCCTTGTGATCAAAGACATCTCTTTCAATTCCAGCGTTCAAGTTCACCATGGAGCATCCCAAAAAGAGTGGTTGTCCATATTGATTTTAGAGCAGGGGCTTGCAATTTTCTTACCAATCACTTCAAACTACTGTAAGCTTGATCCCCACCCACAGCACACAATTACATCACTACAATTTAGTGGAATGGAGGGAGGAGGGGGATTTCTATTAAACAATAGGTCATCAACTAGGGATGCAACAGGACATCCGGTCTGGGTGGATTATCCTTTCAGATAATTAAAAAAATCTGGTTCCAGTTCCGTCCTGATCTGCCCAAATATCTGGCCAGATCATTATAAGAATCTGGCCTGGTTTTTTTTTTAATGTGGCTTTCAGTTTTAACACAAACTTCAAAGGAAGTGAATACTATTTTTCCAACAAACACATTTACATAAATCAAGCAATCATTCCAAACATTTATGTTGCAGTTATTTTCATCAAATAACATTAATGAGATTATTCAATCTCTCACAGGGTCTTTACACCTGCTAACAAATTGTATACTTCACCTAAGATATTGTGCCTCATGCACAATTCATTTTGTTAATGATATCTTTTTTGTAATGGACAAATGGGTCCGGCCAGATTTTATCCGGCCAAATCAGTTCCTGATGGATCCACAAATTTGGATCTGCATGGTGCAACCCTATCATCAACAGAAACTGGTTTACATAAAGAGGCAGTAACAGTGCATCCCTATCATCAACAGAAACTGGGTTACATAAAAAGGCAGTAACAGTGCATCCCTATCATCAACAGAAACTGGGTTACCTAAAGAGGCAGTAACAGTGCATCCCTATCATCAACAGAAACTGGGTTACCTAAAGAGGCAGTAACAGTGCATCCCTATCATCAACAGAAACTGGGTTACCTAAAGAGGCAGTAACAGTGCACCCCTATCATCAACAGAAACTGGGTTACCTAAAGAGGCAGTAACAGTGCATCCCTATCATCAAGAGAAACTGGGTTACCTAAAGAGGCAGTAACAGTGCATCCCTATCATCAACAGAAAGAAACTGGCAGTTAGTGCATCCCTATCATCATAAAGAGGCAGTAACAGATCATCAACAGAAACTGGGTTACACAAAGAGACAGTTTACCATTGACTGGGTTTGATTGATTGGTTTGGAACCAATATGCAATATTCATGAAATTTGAAAGAAAAAAACACTGAAAGAACTACCAAGAAACAGAATAAGCATGAAGGGAATTATATTGAATGCCTACACAATTGGAAAGCTGTTCAATAGTGCGTAATTTGTACATACTGTACTTCCCTTCAATTTACTTAGAACTTTTATCACAGATATCACTTAAATTTTTCTTAAATTTTCTTGGAAAATTGACATCAGAGACCACTTATTCTTTTCAATTCTCAAGAAATGTTTATAACACCACCAATGCCACATATGCATTCATTAATATGCATTCATTAATATCATTCATTAATATGCATTCATTAATATACATTCATTCATTAATATGCATCCATTAATATGCATTCATTAATATGCATTTATTAATATGCATTCATTAATATGCATTCATTAATATGCATTCATTAATATGCATTCATTAATATGCATTCATTAATATGCATTCATTAATATGCAATCAAACCAATGATATCAATATGTGTTTCCTTATTTCATCTACAATACAGTCCCTTCACCTCCATTCATGCACCAAAAATAGCAAAAATACAAAATTCAGGTTGGACATGAAAGAAATCATCCTCCAATGTACTTTACTTTCTAAAATGCATGTTATGGACATTCAAGAATTTTAAGTCATGCATATCATTAACGAAATTCAACGATTTTCATTAGTTTTCAATACTTCAGATCATGCAGAAATATGCAAATTTTGGGTTATTAAGGCAAACTTTGTTTTATGACAAAAGACCCACAAATGCACATGTCATCAAACTTAAATGCCATGCATATTCATTAGGGTATCTCACCCTGGGCACATGTCCCCATCTCATGGTAAGCTCCTAACAAAGAAATAGAAAAATAACTGACATGCAAATATAAAAAGGATGATGAACAAGTGGGGTTTCGCCAGTGCACCACAACTGGTTATCAAATGCCGTGGACACTGACTTGGTTGTCGATGTTATGTCTGTCCGTACGTCATACCTGTGTTCTCGTCTGGGTCGTATTAAGCGTTTCGTGACAGCATTGTTACTATCATAACCGAATACGCAGGCGACAATCCCGTCATTGTAATTGTGTGTTCATTCGTCGGCATCGGCGAAGTGGGGTTTAAAAGCATATAGCTAAAATCAAGATATTACTCACATTTTCAATTTCAATTTTGTTTTAAAGGACTATGGACATCTAGAGGCAACATGGGCTTAATTGGTTTAAAATATTATCTAAACCATTATAGCAGCAAAATATTCCATTAGAATTGTTAAAAATTGACCAATTTACAGCATTTTTAATGTTTATCTGTTATTGTGTAATAATAATGTGTGACATCAATGGGGGAAGGATCCTTTATTACCTTTTGTAAAACCTCTGTTTTTTATTCCTCTGTCAATGTTTTCTGAAATATAGAATTGGACTTCGGGCAAAATGTGATGGAACTTTGTCACACCCTGAATCATCATGTATCTAGAAAAGACATTCTGAAATTCACAAGTAGCTGAATTTGAAGAACAGAATTAAGAAAAATATATACAGATTTTGAGATGTGTTCCTCTTAGTATATCACAAATTCCGGAGAAAAAAAAAAAAAAAAACACATCATGAAGCTTTGTTCAGTCATAACTTGAAAACTAAAAGAAGCTTTTCCCAAATTTTAAAAACAATCCTACTCAGAACTCCATGCTCTTCCACATATCTAAAATCTGCTGATGTCCATGGTCCTTTAAAGCTCATTTTGATTGGAATTATAAGGACCAAATCAACATAGAAACTCAAGAAATTGTAAACAATAGTTTTCATACAAAAAAAAAAAAAACTTATTAGAACCATACAAGTGAACCATTTTCCAGCTTTACTTTTTGACAGAAAAATTAAAATAAAAAATTGTTGAATGTACACACACTATGAAGTGGATGGCAAATTCCTAAGGTCCACACTGAAAACAAAACAATTGCAACTTTCCTGTTCTTTCCCTGGCATGCGCCTAAAGGTGCAAACAAACAAACAAACATCCTTTTAAACAGAAAAAACATAAAATGAAAATTGTTGAATTTACACAGAATATGAAATATCTCTATTTCTAATTTTCCACATACCACAAAATATTTCCAACCTGACCGCAATATCAAGTTCATTCTAGTTTAAATTTTCCACATGCCAAAAGAAAAATTATAATTTGACCCTGATCGAAAGTGCAGTCTTGTTTTAGTTGTCTTCTTGCCAATAGAAAATTTTAAATCAAGATTAGTTTAGTTTTTGATATGCCAAAAATAAAATAGAAAGAAAAATATGTTTGACCCTCAGTATAAGGTATGTTCTATAGTTTTAATTTTCCACATAACACAAAAAGTAAACTAATATCAACACATTATAGTATATTCTAAGCCTATAATGTTATACTATTGTATGTTTAAACTAGTCTTAATACTAGTCAATGAATTTAAAACAAAAAATCCAATTATTTAAGAGGAAATTTTCAAAAAACACATGATAAATGTTATGGATGTGCAAGTATGACATCACATTGCTGAATTAGACTTACTACACCAGGCACTTTTAAACACATTCTCTATTCTCTTAAATTTTTGCTTTGCAGCTGCCCGACTTACAAAATGTTGAAGTGTCTTAAGAATTAACCTCTCTAAGTTAGATGATTGACAGCTTTTTCAACCAATCACTGCATGAATTTGCCTAGCAACAAATTCTGTGTATTTAAGTGGGGCAAACATCCTACCATGCAGTCAATGCAATATACTGTACAAAACAAATTTCTGCACACACAGACTGAATGATGGCAAAATGGTGAACAAAAATTGCGCTCACTGCGGGCTTTGTAAATCTAATTGTTGTTACCCAGAACATTTAGCAAATTGAATTTTGTTTATTCCTTTTGATAAAAACTCTAAAGATCCGAAGAAGTGCTATAAATGGATCCAAACTTGTGGCAGGCCACATGAACATCCAAATGTCAATGTGTTGCTGATACATGATTGCAGTTTTGAGGCTTGTTTGCCCCACCTAGTTACCACGTTGCTAAGGTGGGCATGGCCTATTTCCTTACTCAAAGAGGTTAATTCAAAGAAGCATTCCCTAAAGTTACATGGTGTTAGAGGATACCATAAGTGGCCAATCATGTTACTTATAATTTAAAGGGCATTAAAAGGGATAAAATGCTCAAGAAAGTACACAAAGATTTCATTCCATTTAGGAGAATTTAAGGCTGCAGATTTGTAATTTTGAAGTTAGCTTAGATGTAACTTAACAATCTCACATTCCTCAGAAGTCTTTTTCATGCTTTTGAAATTTATTTGGAGAATTTGAAGCTCACAAGCATTGTGTATATGAGTAAATTAGCTGCATAAATAGCTCACAAACATTGTGTGTATGAGTAAATTAGCTGCATAAATAGCTCAAAAAACATTGTGTGTATGAGTAAATCAGCTGCATAAATAGCTCACAAACATTGTGTGTACTGTTAATGAGTAAATTAGCTGCATAAATAGCTCACAAACATTGTGTTAATGAGTAAATTAGCTGCATAAATTTTGTTACCCTACTCTAGGTAATGAGCACCAACTCAACATTTTCTGTGACTGTTTGACTGATAAATATCCCAAAATTAAAAAATTAAAAAATGCTGTTTACATTTCTTTAATATGTCAATGTCATATTTGTTCAAATTGAGTGTTGTAAGTCCTATGAGAAGCAAAGCACATTCAATGGCTGCTAGAATGATTCAACTGGTACACACCATTATTGTCAGCAGACCAACAGAAAATTTAGTTGTTAACTTGAGTGGACATATTTTATCCATGAACCCCAAACACAACACCCTAGCCCAAAGTTTCAGATATAACTATCAAAAGAATGGTATCTTGAGCTAGGGTTGATACAGCTTGGTAATTATTCTTCTCGTCTTCCAACGAGGGAACAAGTTTTTGCATGGGCGAATATTAGGAAGAAAATTAGGCAGTAAAAATTGGTTCATTTTTATTTATTTTTACTTCTTACGTTGAATATGGTAACTGTTATTTACTTCATGCAAAAAGTTTGAACAAAATAATGTTTTCTACAACAGTCAATTTTGAAGAAAACTTGTGACATCTTCTAAACCAAACTCAGTATCCACTGAAGGGAGCAAGATACTGAATTATCTTGTTCACTGTTCCATTCATCTTTTTTGCTCTTTATCGCACATGATAAACATGTATGACCATTGAACTAATATATAAATATACATATATATACATATGCATGTATGTATGCATGCATGCATGCATGTATGTATGTATGTATGTATGTATGTATGTATGTATGTATGTATGTATGTATGTATGTATGTATATATATTTAATATATGTATATATGCATATCAATATATATTGATATAATCATATATACATTTCTATATCCTTGTACAAAACACCATCATAGAGATTATGATCGTGACAAAACAAAAAATGTATTGCATGAATGTAACTTCATAAAATTCAAACTTCATTGCTTTCTGAACAAAGGCTTGGTGGAAAATAAGAAAAACACAAATTTCAACATTTAATCTCAAAGGCAAGTAAGTGAGCTCAGGTACAAAATTAACATATGGCAAATGTGTTAAACAACAATGTGGCAAAGAATCAAATCAAGTGAAGTTACTTAGAAACTAACCTAATGTTTAAATCCCATTTTTAACCATTAATGTTGTCAAAATCACTTTCAAACTCAATCAAACAAGAACTAATAATAATAAATTTGTACCAAATGAGACTTTTAATTGAAGAAAAAAAAAACTCAAAACAGAAGCTTCAAAATAATATTTTTTTTCTAACACATTACTTTGAAGAATACCTGATTTTCAGATTCATTGGAAATTATTCCAACTGTTCTGTGGTTGCACTGTAATGAAACAATGGTGAAAATCCAAACATCACTGAGATCATTTGCATAATCTCATGAATATGCATAACAGCTTTAAAATGACTTCAGACACAACAATAAAATTCACCAATTGATCCCTTTTCAGAAATAGATTAAAGTTCTGTTTGTTCTGCAGTCGGATCTCAAGATTCTAAAGATGTTTGAAGATTTTCAAAGAAGTGCCATATAGCTGATCTTACAGAATTAAAGGAAAATTCCCATGGATTTTCATTTGTTAATAAATAATAGAGAAAATTTATAGAAACAAAGTGGTGGAAAAACTATGTTAATATCTTATTCTGTTTAGAAGTTATAACAATTTAAATAGTAGGAAAATGTTCTTAAAAACACCTCGTACAGTATATGTTCTTCAGCTAAGTGATGTCGTCAAGGCAATTCCAGCACAGTTCTTATGTATTTCTTATAAATTTAATCACACTGTTTTTACATTATCGAACAGCAGTTTTGGTTTATTATTGAGATAGGGTGGAATATATAATATACAAGAAAAGATTTTGGATTTTTTCTTGGTGAACATCACAATTTCAATGAGAAAAAAATCCAAATCAGTTTTAAAGAAATACAAAAGTTGTTTTGTTGAAATTGTCTCTATGACATCATAGATGTTGCCAATCAGTAACTTTTGTCCAAATTCAAAAATACTTTTAAAATTTTAACTTCTAAATGGAATAAGATATTAACATAGTTTTTTCACCACTTTGTTTCTCAAATTGTTCCCTATCATATATGAAAATCCATGGAAATATTCCTTTAAGAAAATGAAGAATTTAAAAAAGGGGGGCGGGGGGATTTTGTGTTCAAATTCAACAATAAATACCACAGTGATAACTATAGTGGATCAATTAAGAAGTTTTAAACTATATTTTCACTAGAAATTGTTAGTTTGTTTCCTGAAGATAATACAATGTAGGAGATGTGCTGGACTGATTACTGTTAAACACATTTTCCATCCTTTTATTTCTTTGGAAGATCAAACTATGTAAAGAGGAGTTCTGGGAGGGGGGGAGTAGGAGGGGGTGATGACAATGCACTAATGATGATTTCCCCTCTCACTATAAACTGTAGGAATCATGTATGCTTTCTTGCCTCCCATTCTTATAAATGACTGTTGGGAAATAAACATTTGAGACTCTGATACCGAGTAATCAGAGGGGATTTTCTTAAAATATTTTCTGTTTGACACATCATCGTGAGTTATAAAGTGTTTTTTCAAGTTTATGAACCATTTCTATACTTGGGAGAAAAATGCACCCAATGTTTTTACATTTCATTTTACTTTACAATTTATGTGTCTTAAAATGTTGTACATTTGGTTCTAGAATGTACTTGATAAGATATGTTGAATTGTTTGAATTTGTTGATTTGTTTAAATTTGACACAGTAGGTATGGTAATAGAAAAGCTCAACAATTTGACACAGTAAGTATGGTAATAGAAAAGCTCAACCAATTTGACACAGTAAGTATGGTAATAGAAAAGCTCAACCAATTTGACACAGTAAGTATGGTAATAGAAAAGCTCCACCAATTTGACACAGTAAGTATGGTAATAGAAAAGCTCCACCAATTTGACACAGTAAGTATGGTAATAGAAAAGCTCCACCAATTTGACACAGTAAGCTCCACCAATTTATGGTAATAGAAAAGCTCCACCAATTTGACACAGTAATAGAAAAGCTCAACCAATTTGACACAGTATGGTAATAGAAAAGCTCCACCAATTTGACACAGTAAGTATGGTAATAAAAAGCTCAACCAATTTGACACAGTAAGTATAGTAATAGAAAAGCTCAACCAATTTGACACAGCTCAACCAATTTGACACAGTAAGTATGGCTCCACCAATTTGACACAGTAAGTATGGTAATAGAAAAGCTCCACCAATTTGACACAGTAAGTATGATAATCAATTTAACACAGTAAGTATGGTAACCAATTTGACACAGTAAGTATGGTAACCAATTTGACACAGTAAGTATGGTAACCAATTTGACACAGTAAGTATAGTAACCAATTTAACACAGTAAGTATGGTAACCAATTTGACACAGTAAGTATGGTAACCAATTTGACACAGTAAGTATGGTAACCAATTTGACACAGTAAGTATGGTCAACCAATTTGACACATTAAGTATGGTAACAATTTGACACAGTAAGTATGTAACCAATTTGACATTGAACTTATTTCTAGTACCAAAAAACAACTCCAAGACAAAACAAGCGAACTACAAGAAACAGGTAAAACGGTTGGTCTGAAGATTAATGAGAAAAGACAAAGATCTGTGCATTAACAACAACACTGATGGAACAATTAAAGTTGCAAATGCAGAGCTTGAAGATGTTGATAGCTTTGTCTATTTCGGTGCAACACTGGGGCTAGCACAGGCAACTTTGGGACAACTTGACAAGATTTGGAAATCAAACATCTACCGGATAAAAACTAAACTGAAATTTGTTCAATTAAATGTAATCTCAGTGCTCCTCTATGGATGTGAAACCTGAAAGCTGACAGGAAAAAACTAGATGTGTTTTAAAGGAGATGCCTTAGAATTATTTAAAAAATTAGATGGCCAGTGAAAGTCACCAATGAAGAAGCTATATGAAAGAACAGGCAGAGTGGAGATACATGTAAGCAAGGAGATATTTAAGAGAAGATGGAGATGGTTGGGTCATGTATTAAAAAAGGACAAATAAAACTATGCCAGAATATCCATCACCTGGACTCCAGAAGGTAGAAGAATGAAGGGAAGACCTGGAGAAGAGTGGCAGAAAAGGAGAGGACCAGTTTTGGATGGAACAGCTGCTGGGAGCAAAGACTGCAGTAGCCTCAATCTCCATACCCAGGAGAAGCAGGAGAAGCCTCAATTTCCATACCCAGAGAAGCCTCAATCTCCATACCTAGGAGAAGCCTCAATCTCCATACTCAAGAGATGGAAGAATTTACTCAGGAGAAGCCTCAATCTCCATACTCAGGAGAAGCCTCAATCTCCATACCCAGGAGAAGCCTCAATCTCCATACTCAGGAGAAGCCTCAATCTCCATACCAAAGAGAAAGGAGCAGTAAGGTAAGGTATACGATACGTAAAAATGAAATTACATGGGAGTATTCCTTTAAGTAAGAGGAGAAACTGAATCCATCTAAAATGACATTTAGTCTAAACCTCCCAATACATTTTGTCTTAAGCCCTGACAAAATCTAAAATCTGTCAGGAGGGAGGAGGGGGGAGGCGGGGTCTCTATATTGCTCACAACACAAACCACAATCCAGCACAAGCAATTAGCAATTAATTATACCAGGAATTTCCATACACTTCACCTCATTTTCCATGGTCATAATCTGACATTGATAGTAAATAAAATTCAATGTAGCTGCACTGACTTTCATATTCAATACAAGGACAAAAGTAGTCCCCTGTAGTCAATGTGTCTGGCTTGAAGTAATAATTTACAAATAGGATGGTATTTAACAGTGAAAGTTTTGTTTGTTTATTGATGAGTGATTTTATGTAATGTTTTTGTTCAATCGTGTAAGGCTTTGAGGATTTTGGACTGAAAATCCATTGCAACAGATTTTTATCATGGAGACTATAGGTCCAATGAATAAAACTTTTTAGATAACTGCAGAGAATGTAGTGATAATTGCTGGCTTGTCACAAAATGTCATGTCACAAAATTTCAAATTTGTCACATAAATGTCTCAAATGTCACATAATTTTTGGCACCTTTTGCACAGAATGTCGCATCAGTTTTGCCTTTGTCACATTCGATTGGCAAAGATTCACATCATGACCAGTTGACCTATGATACTCATAGAAAGGACCATTTTTTTATGTCTGTTTTATGAAAATTGGAATCTACCACGAAAATGCAACACCAAATTACCAATGAGGGTGAGTGAAGGGGTAAAACATGTCACAAAATGTCAGACAAATTTGAATACATCTGTTTATGTTCATTTTGTCACATTTTGTCGCCAAATTTTCATAACGTCACAGAATATCACAAATTTTTGAACAATGAAATTTTGTCACAAAATGTTACCACGTCACAGATGCTCCATTCTCTGTAACTGATACCATCTTGGACAAAACTGTAGGAACAATTCAGCATCAAAGAGAAGTACATATTTAGTGTAATAATTCTGTATTATTTCCTTTGTCGATTTTTAACTTCCCACTCCATCCCCTTTTCCAATGTTGAATTTTAAGTTTTTACCTAATTTCAAAAAAAAAAAATCCAAAAACTATTAACAATGGTCAACATTGAACTGGGTGGGGGGAAGAGGAGGGCTTAAGATAGTAAGGTAGGGAGACACTGGGAACATCAAGGAAATTATGCAAATTCCCTAAGAATAACAAATTCTAATTAAAAATGCAGGAATATACATTGAAGAACCACTACGACAAATTGCCATTATTTATGGTGTATGAATGTTGTTAAATAATAAAAAATAGAAAAGGAAGTGAAAAAGGAAGTAAATACTTGTAGTAAAAAAAGTAAACAGAAATCGACCTGAAGTAATCCTTTAAGTTTCTTCAGTAATGTGTTAGACAGGAATGCAAACATGTATGTCTTATTTCCAGAGTGGTGGAGCACTCTGCAACCACCAGTACAAATTTTCACAAAGTGTTCCAACAAGTTTGGTCCAAGATTGCAGGCTATGAAGAAAGCTATTTGGTTAGGGATTGCATGATTATAAAGCTAATATAAGCAGCGCACACATGCAGGAGCGATATGGAACTACGTGAAGATTATGACGGAAACATTGTCTGGAGAACACAAATCAAAACAAATAATTCCATCAATCTAACTTGCCTTACAATATATATCATTTACTGACAAAGAACTGATTTGATTTTAATGAACATGAATAGGAAGCTTATAAAATAGCAAGCATGAGTAGTCTAGCAAATGTACCTGTCCTGCAAGCATCTTAAAGGTTAAGCATCTTAAAGGTTAAGCATCTTAAAGGTTAAGCATCTTAAAGGAAGTCAACCAAGTCCATTGTAGATGAACTTAAAAAGAAACAAAATGGTGAAAAAGCATTCAAAATCGTATTCCTGTAAGGAGATATTCAAGTTTAAAGCTCCGTCTTATTTGTGTAGAAATGACTGGTGTAGCAAGTCTACTATGAAAGTTGGCGTATTCATCGTCACTTTCTTAACAATTGTAAATGTATTTTAAAGAAAGTTTTATCTAATTTGTTCACTATTTAAATAATTTTTCCTTCAACTTTCTTCAGGTGGTATATTATAAATAAGCTTCCTAGATTCAATTTTACTACTGTTTTGACATATCCCATGGTTTTTAAGCCACAAAATCCTAGGAAGAAATATGATAGAATACCTAAAGACTTTGAGAAATCTGAGGCTATGACATCACAACTAGTCTTGATTTCAGTCGTTTCTACACAAATGATACCAAACTTTAAACTTAGATATCTCCTTAAGATTGATAAGAATAAGATTTTTGAATGCTTTCTTCACTATTTAGTTTCTTCTGAAGTCCTCTTTCATATAAGATGGACATGCTTGACTCCTAAACTAATATTTAAGCTGACTTCAGCAATGTGTTAGACAGGAATGCAGACATGTGTGTGTTAAGAGAGGGATTTGCAGAGTGGTGGAGAACTCTGTGCACCACCACTTAGTTGTTCCAATTTATATACTCAAAGTGGAGAATACAATTTGTGGATGGGAAATTTTCCAAAAAAACCATTTAATTTTGGACTATTTTGAGATTTCCAATTTCTGAAAAACAAACAAAATCTAGTAATAAAGTTTGCAAATTTGTCAATATGAATAACCTCTGAAAATTATTGGGGGTTACATAATTTCCACCTGGTAACACACAATCTGAATTCAGTCTTTGATAACAAAGACATAAAGAACGGCTGATATTTGTTAAATCTCAAATAACAATTTAGCATGTGATTTTTTTTAACCCCAGTGAGAAGAGCACCACTTTTAAGTCAGTAACACCATACACCAATATGAATTGTTAAGACTATCAAACACAAGACAATCAGATTCCAAACTTACCACAAAGTCTGCAAATAAAACAAGACCACCTCTTTTAACAACTTCTTCAGATGCAGAGAGCTTGGGTAAGTCAGAGGCATCCCCACTGTCCAGGCTACCCTGGGAGAGGGACTTGGATATACGATGCTTCTTTGGAGTGTGAAGAATCTCAGACCAGAGTTCTTTGCCGCTGCATCCAAATATCAGCAAAATCTACATCAAAAATAAAGAGTTGATGAACATTGTATTAATCATATTTTTGTATTCATTGGTTTATAAACTAGTCATAGACAAAAGTATCTGACCCTTTTTCTTCACCCCTTGTACCCATTTCTTTGTATTATTCATAGTTTGTATTCATTGGTTTATGAACTACGATCCTGGACAAATGTATCTGACTCTTTTTCTTCACCCCTTGTACACCATTTCAATGTTGGAAGTGAATTTTAAAAGTTGCAGGTCCGAGTCATATCCCAACAATAAAACGGGGTAGAAGGGGCAAGAAAGGGTGAAGACGTTTGTCCATGATTGTAGAACTATCTGAAGAACAATCTGCTCAACTATTGAAAGCTAGCATAGTGAATGTACTTATTGAGGGATGTACATGTAGCAACAGGGCTAGTAGGGGCAGTTGATTTCAAATCACATGAGCTTTGAATGATGCACTTACCTTTTTCTTTGTTTTAGATTTTCACAACACTTTACTCCCCCACTTCGTCCCCCTCCCCTCCCTCCCCCTCCCAATTGGTCAAATTTTGCCTGAGAGGTCAGATCATTCTAGAGGTAGGAAGGAAAGGAAACAGGGGGAGAATGAGAGAAATTTAAGAATAAAAAGGCAGAAAGCTGTGATTGAGAGAGGAGGTACATGGTTGAAACAAAAACAAAGTAGAGAGGGGGTGGAAGAGGAGAACTAAATATAGTTGTAGAGGGAAGCATGATGAAGGAAGGAGATAATTTTATCTGGAGGAGTTTTCTGGAAGAACTCAGCAATTGAGTTGTGGGTAGCGAGGGAAGCTCTGGGAAGGTTGTACAAGGGGCATGCAAGGAGAACGTCATGGATTGTGAGGGTGCAATGGCAATTATTGCAGAGCAGTTGGGGAGCCAATAAGAAGGTGGGAGTGAGTGAGGTGGGTGTGACCAATTCTAAGACGGGTAATATAAACGTTGTCGATACGAGAGAGGTTGTTGATGGTGGATTTGATCGGAATTGTGGGCTGGATGACATGGAGTTTGTTATCAAAAACCAGCCTTAACCTCAAATATCCATTGATCTTCATACTACTACAGTAATATTCCTTGTGTGATGGAAGTTGCAGATGAATGTATACTTGATGGGTTAACATGTCTCTACGACAAAAAAAAGGGATATTCTAGCTTTTAAATTTCATTTTCCCAGAATCTAGGATCAGTAGCTACGAGGAAAAGTTTATTTGGGAGAAGAAAAAAAGAAAAAAAATGATTCCACTTCTTTAATTGCAAACTTACCAACTTAATGAAAAATAAATGAGCACAAACCAGTCAACACACATTTGATTTTGATGAGAGGAGTATATTCTCATGCTTTATACATTTAGGACAAAATGAAAGAATATGTAACATATATTCCTGATCAAATTTTTTTTTTATAATTTTTTTGTTTTTTGTTGAATGTTTGGAAAATCCCAATAAAATGTTTACATTCAGCACTATTATCTGTCAGTCGGGGTGCAACCTCAGAATTACATATATTCTATTTTGACGCTATGTTTGTTTGTTTGTTTGTTTGATGAGGTCTTAACGGCACCACGACAACGAAGGTCAAATTGTGCCTGAGAGGTCAGATCACTTTAGAGGTAGTAAGGAAAGAGACCAGGGGAAGAATGAGAGAAATTCAAGAACAAAAGCCAGAAAGCTGTGATCGAGAGAGGAGGTGCATGGGAAAAACTAAAAACAGAGTAGAGAGGGGGTGGAAGAGGAGGATTAAATATGGTTGTAGAGGGATACATGCTGAAGGAAGGAGACTATTTTATCTGGAGGATTTTTTTGGAAGAACTCAGCAATTGAGTTGTGGGGAGCGAGAGAAGCTCTGGGAAGGTTGTACAGGGGGCAAGCAAGGAGAACGTGTTGGATTGTAAGGATGCAGTGGCAATTGTTACAGAGGGGTTGGGGGGAACCAATAAGGAGGTGAGTGATCACTAAGCAATACATGAGAAGCGATTATTTCTAGTGAAAATCCACACAAAGTTTTCAAAAACTCCCACTCTTAGCATATGGCTTCCCTCATCAGTATACAGCAACTTTAACAACAACCTACAGCACAAAATATCATAAAAAGTCATTCAAACCAATATACGTTTTCAAATTATTAGGATTTCAACGTACCTGACACCATTCAAGTACTAAGAAGGGCCAAGTTGGAACGAGCGACAGAAACAGATTACTGAGTTGCTCCAATGAAAACCAGCAGCTATGGGCAGGTGCTTTCAACATGGCTGACATTGCCATGGCAACTTTCCTGAATGCACCTATTAAAGAAAACATTACTGATGTATGAATACTCACTGTATTCTAGGTAAGCCGTAAAGGTATATTAAAGAAACAGATTGGTGAAAAAGCCATGTTGATATCTTGTACTGTTTAGGACTTATTGTACTTCAAATATTTCACCAGTGTTTTAAAAAGTGACCTCACAGTGCAGTGTGATGTCAAAATTGCAGATCCAAGATCGTTCTTTATGCTGCTCGGTTAATTTTCAGACTACCATAATTTCTTCACATTAATGCTGCTTTCCTTCACTAATTACCAGTCAAACAAAGAATTGATTATAAAATTATTTTACAAGTTTTCAAGTGCATTAAAGGCCTTGCTCCAAAATATTTATGTGAAATGGTAGTTGAGAAACCATCCCGCTATGTCTTTCGTTTTAGGTCCCTATTTGTTCCCCGTATTAAGCATAAAACTCTTGGGGAAAGGGCCTTTGCTTATAAAGGTCCTTGGTTGTGGAATTTACTCCCAACTGAACTCAAATGTATTGATAATGTATCCCTGACCTCCTTCAAAACTAAGCTTAAAACTTTTTTGTTTAAAAAGACATTAATCTAATGTGCAGCTTGATCCATTGTATTTCTATTTCTGTTGTCATTTCTGTATTCTTATTTTTGTTTTTGTATCTAATTTCCTTGTATGTAAAGCGCTTATGAATGTTTTTACAAAATTAGCGCTAAATAAATTTATGTATTATTATTATTATCATTATTTCTAAAAATGAAAATTTATTTTTTAGAGTGTACAGTACATAAGCTGATTGGCAAAGCATGTTCTTGTTAAGTGCATGATATACCCCATTTCAATAATTAAACAAATATATTTCCCAATAATTTAGAGGCAATTGATCATTTTCCCAAAAACAATTTGTTTCTTTTAAAGGAACATTCCCATGGATTTTCATTTTCTTATATATGATAGAGAACATTTATAGAAACAACGTTGTGAAAAAACTATGTTAATATCTTATTCCGTTTAGAAGTTATAAAGTTATAACAATTTAAAGAGTAGAAAAATGTTCTTAAAAACACCTCGTACAGTATATGTCCTTCAGCTTGGTGATGTCATCAAGGCATCTCCAGCACAGTTCTTATCTATTTCATATAAATTTAATCACACTTTTTTTACATTATTAAACAGCATTTTTGGTTCATTATAAAAATAGGGTGGAGTATATAAATTACAAAAAAACATTTTGGGGTTTTTCTTGGTGTACATCACATTTTCAATGAGAAAAAAAACCAAATCATTTTTAAAGAAATACAAAAGTTGTTTTGTTGAAATTGTCTCTATGACATCATAGATGTTGCCAATCAGTCACTTTTGTCCAAATTCAATTCAATCCAATTTATAAGTATTTCTTTATAATCTATTGCTTTATAAGTATTTCTTTATAATCTATTGCTTTATAAGTATTTCTTTATAATATATTGCTTTATAAGTATTTCTTTATAATATATTGCTTTATAAGTATTTCTTTATAATTTATTGCTTTATAAGTATTTCTTTATAATATATTGCTTTATAAGTATTTCTTTATAATTTATTGCTTTATAAGTATTTCTTTATAATCTATTGCTTTATAAGTATTTCTTTATAATGTATTGCTTTATAAGAATTTCTTTATAATCTATTGCTTTATAAGTATTTCTTTATAATGTATTGCTTTATAAGTATTTCTTTATAATTTATCTCAATTTTTTTAGCTGATGAAAAATTGTGTTCCTTTTGTGAGGGTCAAGGACATTGTGTTCACATGAAATTATCAACACATGGTGTTAAAACTTTGTGTCACACCATTTTGGAATAAAAACTGAAACACAATTTATAAAGAAATACATTATAATTCTTGTCCCTGTTGGGGAAATAGTTTCATCTTGCACAAAATTTCAAAACAGAATTGAACAAAATGGCAGCCTCCATGTGTCGACTTCACACATGAATAACTTGAGATAGGAATAAGATTTTGACTTGCTGTTCTGGTAGTTGGTTTAGATTTTAATCCTCTATCTTATGAAAGAAAGATTACATCACACTTTATGTCTCCTTTATCTGACTTGATAGAATGTTTTGCCACTTACAAATCTTTCAATATATTTTCATTTTAACAATGTAGATAGATACTGTTGCATGTAACTACCATCAGTTCTGAAATATACAGTACAATTAGCATAGATTAGCATAAATTAGCATAGATTTACCAGACTTGAACATGTGTGTAATGTAGAGCAGTAGGCGTGCCATTTCTTGACCTAGAAATGAACAATAACCGTGGGAGCCGGAGCGAGTCAGTTGCAGCAGTAGAGACGAAACCACAAAACCAAGTGTCTGCAGCAGGAACCTGGAAGAAAAGATAAGATACATTTTTAAGTAAATGTTAATCAATCGTTTTACAACTTACAAGAGGGATTCAAGTATTAACATGAAACAAAAGCAAAATAAAGGCTAGAAAATAAACAAATCTAATCAATGCTTAATATTTCGACCACTTAAGGCACTTTTCAAGTAATGAACAAGTTAAATACCCAAGTTTAACTGACTTTTGCTTCTAGAGACATTAATTGCACAATCAATGTGTGCTGTAGAATCCACATTCTCAAGGTGGCCAGTTTGTTTGTTGGGTGAGGTGTCACCATGACAACCATGTTCACATAGTGCCAGAGAGATTAGATTATGTCAGAGGTGCAAAGAGAATGGAGAAGTCAGGTAGAGTGCAGTAGGTGGGTATAAGTCTGTAGAAGTTAAGATAAGTTAGATATTGTTATAGTAGCAGGTATGGTGTAGGAAGGAGATGATTTTTTCTGGGGAATTCTTGCTGAAGAGCTCGGCAATGGAGTTGAAGGGTTTGAGGGAAGTTCTATGGGTGAAGAGTGGGCAGTCAATGAGGATGTGTTTGACTGTAAGGGGCCTGTAACAATAATTGCAGAGCAGTGGAGGGGGCGGGGGGGGGGGGAGTCGGTAGGAATGTGTGAAGTGGGTGGTCTTTATGAGAGAGGTTGTGTGTAGTGGGGTTGGTGGGAATGGAGGGCTGAATGTTGTGGAATTTGTTATCTGTACGGGTGTCTCAATTGAATTGTTAGTGGCAAAGGTCGCCAGTGTCTTACCTTGCAAATATATCCTCTGGTTTACTAGGCATCATGCTCACTAAATCCTCCCCCTCTTTCTTATTTCCGTCCTCATCTTCTGCACAGACAAACAAATCCACAGTCAGTCCCAGCTCCTTCAGTCTGGACAGGACGGTCTCTTCTTTTGATTGGGTGGTGAGCACACACATGATGACCAATACCAGCGCAAGCCATCTCTCAACTGACTCCTGATTGGTCTAAAAGAGACAAAAGAGATTAGTGTCAAAGATGATTAGAGAACCCTGAAGAAAATATACAACTGTGTTTTTTACAATGTATGGTTAACTAGGAAAAGTGTATAGCTTGAATGTCTACAATACAGACCTTTTATGATAGCCTTTGGCTTTTGTAGAACAAAATCAGTTTTTAGGACTGAGCAACATTCAAGTTTTGATCATTGATCAAATATGCAAAGCATGGAAATGTTGCAAGAGTGAAAAATAAAATAGAGAATAGGATACTCTACTAGTAAATTCCAAGTAACAGAGTTAAAATAAAATAGAGAATAGGATACACTCTACTACTCTACTAGTAAATTCCAAGTAACAGAGTTAAAATAAAATAGAGAATAGGATTTCTCTACTAGTAAATTCAAGTAACAGAGTTAAAATAAAATAGAGAATAGGATTTCTCTACTAGTAAATTCAAGTAACAGAGTTTAAATAAAATAGAGAATAGGATTTCTCTACTAGTAAATTCAAGTAACAGAGTTAAAATAAAATAGAGAATAGGATTTCTCTACTAATAAATTCAAGTAACAGAGTTAAAATAAAATAGAGAATAGGATTTCTCTACTAGTAAATTCAAGTAACAGAGTTAAAATAAAATAGAGAATAGGATTTCTCTACTAGTAAATTCAAGTAACAGAGTTAAAATAAAATAGAGAATAGGATATCTCTACTAGTAAATTCAAGTAACAGAGTTAAAATAAAATAGAGAATAGGATTTCTCTACTAGTAAATTCAAGTAACAGAATTAAAATAAAATAGAGAATAGGATATTCTCTACTAGTAAATTCAAGTAACAGAGTTAAAATAAAATAGAGAATAGGATATTCTCTACTAGTAAATTCCAAGTAACAGAGTTTAAAATAAAATAGAGAATAGGATATTCTCTACTAGTAAATTCAAGTAACAGAGTTTAAAATAAAATAGAGAATAGAATATTCTCTAGATTACAGAGTTAAAATAAACTAGTATATTCCAAGTAACAGAGTTAAAATAAAATAGAGAATAAGATATACTCTACTACTCTACTAGTAAATTTCAAGTAACAAAGTTAAAATAAAATAGAAAACAGAATATACTGTACTAGTAGATTCCAAGTAACAGAGTTAAAATAAAATAGAGAATAGGATTTCTCTACTAGTAAATTCAAGTAACAGAGTTAAAATAAAATAGAGAATAGGATTTCTCTACTAGTAAATTCAAGTAACAGAGTTAAAATAAAATAGAGAATAGGATATTCTCTACTAGTAAATTCAAGTAACAGAGTTAAAATAAAATAGAGAATAGGATTTCTCTACTAGTAAATTCAAGTAACAGAGTTAAAATAAAATAGAGAATAGGATTTCTCTACTAGTAAATTCAAGTAACAGAGTTAAAATAAAATAGAGAATAAGATACACTCTACTACTCTACTAGTAAATTCCAAGTAACAGAGTTAAAATAAAATAGAGAATAGGATACTCTACTAGTAAATTCCAAGTAACAGAGTTAAAATAAAATAGAGAATAGGATATACTCTTAAGTACACTTATGAGCATTGTACTTTGTGAATACTCAGCTAATTTATAACATTCAACATACCCAAGGACATGGCACCAGGAGGAGTGCTTTCAGCAAGATGTCCACGGGCCTCAAGGCACTTGGCGACACCACCCCTAGAAGATGCTGAAGCGTTGCAAGGCCCTCTACATTATCAATGTTCACCTGAGAATAAGACAGAAGAAATCAATCTTAAACTTCTTAGTACAAATGTTGAACGGAAAATCAATTGCACATGACAGCGAACCACAGTGTATGCAGGATGGTGAAGCAAGTAGTCACAACTCTCGGTCCATTAAAGAGCAGGATGATTTTTTGAGTCTTCAGTGCTAACAATCTCTACAAACGACTGTTTTAGAAAACTGAATAGCAAGAAGAGATCATTGAAAGTCTGCATGATTCGGGTGTCATGTAGTTTTAGGCGTTGATACATCTTTATATCTCTCTCACATTCCTGAAGCCACTCCCAGTGTGTGAGCTAACGATAGAAGTTGCAGGGTCCTGTTTACTATTATGTCAGTCTTAAGATCTTAAGATACCTTTTGTCATAAAACAAAGGTAGGCAGGAAGTTGGGATATATTAATATACAAATTTGTTCTTTCTACCCCTAAATTCTCAAGGAAATTGATCAACACAGCATGATATGAATCTTTAAAGCTAAAATTTTAGAAATAAAGAGCAATTGAGCAAAAAGACCCAGCCTACTGAATATTCATCTTCTTACCTGTTGTCGGGCAAGACGCGGTAGCACAAGGTCAATGACCTGTCTCGAGAGCCTCTTCCACTTTTCCTCACTCTCCCTGTGTGCTTGGTTCAGCACTGGCACAAGTAACTCTAAAACCTGAAAATTGATCACAAATATTTTTGGATTCATTATTATTTCAATATCTTTAAAGTAAGTGCAATAAGTATTTACAACAAGAAAGATGTAAACAACATTAAAGAGGTACTTATTTAGATAATCATACATATAAATCAATCATCATGTAGTGCAAAAAACATCCTTCGCAAAACTCCTGAAATCTGTGTACACAGGTTCCCCAACCTTCTTTTCCGTCCCGACAAAAATGTCAATAACACAAGGAAAAGGATACAGATGCTATAGAAAATAATAAAAAACAACAATATAATGGTTATATAATGATTATAACAATAATAAATCTTCCACGATTGCCTTATGGTTTTTCTAAAAAAAATATATATAAAAAGTTGCCAAACTAATATAGTTTTAATATTTTGATTTGAACTGTTAATGCCAATTAAAAGTCATGCCAATTAAATGTCATGCCAATTAAAAGTCATGCCAATTAAATGTCATGCCAATTAAAAGTCATGCCAATTAAAAGTCATGCCAATTAAAAGTCATGCCAATTAAAAGTCATGCCAATTAAAAGCCATACCAATTAAAAGTCATGCCAATTAAAAGTCATGCCAATTAAAAGTCATGCCAATATCCCCAAATCTGGGTGACATTTTCAAACGTCTTTTTCATTCCATCATAAAATACTTGTGAACCTCTTAGTTTTAAAGGTGTACGGACAGGTAGAGATTTTATATTTACCAGAATAAACTTTTAATTCTGAACAGAAAAGTCTTTGAATTACGTCAAAAGCACCATTTTCTCAATTTCAATGTATAGAAAAGTTGTGATGTATGAAAGTGAGCGCAGCTTAAAATATTTTTGAAGGAATATTCCCACGGTTTTTTGTAAAATTTGATTTGAAAGAGCGCCACTACCAGAGCCAATTTGGTACAAAAATCAGGTTGATATCATATTCCATTCAAGAATATGGATTTTTAAAGATTTTCCAATTGCATTTTAAAGTTTTTGTACAGTATGATGAATTTGTGTTTGATGATGTCATAGGGCCAATTCCATTGCAAATGTTTATGTATTTCTTTGAATGTTAATTGGTTGTTTCTGTATGATTAGAAACAATTTTCCAAAAGTTATTGAAGTTGGGTATATTTGGCAATGTGTATGAATACCTAACTTTCATCAATATATTTTTCTAGCAGGTTTTACCAATAAAAAAGGATGACAGATTTTAATAAAATACATCAACTTTGTAAAAGAATGTGTTGCTGTGATGTCATACTTAGCCTTTTCCTATACGTTTATTGGCATTTTTTTGTGAACCTTAAATTATGAATATCTCCTGGTAGGAATAACATATGAACATGATTTTTGTACTAAACTGTTTCTACAATTTTTCTCTTTCTTATGAAAGGTTACAAAAAAACATGGGAATATTCCTTTAAGTAATTCTTTCTCCTGTTAAATTTTGATTTGAGCTAGGCTATGATAGAGATTCAAAACCTCTCGATCATATTCAAGTGTTTCCATGCAACTAACATTGGGGAATTGGGGAAAGATCAAGAATTTTAAAGGTTTTCTTGCTGTGATGTCACAAAATTTCAATAAAATTTGCATAATTTATTATAATAAGGCCTTGAAATTCAAAATGCTGTAAAATGGTGAATTTTAAGTGATTTTGATCAAACTTTTTGGTATTTTCATGGTTTAAGTTTAAGTTAAGTTTATTACACTTATATGGCATATTATCTAAATAACTTATTCTAATAGGCCTTACAAAATATACATATAAAGAAAGTAAATACAAATGTGTAAATAAGATAAGCATAAAATATAAAGAAAACAAAGAACAAACAAAATTATGAAGAGGACTTGAAAGCACAATTTAATAAGTGAGTCTTAAGCAAGGTGTGGAATTGTTTAAGGGATTGAGCAGATTTGATTGAAAGAGGTAAGTCATTCCAAAGTTTTGGGCCAAATATTTGCAAAGAGCAATCGCCATATGTGAGTTTACTTTTTAGAACATTTTCTTCCAATTAAACTGTCATAGATCTTATGGAAACCTGTAATGATGCATTACCCCAAACATATACAATGCATTCAACGTTAATGAAAATATCACCAAAAACTTCATTAAACTAAACCATACAAACCATTAGATGCATTGGGCCAATGCTTATCCCAAGTTTCCATGGCGCAAGTGGAGTCCATCGCAGATTAACTCCCCAGCAGTGCTGGTACTCATTTTTACAGCTGAGTGGACTGAAACAAGTAGAGTAAAGTGGCTTGCTCAAGGACATAATGCAGCGCTCACATTAGAAATGGCTTTGCTTAAAACCAGAAACATTCTGTCCAGTCCTGAAGCGGAGCAAGGCCGATTGAAATAAAAGTTATCTATTTCTTTATTTCTCAAACCAGAAAACTGCAATCTGTTCAACGCTCCATACAAGCTGTCAATGAACCATATGCTTGATTTCCACCCAACACAAAGGAGTTTTTATTAAAAAGAGCAGCAACTCCAAAGGAGTATGAAATGTCCTTTAAGCAAAGTTAATCTTGTGGAATGATGCATGTAATTTGTAGTTTCAAAATTGCAGAATAAGTTTTTATGCAGTGTCTGTGCTAATGCATGATGGGAATTGAACCTGGTACCTTTTAAATTTGGACAGGACTTAATAACCACTGAGCAGCTGCACCTCTTAAAAACTTCATTAAGTCTCATTAAATACATTGCTCATACATGACACACTAACCTGATAGTACTGTATCAATGTGAGCAGGTTGGATATGACCACCTCCCTCATCGTGTCCAGCTCCTTCGATGAATCAGACTTGCTCATACCTTTCATGACAAACAAATCGTTGACAAGAGGGCGCAACGCAGGAATAACTAGAAAAAGTAATGATAGAAAAAATATTTATTGTATTTCTGCAAAACATTTTGACTACTTATAAGTAGCATTTGATCACCTAGGTGTTTTGAAAATCCGGGACTCTTTGTCGGTGAAAACATGCAACGATTTGTGCACACGTGAACACCATGCTTTAACCTAGGAACGCACGATACATTGTGTTTTCAAACTCAGAAATATCTTTTCTACGATATTTCCACCAAATTTACGACTATTTCATGCATAAACACCCACGCAAATGTAGAGATTTTGGCCTCTAAAGTTAACCAATTTACACTGGCTGTAAAGGTAAACTGCTTGTTTTCACCGACAAACTGCTTATTCAGATTTATACACGTTATAATGATGTCATCTAGAATACTCCGATAGGGCATAACAATACAAAAAGCATGAAATCTGCATGATTGATTCAAAACTAATGACACATTTTTACAAAACATTCTCATAAATGGTAAAGAATTGATGAAAAATCAAGTGACTATCACTTAAAACTGGAGAAAAATGTCAAATAAATCAGTAATTAAAAATCAAGCATGCATAATGAAATTAAGAGCCTGCTCTTTGACCGTGTTTCTACTTACTGTGTGTCGTCGCTTGTTGGCCACTGGCCATGATGCCTCCAGTTAGTTGTATAATTTTGGGCATTGCTATCACAGCCTTGCTGTGAAACTTCTCTTGAGACAAAAGCACCAAAAAATGGAATATATGAGGAATGAGAAGATGATAGTCCCTGAAAGAGAAATAGAAGGTGAGTCAAAATCTCTGAGTTAGATGATTGACAGCTTTTTCAACCAATCACCAAATGAATTTGCCTAGCAACAAAATCTGCGTAACTAAGTGGGGCTAAATACTACGTAATACTAGTTTGATGGATGTAACTTTTTGCAGCCTTCACTCTCAAATTTGATTCTAAAAAGTTTCAAAGATGTAATTTCCAGTAAAATTCACACTACCTGATTTGTCCCTCCTCCATAAACTCAAACTGCTTGATGATGAATCCAAGGAACACCTGTGAATTTAACAAAAACACAAAACATGGCTATTATTTCTAAGAGGATAAATACTTTCACAGAGCTTAAAATGATTCAGGTTTTTTAATTCCTATTTGGTAGTGATGCTATGATTTCCTGTAATTTCTTGCATGTTTCAGCTAATCCTCATGTGACATGTGGTAACAGTTTGAAGTTGACCAAAGCATTCTCACGGATTGATATTCAGCGTTTTAGCTTTTTGCAAAGAGTTGTTAATGAGTGAATGATTTGTCTGAGTGGATAGTTAGCTCCAATTCTGTTCACAATTTCAAAGTCAACATTGGTAAGTTCTTTACTAACTCTGAGCATCTTTTCTTTTCTTTTTTGTGGTGGTGGTGTTAGTTTGGGCTTTTTATGGGGTGATTCACCCTTCTTAGCTGGCCATCTTGTTATGTTATGTTAAATAGTTGTGTTGAATTCAATTTCTCTTCTTATTAAAATTTTCTGAGCAAACTTGTGTACATTTTTAATTAAATGGCATCATGAAGCTATGTAAAAAACAAACATAGTTTTAGAGTGAAAAAATACTGAAGAGGGGTTTTGTCGTTGGGTGCCCAAGAACAGTGCACAAATTTTACATTTCAATTGATATTCAACAAGATTTACGACCACTTAGCATCGCTAAGCTACTAAAACATTAACAAAATTCAATGAGTATTTAATAGACTGACCTGTTCAGAGTCCAACAAACAATAGTTGACCCTTAGCTGGACGAGCTGACCTAGCAGGTGAAGCACTTGCTGCTGAAGAATGACCGAACTGGTCACTGTGTACTGCTTTAATGCCTGGATCACCAGCGGTTCGAACAGGCGGATGTAGGAATGGATAGATGTCTACACACAGAAAAACAATACAGGTTTAGTGAATGACCTAGTCTGTTTCGTTTTCATCAGGTGATAATCACATGACAGTTCTGATAAGGAAGTGCTGACACATGTTAAATGTCTTTTAAGATTAAGGTTGACATACATATATATATATATATATATATATATTTAAATATATATATATATTTATATATATATATATTATATTAACTATATAGAGTCCCAGGGGTTATAAAATGTGACTGCAATTTTTCAGAATATACACATTTTTTTTTAAATGATTGTCACAATATATTTATATTTTGTTTTATCCCAGGGGTTCAAAATGTGACTGCAATTTTTCACAAATTAATTTTCACAACTTTCCTTTCGTTTTCTATCACTACAAGTTAGGTTAATATGGTGTTCAAACCAGGGCCATTCACGTGAACACTAACCGCTGCACTAGACTGAGTACATCTTAGTGTGTGAGTTTCTTTAGTACTTATATTGTGCTATGAAAAAAAAGGAGGTAGTTGCTCTTTGTGTTTTCAATTGAAAATAAGTCAAATGGCTTTTCTAATAGTATATTTTTCATAGGGGAGTTGTATCGCAATCAGAAACCAAGATTTTGGTCTCAAAAATGCTAAAAAATCAGGATATTTTTCACAACTTTGGGCAAACAACGATATTGATGATATAGGCAGTCAAAATTCAACCAGAAATGAATGCATTGATGTCTTTGTAAGTTCCTCACAGGTTTTCAGGAAAAAGCAAGGTCTGGAAGTATAGCAAATCAGCCTTTGAAAAATTTGTAATTGTTTTTTTCTTTCAAGTTTGTGCATGTTTTAAATTTTCTCTCTTTCAACTTTTTTCTTAAATCGTCAACATAACCCCCATCAAAAAGTTACATTTTCTGAAAGAACTATTCAAGCTCTTTCAAATGATACTAGGATCAATGCTGTGGGCCAACTTGAAGAAGCAAAATAACGTTTTGAAATACATGTCATGACCACGTGGGAATGGAAGGGTTAAGCATGACTTATTTTTAGAATACATTCTTGCATAAGACTGTTGTATAATGCCTGGGTCACTACAGCTCAATAACTGGATGAAAGGAATGGCTAGATGCCTAGAGAAAACAAAATGAGCAGATGTTCTTATCCAAATTCCTTTTAATCGGGTGGTTCAACTAGCTATTGATAAGATGTTTAATGGCCAAGCTTCAAACAGATTTTAACCAAACAACATAACTTTCGTCATAACGCATTTAAGATTAGCATTTGAGAGCATATTGTTCATATGCTTGGTCCTATACCTCCATGTTAATTGTGCAGACAGCCAAAAATCCCCCAGTATTTGATTGGTCGCAAAGATTCCCCTAGTATACGATTGGTGCATTACGAACATGTGAATTTCACCCTTGTGATTTGATTTAAATTAGCTTTCGGGAAATTGCTGATTCAGATTTGAAAAGGTTTGTAGACATGAGTGGTCCAACTAGCTGTTGATAAGATGTTTAACGGCCAAGCTTTAGACCTTTTTAAACTTATTTTAACCGAACAAGATTACTTCTGTCAGTACTTTGACCAATCAACTGCTGGGGAATTTTCCCTTTGATACCTGACCAATCAACTGCATTTGCTGGAGGAAAAGTTTTAAGCAATCATATCATTCAGGTAAAGTAAATATGAACAAAATTCACTTACTTTATCTTTACTACTTGTCTTCTTGTCTGTCTTCGACTTGAGCCAACTAAGCACCTGTGGAGGAGAACAAATATGATTGATTGATTGATTGATTGATTGATTGATTGATTGATTGATCGATTGATCGATTGATTGATTGATTGATTGACATGTACAGCAAGGTTATCTTGTGCCAGAGATTTTAAATCAATTCCAAGCTCACATAAAGGAACAAAAGGTGCATTCAAAAGGTCCATTCAAAGATAGGCTAAATGAAGAGGAGAAGAATGACTTGTGAGGGTGAGAGAGAGAGAGAGTTGAACACACAATTACAATGACGGGGTCGTCGCCTGCGTATTCGGTTATGATAGTACAAATGCTATCACGAAACGCTTCATACGACCTGGACGTGAACACAGGTACAACGTACGGACAGACATAACATCGACAACCAAGTCAATGTCCACGGCCTTTGATAACCAGTTGTGATGCACTGGCGTGTCTACCCAACCCAGGCTTGAACCCAGGGCCTCGTGGTCTGTAGACAGGTATGATAACCGCTACACCACAGTAGGTAGATTTGTGAGGGTGGGTTAACGCTGTTTATTTAATTTGTATGTTTGTTTGTTTGACGAGGGCTTAACATTACCACGACAACGGGGGTCAAATTGTGCCTGAGAGATTAAATCATTCTAGAGGTCACAGTGGCGCTACAGTTTCAAGTAGACACGATTGTTAAAAATAGATGATGCTGTACTATAAATCTACATCACTGACTTCTTGACTGATTTAGTGACGGAGATGACAACAACAATCCCCATTGGAATGAGGTGAAAGGAGTGAAGAAAAAGGAACAAATACATTTTCTAGGATTATAGGCAGACCTGCCAACCTTTAGGATCACCAAACTGTATTCTGGAACAACAAAAGTTGTATTTTTGATAAAAAAAACTGTTCTCTTCAAACAAAATGTTCAAAACAAAGGTTTACTGTGGCTGAAAAAAATACCATTATCAAAGCCATATTTAAACACTAATATCACTCACAAAAGTACCACTTAATACAAATTACAACATGCTTGAAACACTGCTAAAACTGCTTGTATTACAATTTACACATGTAACGTTAGTTACCGGACCACATGTTTCGTTTGTATATAGGCACCGTGACAATCATTTATTTCTCGTATGCAACGTTCTGATTGGCTACACTCGGACGAAAAATTGTTGTTTACATCCCATGCACTAATCACAGATGCCCTAACTTAAGGTAGTAAAAAAAATATAAAAAGGAAAAAAATAAATAAATAAATAATAATAAAAATAAAAATAAATAAATGGTATTCTGGTGCCAAAAAACGTACAATCGTATTCTCAACATTTTCCCGTATTAAATTCGGCAAAATCGTACTAGTTGGCAGGTCTGTATAGGTCATGAGATGACCTAGTTAGTAATGTCTGATACACAAAACACTTTCTAACTTTAAGAAATAAAAGATGTTAAAATCGCACCCATGTCCTTGACCATCTGACTCCATACCGGTGTGCGTTAGCCTCGGTCCCAGGCCAGCCAGAGATTGCGTGTACTGTGTGTATGGGGCTATGAAGCAATGATGGTACAGGCCGGGTTTCATGTTTGACGTGAGCCTGGCTGCTTTACCTGGTGTTCGTGGAAGACTTTTGGTGGAGTACTCTGATTGACTTGCCAGATTCGTGGTAAAGAGAGCCTTAAAAGCTACAAAATAAATTAAAAATAAAACGCTTTATCCACTGTTCATATCAGAAAGTTATCTTTGAAGGTTCTTTTCATGTGTGAATTTCCACTGTTTAAATTCCTTTCAAACCAATTGTAAAAATAGTTGAAATTCCATTCAAAGGGCAGAAATTCATTGTTTCCAGGAACGGAACAATGTGTGGTTGCATGAATGGACAGATGGGGTGGTAAAGATACTCCATCTCCCCATTCACCAGCTTTGTTAGTGAGAGGCGATAGTAAGAGAACTATATCTTTTCAATAATTGTACCAATCATTTCACATCACTAAATCTTTTCAATAATTGTACCAATCATTTCACATCACTAAATCTTTTCAATAATTGAACCAATCATTTCACATCACTAAATCTTTTCAATAATTGTACCAATCATTTCACATCACTAAATCTTTTCAATAATTGTACCAATCATTTCACATCACTAAATCTTTTCAATTAATCACTAAATCTTTTTGAACCAATCATTTCACATCACTAAATCTTTTCAATAATTGTACCAATCATTTCACATCACTAAATCTTTTCAATAATTGTACCAATCATTTCACATTAGTAAATCTTTTCAATAATTGTACCAATCATTTCACATCACTAAATCTATATCCTATTGGTGACATAGAATAGATGTCATCAGCTTCCACAAGAGGTACTCCCATCAAGTATTTCCAGAACAATACAACACAAACAAAGGAATCTAAATTGACAATTTTTTTTTTCTTTACTACAAGAAAACTATCTGCCCTTCACCATACTATACAGCAACACCTACTAATCACTCCTTTACCCTATCCATTTACCACATAGCAACACTTAAATCACATTTCCTGTCCCACAACAAGTGTTTGTTTTATCTCAAGTGACTCATGAGTCCCCCCCCCCCTCTCTAGTATAGTACAACATTACCTGTTCCACAGCTAGTATTCTGTAGTTTGACTCAAATAGTAGGTCAATCCCACGGGTGGGAAAATATTTTACTTAAGCGAATGTGGAGTTGGAATTAATTATAAAATTTCCCAGTTCTGAATACAGGTGACGGAAACCTTCCCATGAAAAATCACAACAGACACATTATTAATGTAGTGAATACATCTTGATATACTTCACTCTTTCGCAATTTAATGTACTTTTCATCGCAAATGGAGGGGCGTTCTTAGAGCACATATTTACCACATCTACTGTTGTTTAATACTTTATATATATATATATATTCTTCCCGCGATTTCCCAATTTTCCTGCGTTTATAACCACTGAAACTATAGATTTCTTTCAGCTCCGACTGAATGTATAATTCTGTCACACCTTTATTTTTACATTTTCCCTTTTCTTTCTCACTTTTCCTTTCTTTTCTTTTCCTCCTAGTGGTAATTCCTACGCCATACCCGACTATTGTTGCAAATTAATTAATTAATGATTGTTCTCAAATGGCAGACAAATTCTGACCTCAAACCATTAAGCAACACTAACAAATCACATCACCTTTTTCACAGCCAGTATTGCTCAATTTAACTCAAATGAGTGGAGAATTCTCCACATACCACATACCATACAGCTTCGATTACAAATCAAATCATCATTTCCTCAGCCAGTATTGTGTTATACGGCTCAAGAGACCAAAGAATCTACCAACACCCACATGAAACAGCTTGTATTACATGTCAAGTTACCTGTTCCTCAGCCAGTATTGTGTGATTCGGCTCAAGAATCCACCAACACCCACATGAAACAGCTTGTATTACATGTCAAGCTACCTGTTCCTCAGCCAGTATTGTGTGATTCGGTTCAAGAATCCACCAACACCCACTTGAAACAGCTTGTATTACATGTCAAGTTACCTGTTCCTCAGCCAGTATTGTGTGATTCGGCTCAAGAATCCACCAACACCCACATGAAACAGCTTGTATTACATGTCAAGTTACCTGTTCCTCAGCCAGTATTATGTTATACGGCTCAAGAGATCAAAGAATCCACCAATACACATGAAACAGCTTGTATTACATGTCAAGTTACCTGTTCCACAGCCAGTATTGTGTGATTCGGCTCAATTGTCACCGATGATTGCAGATAACCCAAGATCTCCTCTGTGACCTGCAAACAAATATTGAAAAACATGAACTATAATCTTTGGAACTGTGCGGTAAGGCCTTTGAGTTCATATATCTCAAGGATTAGTTCAGAGGTCATGCTTGAATAAGGACAAAAACGGAAACAAAATGGTAAAAAAATATCTAAAAGGAATATTCCTGAGAATTTTTTTACTTTGATTATGATAGAGGGAACTATTAAAGAAACAATTTGGTGTAAAAATCATGTTGATATCTTTTCCTGTTTAGGAGTTATTGCATTTGAAAGATTGTGTGAGTGTGTTGAAAAGTGACCTCACAGTGTACAGTGTGATGTCATTAAAGGCAGATCCAAGACAATTTTTGTGAATTTCATTGAAAATTATTTGCCTCTTCCTAAATTACTGGAAAATTTTTTTTTCTTTAATTATTGAGATGAGGTATAACATAAACTTTATAAGAACATGCTTTGTCCATCTGCTCATGACTGTTTGATTAATGAAGGCTAACGGCACCATGACAGCAAGGGTCAAATTGTGCCTGAGAGGTTAGATCATTCCAGAGGTAGGAAGGAAAGAAAATAGGAGGAGTCTGAGGAATAAAAGCCAGGAAGCTGGGATTGAGAGAGGAAGTGCAGGGGTGCTAAAAAAGGCAAAAGTAGGTAGAGGGGGTGGGAGAGGAGGACTAAATATGGTTGTAAAGGGAGGCACAATGAAGGACGATTTTATCCAAGGGTTTTTCTGGAAGAGCTCTGCTCTGCTCATGAAACTTAACACTCCAGGTAAAAGAAAAACATTTTTTTTTGTATTATAGAAATACATCAGAATTGTCTTAGATCTGCCTATATGACATCACAATTTATACTACAAGGTCACTTATCAACACACTCGTGCAATCGTTGAAATACAATAACTCTAAACCGGAAAAGATATTGCCATGGTTTTGCAATTTGTTTCTTTAAAGTCCAATATCATATAAATTACAATAAAAAATTCACGGGAATATTGCTTTTAAATCTTATTCCATTAACAAGACATTCAAGTACTCTCAGAAAGATCGGTATTTAAATGTTGAAATAAGACTGCAGGTGTGACATCACACTTTAAAATTTACTCTCTGAAGACATTTGAAAAAAGATTTTTAATTAGTAAAAAAATTAAAATATTTTACAATAAAATACACTAACAATAGTATACAATCAGGAACGAAAGTCATCATGCCGAAAATTTTTTCTATACAGCTTTCTGTAACCAACACCGGACTTTTCATATAAAAAGTCCGGTATAATGATACCCCAACCTGACTTCCAGCATCACCAGCTTGTTTACACTCATAACAAAAACCTCTCTGTTATCATTAAGGAATCTTTAAGGAATCTCTTTAAGTGAATGTGGAGCACGATGCTCCGCGAAACGATTAAAAGAATATTAAATGTTTTATTGGTTTTTCGGTGGGGCATCGTTACCGACGCCCCATCGTTATTGTAAAACAATAGATATCTATGAACATGGAACAATGTTCATTAACAGGATCAAGAATAATTTGCATGTCATGTATGAAGTAGCCTTTTTGAGGTCAAGACTTGTTGTAAGATCTGACCAATTGTTACAGAAATCCTTATTACAAAAGTGCCATGGAAACGGTTTTTCAACTGTTTTATTTTTGTAAGACTCACAGGGTTTGTCGATGTGCAGTCATTGGTCAATTTTGCCTCATATTCCATTTGAGTTTGTTTCTCACAGAAGGGGAAATATAAGACACGCAAGTTCTATTTCATCATCAAAACCGAAAACAACAATAAGAAGCATCTCCCAAAAAAACAACCAACCAAGTCAGATTTTTCCTCTTTAAGAATCTTGTTGTGGAAGTTGGTGCTGAGTATCCAAAAAAGCTTATTTTAATTAAGAATGGTCTCATATTTCTACACAAGTCACAAATTTTTAATGTGAGAATGCATTTTTCCATATTGAAACTATAAAACTATAATAACTTGATGCCCAAAGGTTTACGTTTCAAGTTTTAAAAGTTTATAAAATTTCTATGAAGTATTTGCATTGTTATGACCCGTGCATTAAATCCCAGTAATGCACAAATTTGAGTATTTGGTTCAGTCCATTTTACAACAGGTGAATGTCTTAACAAAGCGAGAAAAAAATGTATATAAACTTTTCTCGTTTATTATTCTTTTTGTTGTTTTTTATGCATTTTAAACAATCTAGCACAGAAATTTTATAAACAGATAAATGTTTTGGCATCATGTTTATATGCGTATTTAATGCACAGTTCAAAGGACTTCGCAATCGCGAATGACCCACCTAAAGTCGGGTCATTCTACTCGGGCCAAAGTACTTTGCCCTGTGCATTGAATACACATATAAACACTCCACCTCGACATTAATCTTTGATAAAAGTCTTGAACCTGAAGGCCTCTCCTTGGTTTGCATGAATGGTGCTACAGTCCATTGTGGTTTGCAATGCTGAATGGTGCATCAACAGTCCACTGTCCAGCAATGGTTAACCAGAAAAGCAGCATCAATGCTGAATGGTAACCATTGTAGGTTACCAGGAATGCTGCTTAACCAGTTACCAGGAAAGCATTGACCCATGACTGATGGGTCATTATGATCTGATCATGGATTTAAGTAACTAATGCTGCACAGCTGAATAGACAGAAGTATGTGGAATCAAGTGTCATACTCAAGGGTGCACAATGCAGGATGCAAACCAGGAATCAAGCTTCAGTGACTTTAAATATGAGTTTGATTTACTAAAAACTGGGCCAATATACTTCCACAAGGTAAATAAACATATATTGAGGAAATAAACATCTGTTGAGGAAATAAACATGTTGGGGAAATAAACATGTTGAGGAAATAAACATATGTTGAGGAAATAAACATGTTTCAGAAATAAACATATTTTGATAAAATGAATTTTGATCAAATAAACATATGTTGAGGAAATAAACATATGTTGAGGAAATAAAATATGTTGAGCTTAAAAATTAAACATTTTGAGCAAATAAACATTTGTTTTGAGCAAATAAACATAAGGTCGTTGAACAAATAAACATATGTTGAAAAAAAAACATATGTTGAACAAATAAACATAGGTTGAAAAAAAAAACATATGTTGAAAAAAAAAAATAGGGGGTTGAAAACAAATAAACATATGTTGAGCAAATAAACATATGTTGGGCAAATAAACAGGGGCAAGCAAGGAACGGATGGATGTTAAACAAATGCAGAAACATATGTTGAACAAAAACATATGTTGAACAAATAAATTGTGGGCATATGGAGTTTGTTATCAATTTGAACAAATAAACATAGTTTGTCAGAGAGGGTTTTGGGAAAAGGGGCAAAGGGTGAAACATATGTTGGGCAAATAAACATATGTTAAACAAATAAACATATGTTAAACAAATAAACATATGTTGAACAAATAAACATATGTTAAACAACTAAACATATGTTGAGCAAATAAACATATGTTGAGCAAATAAACAATATTAGAAATATGCAGCAGTTTTTCTCTTACCTTGCCTATTTCTGGGATGGAAGTAACCTCCAACAGCAGAGAGAGGGACGTTAAGGTGGATTTGAGGAACAACTGGAGTTTATCTGGTTTGTTCATATCCAATGTAATCTAGCAACAAAATAAATGCAAGAAAAAATTACAGATATTTCCAAGCTTTTAAATGTATTTTTTACTACGATTTTCTGACAAAATATAATCCATATGACACTATTAACTAGTATCAGGTACAACAGAATAAAAAGTATCATCTTACAGTTAGATGAATCATTTATGCTAGCAGAAAACTATTGAAAAGAATCTTAATGCGATGTGATCAATGAACTTTCCTATCTCTAGCACAACCAAAAAGAAACAAAACACTGACAAAGACCATATTAAGTCAAAGATGTTTCCTTTTGATTGAAAGTATAATAAGAAGAAGCAAATTTACAAAAATGATCATTCAATTATGTGTTTCTTGGCTTCTGGTTTTGACAAGTAAAAATATTAAGAAATCTACAGATATGTAGTGGCAATATTCCCACCATCCAAAATAGCCAACACTCAAAATGATTTTATTTGATCTTCTTATGGAAATACTTTGGTCTATAAATCTTATTCCTCAACTTCTTGAATAGAAAGAGCTCACGCTAACATTTTATTAAAATCTTTGCTCCTCCAATCCACACCCATGTACAGTAGGTGGAGAATCCCCCCAAACGTGAAATGACAGATTTTAAGCATCACAAGTTCTGAATACATCAAAATATCCTCAGACTTAGGTAAGACATAACTTTGGATGTAAACATGTTTTTTTTTAAACTGTTATACTCAGTATTTCCTTCAACATATCAATTCTAAAAAAAAAATTATCTTTGTAACTGTCCATACAAAGAAGAAGCTTGAATTTGAAGAAGAAGCTTGGATTTTAAGAAGCTGGGATTTTAAAGAAGAAGCTTGGATTTTAAAGAAGGAAGCTTGCCAAGTTTTTCTTTTTACACAATGACCGTAGATCTATATTTTTGTATTCTGTATATACCATAATCATTTTTACTCTTTGACACCTATTTCTACATAAATGTTTTTTAAATCTGCATTTCCATTTTAAATTTGCATTCCATTTTAAATATGCATTTCAATTTTAATGTTCGGTACTTTGTAACTTATGAATTTTAAGTTTTTTTTTTTTTTTTTTTTTTTCTCTTCCATTTTTATTGTATTGTACAGCGCTTTGAGATTCTTCTGAGTTAAAGGCGCTTTATAAGCACCAGCTATTATTATTATTATTAAGTTGGATTTTACCCACCTTAAAGTTGGCAAAAGAATGCTTGATAGTGTCATACAGCTTCATGTATGGTGGCAGGTGGTAAACTGTCCTTTGTTTGACTTTGGCAACTTCTTGTCATCCCCAGATTCTGATTTATCTGAAAGAATAAAACATTTAAATCTCCTGAATCAATAAGAGCTAGATCTATGGGTTTGGTAAGGGTTCTTCTTTCATTACACGACAGTTCTTTCCATTTTACAAAAAAGAGAGGAATTTAATTTATTCTTAATTTTATTTTAGGGCTATATACAGGAGTTTCAGCTGACGTCATGTGGTCACATGACTTTGTTTACATCGCCATTTTGTAGGACAAGGCACAGTCATCTGCTGTACACTTAAATAGATTTACATACGCTTGCATGTAGTTATACAAAATTATTTTTGTAACACAAATTATGCTGGAATGTTGCTGTGGCATTGGTTGCAATTGCTCGATTTCCATCTGATTCTGATTGATGTTTGACGTTTGAAGTGGGTTTCTGCTGTACGACGCAATGACTTTCAACCTATGAATCACACTAGGATTTGCAGTGAGCACTTTATATCAGGTATGTAGGCTTTGCCTGAGTATAACGAACAACCAGATGGTGTTAACACTAAATGTTACTCTTCGTATTCCCGTGAATATATAAAACTTGAGGAAAACATGAAGCAAAATTAAAGCGAACAAAAATCTGCAATCAGTTAATTCGTTGAACTGATTAGATTAGCATGCAGTATGTTTGTTGTATGTGTAATGTCACTGAGCTGTGTGAAGACACGTTAAACACAACAATGCTCTGCCCTGCAAAATGGAGTCCAGTGGAGTTGAGTCACATGATGAAAAATCCCTTTACAGCTTTTGATATTGGCTTTTGTTCTATAGGTGTGGTTTGTTTGTTTGTTTGATGAGGGCTTATTAGGAAAAAATTTGAAGTAAGGTCACGCCTAAAACTAAGTGGTACAACTTTATCTTTTTCATGAATAAAAAATCCACCCTTTGCACTGCTCGAAGGCAGGGCAATGGAAGTATGATCATAATTTTTTGAGGATAAAATACTTTTTAAAAATACTGTATTAATAAGTCAAATACAGTATTTGCTATTTACAGACCTTTGCTATTTTCATAAGCACCCCAGGCGCTTAATAAGTCAAATACAGTATTTGCTATTTACAGACCTTGCTCTCCTTTGCTTGGAATGGACATGGATCCAGATACCTCTCCACTCTCCTTGTTTCTGTCTCTACCAAACCTGATGCTTCGTTTCTTGATGGGACTCAGAGATGGAGCCGGAGGTAGGGAAGGCAATGTTGGCTGAATGGGAAGAAAACATGGAACTCATTCAAGTGATTACATGAGTGTAAGATATTAGAATATGTGCTACAACATTCAGCAATTAACCCCAAAATATTAGATTATTTATTATACATCCCTTTCTCAACTAAGATTATAAGCGATGTCCTCAGCTGTTGTGCAGCACTATCAAATGAAGACTCCATTAAATCAGGGCATTCTAGTTTGTTTGTTTCTTGAGGCTTAACAGCACCACGACAACAAAGGTCAAATTGTGTCTGAGAGGTTAGATTATATAAGGTAGGAAAAAGATTAGAAGAATAGAAAAAGCACAATAGGTAAAAAAGTATGGAAGCAATGGGGAGATGGGAAAGAAAGACTAAGTATAGTTATAAAGGAGGGTATGATGAAGAAAGGAGATCATTTTATCCAGGAAGTTTTGGAAGAGCTCGGCTATGGAAATGTAAGGAGTGAACGAAGCTCTGCAGAGGTTGTACAGGGGACATGATAGACACTAAGGGGCAGTGACAATTATTGCAAAGGGGTGGGGGAGCTGCTAAGGAGGTGGGAGTGAGTGAGGCATTCCTGGCAATGACAAGCCATTTCAACTGCTAAACTTGTTCTCAACCTCCCCCCTACTCCTTTCCCCAAAACCCATTTTGACATCAAACCGCTTATAACTTCTCTTGTTCGTGACCGCTGGCAAATTAACTGCGACTCCCAAATGGATAACAAACTCCGCAACATCCAGCCTACCATTCCTGCCACCCCATTATTCACAATCTCTCGTAAAGACCACTCCCACATTATCCGCCTCAGGATTGGTCTTCTAGCTTGCTAAGCTGATGTTATAACGACGGGGTTAAACACCAACCAATAGTCTCCTGTAGTATATTTCAATAAGCATGCAAACTTTGATATTGGATGAAACAAACATGAATAACAGCCTGCATTGCTAATTTTGATTTCACACTTCTGGAGGTGTATATACATCATCACCGGCTCCGTGTGTCTCGAAAGACATTGGACTACGCCCAGGTTAGTTCATTCAATTGGTGGTTTAGCAGCGATGGCTATAACTGTATTTAGTTCAATCCTTGAATGGCAAGGTGCTGAAATAACTCTCACTTTCCGTCAGTGAATATTATCTCAAAAATTAAGATACATTACTTCTTAATAGTTTCATCAATATTTCAAAAGAATTTATTTGTTTGTTTGATGAGGGCTCAACGGCACCACGACAACGAGGGTCAAATTGTGCCTGAGAGGTTAGATCATTCCAGAGGTAGGAAGGAAAGGAAACAGGGGGAGAATGAGAGAAATACAAGAACAAAAAGTCAAAAAGCTGTGATCAAGAGAGGAGGTGCATGGGTGAAACAAAACAAAGTAGAGAGGGGGTGGAAAAGGAGGAATAAATATACTTGTAGAAGGAAGCATGAATAATGATAATACATTTTTATATAGCGCATTATACCAAACGGTCTCAAAGCGCTTTACATAAAGAAATATAACATGAGAAAACCTTAAGATACAAACAGTAAGAGAACAAAAAACCATACTTAAAAAGATACAAGCAGGATAAAGTTACAAGGTCCAATGAGGGGAACTCATGAAAAGGTGTGTTTTCAATACACTCTTAAAAATATCTACAGTAGGGGCATTTCTGATGTAGATTGGGAGAATGTTCCAGAGTTTGGGGGCTGCAGATTGAAAAGAACGTTCACCGTAAGTCTTGGTGTTAATTTTAGGCAGCTTTAGGAGAATAGCACTGTTAGATCTAAGTGAGCGAGTTGGTAATTGTAACGTGATTAAGTTGGAAATATAATTTGGAGCAAGACCATGGATGGCTTTGTATGTGAGGGTGAGAAGCTTGTACTTTATTCTTTCACATATAGGAAGCCAAAGAAGTTGGTGGAGGATGGGTTTAATGTGAGATTTCTTACTTGTGAGAGTAACTAATCTGGCAGCAGTGTTTTGAATGCGCTGAAGCTTTGAGATTTGTTGAGAAGGAAGTCCAAATAAGATACTGTTGCAACAATCAAGTCTGGATGATACAAATGCGTGAATAAGTGTCTCAGTCGACTTTTGATCAAGATATTTACGAATTTGGCTGATTTTTCTGATGGCAAGTGAAGCGGAGCGGCATATATTATTTACATGTGGCAACAGTGTAAGCTTATCATCAAAAATTACACCCAGGTCTTTAACACAGGAAACAGGAGATATACATGAATTACCAATCATAACAGAGGAAACTGGAGTAGTGCTTAGAAAACGTGACGAAATATGAATTACTTCAGTTTTACTATCATTAAGAATTAGTTTGTCTGCACACCATATCTTGATCTCCTCTACACACGATTCAAGCTTTGCAATACTCTGATCTTTTTCGTTTCTATTCATTGACACATAAACCTGTGTATCATCTGCATAAATCATCCCATGCAGGCCATGAGATGTGATAATGCTTTCCATAGGGGAAGTATAGTATGTAAAAACAGGTGGTCCGATTACTGATCCTTGAGGCACTCCATAGTCAAGATACTGGGGCAAAGAGTTTTTATCTTTAATGGTTACAACCTGCGAGCTGTTTGCAAAATATGATTTCATCCAATTGAGAGTGATTCCATCCAAACCGTACACAGTATGCAGCCTATTAAACAGAATTTGATGGTCAATAGTGTCAAATGCTGCACTAAGGTCGAGGAGGACAAGAAGTGACTCTTTGTGGTCATCAGTAGCAAGGAGAAGATCATTGTAAATGCGTAACAGGGCAGTTTCTGTTGAGTGATTCTTGCGGTAGGCAGATTGGAGGGAGTTTTGTAGTGAGTTGGCACACAAGTAGTCTTGTAGTTGCAAAGAAACAGCCTTTTCTATCAATTTTGCAAGAAATTTTAAGTTGGAGATGGGACGATAGTTTTGGAGAATTTCTGTGTCCAGGGACGGTTTTTTGATGGTACATGTAGGAGTGACAATGGCAGATTTCAAGGTTGATGGGAAAGTGCCAGAACTCAGTGACATGTTTACAATCTTTGACAAAACTGGCAATAGTTGTCAAGACAATCCTTCAGGATCCAAGTTGGTAAGGGATCAATTGAACATGATTTGTTTGGCATCTGCAGGATCATTTTACGTACATCAGCAAGGAAGGAGATAATTTTATCTAGAGGGTTTTTCTGGAAGAACTCAGCAATTGAGTTGTGGGGAGCGAGGGAAGCTTTGGGAAGGTTGTATAGGGGCAAGCAAGGAGAACATGATGGACTGTGAGGGTGCAATGGCAATTGTTGCAGGAGGGTTGGGGGAGCCAAAAAGGAGGTGGGAGTGAGTGAGGTGGGTGTGACCTATTTTAAGATGGGTAATATGAACGTTGCCGACACAAGAGAGGTTGTTGATGGTGGGTTTTATCAGAATGGTGGGCTGGATGATGTAGAGTTTGTTATCAATTTGGGAGTTCCTTGAGGTTTGCCAGCAGTCACGAACAAGGGAAGCGATAAATAGTTTGATGTCAGAAAGGGTTTTGGGAAATGGGGTAGGGGAAGGTTGAGGGCAAGCTTAGCAGCTGCATCAGCCCTGTCATTGCCAGGGATGCCAACATGGCTGGGTATCCAGAAGAAAAGAATACTTTTCCTGCAGAGGGTGGGCAAAAGGAGTTTCCGCAGGAGGAGGTGGAATGTGAAGTTATCCCATTCAAGATTGAGTAATAAAGTAAGAACAGCCTTGGAGTAGTAGAGGATGGCAAAGTGGCTGAGTGAAGAGTACTCAATAAAGTTGAGGGTGGGGTGGGTGGCCTTTACCTTGGCTGAAAGGTGGATGAGTAGTCAGGAAGCCTACTTGAGGGTGATGTCTTGGATGACGTCAACAGCAGCTGTCTTGTCGCCTTCCTTGGGGCCATCAGTATAGATGGAGGTGTAGTTTGAGAATTGGTCTTTGGTTTAGTTGTGGAGATTGATGAAGAAGTTAGGGTGGGTTTGGGTTTTGTGATGAGTGGAGATGTCCAGGTGGATAAAAGGGAGGGGGGTTGCCCAAGGAGGAAAAGTGGGCCGGGAGTAGGTGCCGAGAGTGGCGGGGTTGATGCCGAGATGGAAGAGGTCTGATTTAATGTGTAAGCTGAAGGAAGGGGATAGAGTTTTGGTCCTATCAAAGAGGGTGGAGAAATTGGGGTACCTAATGAGGTTGTAAACAGGGTTCTGGGTGTTGGTGAGGACTCTAAAAGCATAGAAGAGGCTAAGCTTTCTACATCTAAGTAGAAAGGGGGGTTCATTGGCTTCAACATGAAGGCTGGTGATTGGGGAGGTCCTGTAAGCACCTAGACAAAGCCTGAGGGCTTCATTTTGGATGGTGTTGATGTGGTTGAGGTATGAGTTGTGAGCGACACACTTGACAATATTAGCTTAGTCAAGCTTAGCACGAATGGTGAGCCTGAAGATTTTGAGGAGAGCATGGCGGTTCGCACCCCAAGTGGTGTTGGAGAGGAGGCGGAGAATGTTGAGGGAGCTGTTGCATTTTAGTTTCAGGTTGGTGATGTGTTGCTTGGGGTCTAGAATTAAACCCAGAAACTTTGTGTGTTCAACTTTAGGGATGTAATTGCCACTGAGCACAAGGTATTTGTGACTTACCTGTATTCTGGCAGGACCAGCTTCCTTCCCTTCAATCACATGGTGGCATATACTAAGCAGTTTGACCACATGACCTAACAGGTGATCCGCAATAGGAATCAGAAGCCTGTTCTGCAGGCACTGCCACGACTCGTCTCCCTCTTCTCCACCATCAACTGGGGACGTCTTTTCTGAGCTCGGTGACTTTAAGCACTGATACGCAGAACCTGTTTGAGTAATTTTATATGAGAGAATAAATATGGTTGGAATGATGCATGGAGGAAGGGGAAGGGGGGGGGGGGAGTGGACCTGTTGAAATTGTTTGAGTGATTTTGTCCCAAAACTTTTAGCCAGGATTGCAGAACATTTAATACCTCTCTTATACATGCAGTAGTACTGATAGCCTCTCTTCAATGAATATTCATGAACACAAACTATTAATTGTCTGGTGGAATGGCATTTACACATCTTATTCCTTGAATGTAATATCTACTAAACTGTTTAGATAACCTTCTCTCAAAATAATTGGTACTTCATTACATTAATTTGCCTACAATACACATATAATGGACATACTTATACTAAATCACATTTCAACACATAATCCACACACTTATTTCTTGAAACAAAAAATGATTTCTTCTCTAATGTTTAAAACTACCTGTTTCCTGCTAATGTACGCTGGTTGGTTGGTCCACACCTCAACAGTCACATGTGCCAGAGGGTTGGAAAGGAAAGTTAGGGCTTGTTTGTTTGTTTGTTTTAGATGATGTTGGTATGGTGGGCTTGTTGATTTCATGCTGGGCTTGTTGGGCTACCTTGATTTATCTTGAGAGCTAGAGCATAGTAGGCAATGTACAAACACGGAATCACTCTCTTAAGTATAATACAATTGTTTAGAACAATATTGGTGTGGTGGGCTTGTTGATTAATTGTTGGGCTAGTTGATTTATTGTTGGGCTAGTTGATTTATTGTTGGGCTAGTTAATTTATTCTGAGAGGTAGAGCATAGTTGAAAGTGTACACACATCAAATCATTCTCTTATGTATAGACAATTCTCTTACCAATGAACAAATTTGTAGCAAGAATCAAAAGGTCTTGATGGGTTGAAAGATCAAGCATGTGTGTTGATGAGGTCAAGAGTCCCATGACCAGAGGCAATGACCCACACCCTGACCCTTGACACAGTTCCTCTAGGCTCACATGACTTCCCACACTACCAGCACTGCATATAAAAGAAAACAAAGTCTTCAATAATATTTATTTTTCACAGCACATAACATACATTGGAATTAAAAGACTATAAGCATTTCAAAAGTGTTTTTCATTTGACAAAATATCAAAAACGCATTAAAATCTGTGTAAAACAGTCGCAAAATTCAGGCATTAAAATCTGTGTAAAAAAACATAATTTATCCTCCTGCTTGAAATGGCATGCTTTATCCGCAACAGTATCATTTGCATTTTTTATAATCTTTGACCCATTTTCTCTTTTTTTCAACTGCTCTTAATTAATACTTTTTGAAAATCTAGAAAGCAATTTTATGCTGATGAGAAACAAGGCCGTAACCAGAGGGGGTTGGCTGGGGCACATGTCTCCCCCCCCAAAAAAAAAAGAAGATTTAAAGCATTTTCGCTATTATGGCAAAAATAACACATACAATGTCTTATATGCAGGACAAACGTCCACCTGCTTTTGTGCCCTTCCCCCCCCCACCCACAAAGAAAAAAAAATTGAACTCTGGCTACGGGCCTGATGAGAAAGATCATCAAATTCGGAAATGAAGAAATATGTAAATGTGATTTTGGGATATTTAACAATGAAATCAAAGGACAAGAGATTGACCCGAACCTTGACATTCCTGACCCTGAGCCTCTCATGCTGTCCTTTCTGGGTGTCAGTTTGCTAGGTGCGTTCTTGCTCAATGCAGAAAGACTGGCTGCACAGCTCCATGGTCTAGGATACACAAAAGCTGAGTAGTCATGAGTTAACGAACATAATGCCTGGCAGCAGCCACTCTGGGAAGAACAAAGAAAACATGGAATAAAGTGAAAGGTGGAGTGATGATCAGACCTCTATGAAATTTTAAGGAAATGTCTCTAACATTAAAGAAAATCTGAAATTTTAAGGAAATGTCCCTAACATTAAAGGAAATCTGAGTACAATTGAAGGAAATTTCTCCAATATTGAAAGAAACTTGAATACAAATTTCTGAAAATTGAAGGCAATTTTCCCAATATTGTTTGTTTGTTTGATGAGAGCTTAATGGTACCATGACAGCAAGGGTCAAATTGTGCCTGAGAGATTACATCATTCTAGAGGCAGGAAGAAAAAACAGGAGGAGATTGAGAGAAATACAAGAACTAAAAGCCAGAAAGCTGGGATCGAGAGAGGTGCATGGGTGAAAAAACAAACAGAGAGAGAGGGGGGGGGAGAGGAGGACTAAATATGGTTGTAGAGGGAAGCATGATGAAGGAAGGAGATAATTTTATCTGGAGGGTTTTCTGGAAGAACTCAGCAATTGAGTTGTAGGGAGCGAGGGAAGCACTGGGGAGGTTGTACAGGGGGCAAGCAAGGAGAATGTGATGGACTGTGAGGGTGCAATGGCAATTGTTACAGAGGAGTTGGGGAGAGCCAATAAAGGAGGTGGAAGTGAGTTGTTGATGGTGGGTGTGACCGAAATTCTAAGATGGGTAATATGAGCATCACGAAACAAAGGGAAGCACGAGAGAGGTTGTTGATGGTGGTTTTGATCAGCCCTGTCATGCCAGGATGCTAACATGGGTATCCAGAAGAAAAGAATACTTTTCCTGCAGAGGGTGGGCGAAAGGAGTTTATGGAGGAGGAGGCGGGATGAGCAACAACGTTTGATAAAAGCATAATAGTTTGATGAATATAAGCAGATAAGCTTTACAGGACTGAGGTGTATGCACCTTCTATGGTATAGTAGTCCCCCAAAGTAACTTCTGATTCCCATTTCTTCAACATGATGAGATCATCAAAATAGGAATCATAACTCTCCAAACTATTTGTTTTCTTCTAATAAACTTTACTAAACATCTCACAGAACACAAGAAGATGGGACACTGTTGGCACTTAGTATTAAACTTCCTTTAATGCTCAGATAAATGCAGATGAGACATTGTAGAATATAAAATGTAATTAACAGGAACAATTCTGAAAGTGATTCTATGAACAATCAAATAGGTTACATTCAATATGGGAATTGAAAGTGCTTTGGTTTACACGCTTCAAGCAAATATACTTGGATGTTCCAAAATATAACTTAAAATTTCATTTGAATTATAGTTCCTTACCATCATCAAAGCGTTTCAAAACTTATTCCTTTCCATCAAATTATCTAAATATCCATCTAAATATCATCTCTAATCATCAAATCACCTAAACGTCCATCTTTTACCATTAACTTATTGAAATATTCATTTCTTACCATCTTATTATCTCAATATTAACCCTTACTCCACCATGCGGCAATATTATCGCCATTTTGGGGGCGCCATCTTCGAACCCGCCTCAAAAAGTGCTGGTAGAGTAAGGGTTAATCAACTCGACAAGTGTGCCAACTCAAAAATATATGCAGCATGGACCTGGTGGGCGGCCCACTGGGTCACTGAGGTGAAACGAGCCTGATTCTGCTGCTCAGAAGACAGAGGACCCTTCAATAATCAGCCTGTGCTTATCCCTTACTCTACCACACGGTGATATTATTGCCGTTTTAGGGTCCCCATCTTCGAACCCGCTGCCCAAGCGCTTTTTCAAAACAGTGCTGGTAGAGTAAGGGTTAAAGGATTAGTTTAGGGGTCAGCAAGTTCATCTTATATGAAAGAGAACTTCAAAAGAAAAAAAAATGTTGAAGAAAGCATTCAAAAATCTTTTTCCGTTAAAAAGATATCTAAGTTTAAAGTTTGGTATCATTTGCGTAGAAACGACTGAAATCAGACTAGACTAGTTGTGATGTCATAGCTCCAGATTCTTCAAAGTATTTATGTATTCTATTATATTTTGTCCTGCAATTTTGTTGCTTTAAAGCCATGGGATTTTGTGAAAAAAGCAGTAGAACTGAATCGAGAAAGGGTATTTATAATATACCACCTGAAGAAAGTTTGAGAAAAAACAATTTAAATAGTGAAATTTTTTAATAAACTTTCTTTAAAATACATAAACAATTGTTAAGAATGTGAGGATGAAGATGCCATCTTTCCATAGTAGGTTTACTACACCAGTCATTTCTACACAGATGACAGAGCTTGAAACTTGAATATCTCTTTAAGGGAATAAGATTTTTGAATTCTTTCTTCACCATTTTGTTTCTTTTGATGTCCTCTTTCATGCTTGACCTCTGAACTAATCCTTTAATTTCTGAGCATCACATCTCTGCATATTCATATTTTACCATCAAATGTTTGGAATGTCCATCTTCATCTTTCACCAATAAATTATTGGAATATTAATTTCTTACCATCATATCTCAAGATTAATTCCAACACTCACGTTATCTGATTATCTATGTCTTACCATCAAGTACTTTGAGCATGTGTGGTTATTTAGGTCTTACCATCAAGTACTTTAAGTATGTGGCATTATTTATGTCTTACCGTCAAGTACTTTATGTGGCATTATTTATGTCTTACCGTCAAGTACTTTATGTGGCATTATTTATGTGTTACCATCAAGTACTTTAGGTATGTGGCATTATTTATGTCTTACCATCAAGTACTTTAGGTATGTGGCATTATTTATGTCTTACCATCAAGTACTTTGAGTATGTGGCATTATTTATGTCTTACCATCAAGTACTTTAAGTATGTGGCATTATTTATGTCTTACCATCAAGTACTTTGAGCATGTGGCATTATTTATGTCTTACCATCAAGTACTTTGAGCATGTGGCATTATTTATGTCTTACCATCAAGTACTTTGGCATGTGGCGTTATTTATGTCTTACCATCAAGTACTTTGAGCATGTGGCGTTCAGCCTCTGGACCAGCAAGTTGATAACCCTGGATAGGGAAGCTTCCAAGTCATGCTCATCTGATTCCTGACCCCCGCCTTGAAACAATGATAGTTCCTCCATGGTAACTGTTGGCAGCTGGTTATAGTTAGGAAGATCTTTAATGACTGAACCCAAGTATCTGGTTACTTGGTCCTTGGCCATGGCTGGAACAGAATCTCTGTGAATTTCATCTTCCGGAAAGTACAAATTTGGAATGACTCTGGAATGAAAAAAACAATTTGCTTGAAAATGTACCAAATATTTTCTTCTTCTGTAATTCAATGTATGTATAGGCAATCTTACTGTACTTTTCACTTATACTTATGTTACATACTCTATATAATGTTTCAGTCTTATCTAAGTGAATGGAACACAGAAAGTGGGTTAATCATGTGTGGATTACTCCAGTGTGTTTATGATATGAGGATCACATCAAATAATAACAGTAATTATCTTATATAGCGCTTTTTCTATGCAAGTATATTCAAGAATGCTTTTTAAACATTAGAGCTTTAGCATAGGGGAGAGCTGCCTATACGGTGCATCATCCATCCATTAGCACAGAGCCCAGGGAAGTGAATGAACACCGCGTTTTCATGCTTCTCTTCTCAAATAGTGTTCAGAGAACCAGGTAGGGTGTGACTATCCCACCATCGGGACCAATGGCTTAACGTCCTAATGTCATTTTGTGTGAATCGCATAGAGTATGTCATCTTGTGTGGATCGCATCAAGTATGTCATCTTGTGTGCATCGCATCAAGTATGTCACCGTGTGTGGATGGCATCGGGTATGTCATATTGTGTGGATCGCATCGAGTATATCATATTGTGTGGAATGCATCGAGTATGTCATCCTGTGTGGAACGCATCATGTATGTCATCTTGTGTGAATCACATCGAGTATGTCATCTTGTGTGGATCACATAGAGTATGTTATCTTGTGTGGATCACACAGAGTAAATAATCTTGTGTGGATCACACAGAGTATGTAATCTTGTGTGGATCACACAGAGTATGTAATCTTGTGTGGATCATATCGAGTATATAATCTTGTGTAGATCACATCGAGTATGTAATCTTGTGTGGATTACATCGAGTATGTAATCTTGTGTGGATCGCATCAAGTATGTATTCTTGTGTGGATCACATCGAGTTTACATGAGTATGCAATCTTGTGTGGATAACACCAAGTATGTAATCTTATGTGGATCGCATCGAGTATGTAATCTTGTGTGGATCGCATCGAGTACGTAATCTTGTGTGGATCGCATCTAGTATGTAATCTTGTGTGGAGTATGTAATCTTGTGTGGATCGCATCGAGTATGTAATCTTGTGTGGATCGCATCGAGTGTGTATGAGTATGTGATCTTGTGTGGATTGCATCAAGTATGTAATCTTATGTGGATTGCATCGAGTATGTAATCTTGTGTGGAGTATGTCATGAGTATGTAATCTTGTGTGGTAATCTTGTGTGGATCATCGAGTATGTAATCTTGATGTGGATTCTTGTGTGGATCACATCGACTTTACATGAGTATGTAATCTTGTGTGGATCAAGTATGTAATCTATGTGGATCGTGACGAGTATGTAATCTTGTGTGGATCGCATAGAGTATGTAATCTTGTGGATCGCATCGAATATGTAATCTTGTGTGCATTGCATCGAGTATGTAATCTTGTAATCTTGTGTGAATCGAGTGATCGAGTATGTAATCTTGTGTGAATCGCATCGAGTGTGTATGAGTATGTAATCTTGTGTGGATCGCATCGAGTATGTAATCTTATGTGGATCGCATCGAGTACGTAATCTTGTGTGGATCGCATCGAGTATGTAATCTTGTGTGGATCACATCGAGTATGTAATCTTGTGTGGATCACATGGAGTATGTAATCTTGTGTGGATCGCATCGAGTATGTAATCTTGTGTGATTCACATCAGTAATCTTCTCTTATGTGGATCGACGAGTATGTAATCTTATGTGGTATGTAATCTTGTGTGGATCGCATCGAGTATGTATTCTTGTGTGGATCACATCGAGTATGTAATCTTGTGTGGATCGCATCAAGTATGTATGGATCTCACTATTTACAAACCTAACAACAGTATCAGCTGCCCTCTTTCTGACTCTGGAATCATCGCTGCCAAGATAAAGCATGATGATATTCTCAAATAGATCCTCTTGAATTCTTTCAGTCTGGAAATGAAAGAAAGTTGTAGAGCACAAATACCAATGCTTAGGATGTGCAGGCACAGTACATATGACATGAATGAAATGCTGCATGATAAGAATTCATTGCAGTATAAACCTTTTATATCCGAATTGGCAATTACTAGAAAACTAATTTAAATAAAGTCACATGCCAGAGAATCACATGTCCATAATGGACCAATCCTATACTGAGGGAACCTTATTGACCAATCAAATAGTGGGGGAATCTTGGCCCTCTGCACAATTCATGCACTGAATGGGACCATGCATGTGGAAAATGTTTTCAAGCGCACGTATCATACATGCGTTATGCATGAGGGTAACACGCATGCTTTGTTGCTTACAATTTTATATTACATGAATAGTGTTAAGTATTGTCTTTAGCAGTAACAGAAGAGTGTCTTAAAACCAGCCATTAAATCTAGTGCTCAATACGCAGCTTATTCAAACAAGTTGTGGCACAGGTAAGGACTATATTCTTTGTGAGTCTAATGCTGGAGATGATGATGTCTCCTTGATATGTCGTGTTTTCAGCTGGCATCATACCCATTCAAACATCATACCCATTCAAACACAAAGATACACATACCCACACATGCCGTTATGCCTACATATGTTACCTGGTTTTTGTGTCAGAGACAAAAGTATGTTCCATCAAATTTATTCAATTTTGTTTAAAAATTGTATTACATTTGTGTTAATTATATCGGTCATCACAATGTTAATTACTATCTTTTGCGTCGTAACAACTGTTCATGCTGTCATGCAGTGCCCATACTCACCGGCTTTAATGCAGTGCCCATACTCACCTGCTTTAATGCAGTGCCCATACTCACCTACTTTCATGCAGTGCCTATACTCACCTGCTTTCATGCAGTGCCCATACTCACCTGCTTTCATGCAGTGCCCATACTCACCTGCTTCCATGCAGTGCCCATACTCACCTGCTTCCATGCAGTGCCCATACTCACCTGCTTTCATGCAGTGCCCATACTAACCTGCTTCCATGCAGTGCCCATACTCACCTGCTTTCATGCAGTGCCCATACTCACCTGCTTCCATGCAGTGCCCATACTCACCTGCTTTCATGCAGTGCCCATACTCACCTGCTTTCATGCAGTGCCCATACTCACCTGGTTTCATGCAGTGCCCATACTCACCTGCTTTCATGCAGTGCCCATACTCACCTGCTTCCAAGCAGTGCCAATACTCACCTGCTTTCATGCAGTGCCCATACTCACCTGCTTTAATGCAGTGTCCATACTCACCTGCTTTCATGCAGTGCCCATACTCACCTGCTTTCATGCAGTGCCCATACTCACCTGCTTTCATGCAGTGCCCATACTCACCTGCTTTCATGCAGTGCCCATACTCACCTGCTTTCATGCAGTGCCATGTGGGGAAAATTTAGCGTATTCATTTTACCCAAAAATTGATTAAAGGAGCGCTAGACCGTAAAGTGAGGGTGCTCGTTTTTGCAAATTTTACAGATATATCATTCACAACAGATCAATAAAGTTCATGCCTCCATTGCCCACAGATGATGTGAGGGCAAAGGTCATTTGAAAATTCATATTAACCAGAAAATTGCTTTTCCTTTGCATGCTAGATAAGCATTCGATTATTGGGGGACCCCTAAAAATACGCTTACTTTTCGGTCTAGTGACTCCTTTAAAAGCCCAGCGTCTGCGTTAATATTTGTGTGGGTTGAGTTTTTCCTGAGAACTTCTTTGAATTTGGCTTTTCAGACATTTTAGAGATTTTCAAGCAATCAGGAACAACTTTTCATCATGCTAGAAAAGTATTTTGAAAATTTCTGTCAACAGAGCAAAATAATTTGAAGATGTTTAATTTTAGATGCTTATTATGGTTAATATATTGTCAGCAAATCAGAATACGTAAAAAGCTCTTTGGTACGCAGCAGACCAATCCTCATGCTCACCTTAAGCAGGTAGTTCTTTGGCAACATTTGCTTGCCCTCCAGAAAAAATAACAATCTGCAAGATAAAACAATAGCAATAATTACTCAACTGTGCAAGTTTAACGATTTACAACAATGTCAAAATTTTCATGTGAAATAATCTAATAAATGTAAAGAACATTCACATGTGAGTAGAACTGTCTTTAATTTTGTGAAAAAGCAAAACTGGTGTCCAAGTTTTTGATGATTTGCTTGAAGGATTTTGACAGAAAATTATAGAACTTACACCTGAACAAAGATACAGAGAAATCTTTATTTTTTACAAGTTTGTTTTCCATACTAGAGCCATGACGGCCCATCAGGTTAGTGCTTATCCCCAGTTTCCTTGGCGTAAGCGGATGCAAGCAAATGGCTCCCCCTGGATGGGACACCAGTCCATTGCAGATTAACTCCACAGCAGTGCTGGTACTCATTTTACAGATGAGTGAGCTGGAGCAAGCAGAGTAAAGTGTCTTGCTCAAGGACACAATGCAGGGCTCGCCACAAGAGTCAAACCCAGTCCCTTTCACATACGAGCATACAACTGCACCTCAAGTTTGTTGGCGAGACAAATCTAAATTAAACTAAATCTGAACTAAAATAAATCTGAATTAAAATAAATCTGAATTTAACTAAATCTGAAATAAACTAAATTTGAATTAAACTAAATCTGAAATAAACTAAATCTGAATTAAAATAAATCTGAAATAAACTAAATCTGAATTGAACTAAATTTGAATTAAACTAAATCTACATTAAATCTAAATTAAACTAAATCTAAATTAAACTCAATCTAAATTAAACTCAATCTAAATCTGAACTAAAATAAATCTGAATTTAACTAAATCTGAATTAAACTAAATCTGAATTTAACTGAATCTAAATTAAACTAAACCTAAATTAATTATATGGTGCTTATGTGCAAGGTTGGTGCACCTGTGACTCTGGGAGAGGTAGGGCATTGAGTGATGGGAATTATTTACAGGAACGATTTAAGTGATAAAATTTCTAAAGGTTTCTTACTTAAAATTGAGATTGGCAACCAATTCCAGCAATTCCACTTGGACCAGCCAATAGGAGCTCTGCGATAGCCACAGTATTTCATAGACTAAAGATAAGCCAAGGTAATCATGGGAACTGTAACACAGGTCTGTAATACAGTGCTGTAAAGAAAGAGAAAACAAAAATATGGAAATGGAAAATTACCTTCCACTTTAAAAAAACAACTTATGGGCCAATCTCTGGCTGGTCACACACGTGACATAACAGAGAATGGCCCAGTGGACCCTGGGGTCTCTCAGGGATCCATTGGGCCATTCTCTGGCTGATCACACATGTGACATAACAGAGAATGGCCCCAGTGGACCCCTGGGGTCTCTCAGGGATCCGTTGGGCCATTCTCTGGCTGGTCACACACGTAACATAACAGAGAATGGCCCCAGTGGACCCTGGGGTCTATCAGGGATCCATTGGGCCATTTTCTGGCTGGTCACACATGTGACGTAACAGATAATGGCCCCAGTGGACCCCTGGGGTGTCTCAGGGATCCGTTGGGCCATTGTCTGGCTGGTCACACACATAACATAACAGAGAATAGCCCCAGTGGACCCCTGGGATCTCCCAGTGATCCACTGGGGCCATCTTCTGGCTGGTCACACACATAACGTAACAGAGAATGGCCCCAGTGAACCCCTGGGGTCTCTCAGGGATCCGTTGGGCCATTGTCTGGCTGGTCACTCACGTAACAGAGAATAACCCTCATATTTATGATCTGTGATAAATGAGAGAGACATTTAAAAGACAGCAATCATGAAGCACAGATTAATTGTTATCAAGTACCATGATCACGCAGCAAAACCATTTTTACTTCATATTCAGTCTTAAAGGATTAGTTCAGTGGTCAAGCAAATTTATCTCATATGTAAGAGGACTTTAAAAAGGACACAAAATGGTGAAGAAAGAATTCAAAAATCTTATCCCATTAAAAAGATATTCAGTTTTAAAGTTCTTTCTTATCTGTGTAGAAATGACTGGTTTAGTAAGTCTACTATGGAAGGTTGGCATCCTCATCAGCACTTTCTCAACAATTGTTAATGTATTTTAAATAAATTTTTAAAACTATTTTACAATTTAAATTATTTTTCCTCAAACTTTTTTCGGTTGGTAAATTATAATTGCCCTTACTAGATTCAGTTTTACTACTTTCCTGACACATCCAATGTTTTTAAGCCACAAAATCACAGGACAAAATATGATACAATACATAAAGACTTTGAGGAATCTGAGGCTGTGACATCCCAACTAGTCTGATTCAGTCATTTCTACAAAAAATGATACCATATTTTAACCTCAAATATCTCCTTTACAAAGATTTTTTAATGCTTTTTTTACCATTTTGTTTCCTTTGAAGCCCTCTTTCATATAAAATAAGCTTGCTTGACCACTGCAATAATCCTTTAATGTAAAGCATCAAACAACCAGATCTTATCTTCCTACCATATCTGAATCATTTTTATTAGCAAGATAATATTTCTTACCATTTTCCATTAATCATTAATAAAAGTAATAGTCACAAAAAAATATTAAAAGTTAAAGGTTTGGTTTGGTTTGGTTTAACGGAACCGTGACAGTCAGTCAAACGTGCCAATTAAATAATATACAGCAAAGCTATTTATGCAGAGCTTTTATTAGGGTTGCCCGTTCAGTCCAAAAAGAGTCTCAAACGGAATAAGGTGAACAACAAATTCATGCCAGGAAAGGATAGCCAAAAATCAATTTCTTAACCCATAGAAAATTAAGTGGTCTCTGGTATCAAAGAAAAAAAAACAATTGGTTCTGCCATGAATGGAAAATGATGAAATGATGAATTTTGAATGAAAGGAACTGATATCTCCATTTCTGTTTAGAAATCCAACATCTGCAGCCCTCGAAACAATTAACCTCTCAGATTAAGGAAATAGGCCACGCCCACCATAGCAACGCAGTTACTAGGTGTAGCAAACAAACCTCAAATCCGCAATCATGCATTACCAACGCATTGACATTTAGATGTTCACGTGGCCTGCCGCAAGTTTTTATCCATTTATGGCACTTCTCCGGATCTTTCTAGTTTTTAGGAAAAGGAATAAACAAAATTCTGTTTGCTAAACTTTCTGGGTAATGGGAATCGGATTTACAAAGCCCATAGCAGGCCTGTCAGCACAATTTTTGTTCACCAATTTGTTGTCATTCAGCCTATGTGTGCAGATATTTGTTTTGTACAGTATACTGCATTGACTGCATAAGCGTGTGCCGCTTGCTAGCTGTACTGCACCAGTACCGCATAGAATTTGTGCCCCACTTAGTTATGCAGATTTTGTTGTTACGCAAATTCATGCAGTGATTGGTTGAAAAAGCTGTCAATCATCTAACTCAGTGAGGTAAATTCTTGTAATGAGAGTAGTTCAATCTTCTTCTTCTTGCCCGTTCCACCTCTAGATGTTGATTCCTGCACTATCGCTAAAAGCTGCTGTTGTCCAATGATCCTTGAGAGTGCCAAAGAGTTTCTTCTGCACACTTGTTGGCGCATGATGGCCACACTTGTGTGCAGGGTACTTCTTGTATGAAGCAATCTTGGAGAATGTGGGCAACTGCCATGGGTCCAGTGTCACAGGGACAATATCCTGTCAGTCCAATTTTGAACTTGGTGAACATGTGATAGTTGAGACGGCATTCTAGAGAGTAAGGTATCTTATTTATATTCACAAAGTCCGCAAACGCACATCACACACAAATTCCAGTCTTTCTTACCCTTATAGCCTGACAAGTAAATCGAACAGCGATTGATGATTCATCTAACAGGGCGGTCTTAATGGTGTTCACTAAGTCTTCCATGCTAACACTCTCTACAGTAATAAGAACAGAGAAAATAGGTAGTGATTATGCTGTGTTGCCATACAAAATCTTCCAGAGTGGTAAAGACCTTTCAAAGTGGTAGAGACCTTCCAAAGTGGACAGCTTATTTGATGGACTTCAAATAATTATAAATCACAAAAAAAGCAAAACACAGCCTATAAATCCTGTTAAAGAAGGGTCTTTTATATTTACTGGAATGTTCAGTACTATTCATTAAATTGTTCGATGATGTCATGAAAGTTAATATAATAACTTTCAACATTTTTTGGAAGAGTGAAGAGGATGTTGATTTAGATTGCATAACAGTTGACAATATCCTCTACTTACATTGGAAAAGACAAACCTTAGATAAAAGTAGCTCAATTTTATATATAATAATAATACATCAATTTATATAGCGCTAATTTTGTAAAAACATTCAAAAGCTCTTTACATACAAGGAAATAAGATACGAAAACAAAAATAAGAATACAGAAATGACAACATAAATAAAAATACAATGGATCAAGCTGCATATTAGATCAATGTCTTTTTAAACAAAAAAGTTTTAAGCTTAGTTTTGAAGGAGGTCAGGGATACATTATCAATACATTTGAGTTCAGTTGGGAGTGAATTCCACAACCAAGGACCTTTATAAGCAAAGGCCCTTTCGCCAAGAGTTTTATGCTTAATACAGGGAACAAATAGGGACTTGAAACGAAAGTCATAGCAGGATGGTTTTTCAACTACCATTTCACATAAATATTTTGGAGCAAGGCCTTTAATGCACTTAAAAACTTTTTCTAAATAATTTTATAATCAATTCTTTGTTTGACTGGTAACAAGTGAAGGGACTTCAAAACAGCATTAATGTGGGAAAATTTTGGTAGTCTGAAAATCAACCGAGCAGCACCATTAAGTATTCTTTGAATTGATCCATGACATAACAGTATGATACAAAACACTTTAAATAGCACATCTAAAATGTGATTTTGCTAAGGAGATAATCAAGGTTGGTTGGTTGGTGAGGTGTAAGGGCACCACAATAGCAATGGTCAAGCTACGGAAATAATCAAGGTTGGTTGGTTAGTTGGTGAGGTGTAAGGGCACCACAATAGCAATGGTCAAGCTACGGAGATAATCAAGGTTGGTTGGTTGGTTGGTTGGTGAGGTGTAAGGGTACCACAATAGCAATGGTCAAGCTACGGAGATAATCAAGGTTGGTTGGTTGATAAGGTGTAAGGGCACCACAATAGCAATGGTCAAGCTACGGAGATAATCAAGCTTGGTTGGTTGGTGAGGTGTAACGGTACCACAATAGCAATGGTCAAGCTACGGAGATAATCAAGGTTGGTTGGTTGATAAGGTGTAAGGGCACCACAATAGCAATGGTCAAGCTACGGAGATAATCAAGGTTGGTTGGTTGGTGAGGTGTAACGGCACCACAATAGCAATGGTCAAGCTACGGAGATAATCAAGGTTGGTTGGTTGGTGAGGTGTAAGGTCACCACAATAGCGATGGTCAAGCTACGGAGATAATCAAGGTTGGTTGGTTGGTGAGGTGTAAGGGCACCACAATAGCGATGGTCAAGCTACGGATATAATCAAGGTTGGTTGGTTGGTGAGGTGTAAGGGCACCACAATAGCGATGGTCAAGCTATGGAGATAATCAAGGTTGGTGGGGTGTAACGGCACCACAATAGTGATGGTCAAGCTACGAAGATAATCAAGGTTGGTTAATTGGTGAGGTGTAACGGCACCACAATAGCGATGGTCAAATTGTGCCATAGAGATTAGATTACGTCAGAGGTTAAGGAGATATTCAATTTATAGGATTTGTCAGATTTGTGTATATGATATCAGGGTGCTAGTATTATCACATCCTCACATTCTATAAGTTTTAATATTTCTTTAATTTCATTCAAATAATTATTGTGATCATTTGACTTATGATCATTGGATATGTCAGGAGGGTTTAATTAAATTTTACCATCTGAAGAAATTTGGAAAAAATATTTCTGAATTTATGAAGAAAAAGGGAAAGTAATTTAAATGAATTCACTGACTGAGGGTATGACATCACTATTCCACAGTAGATTTCTACACCAGTCATTTTGAAACAAATTTTAAAACTGGTTCTAACAGTTCTGTGCATAGTAGACCTCTATTGTACTGTCTCAGTTCTGTGTGTATATTAGTCTTCTATTGTACTATGTTTCAGTTCTGTTTGTTTGATGAGGGCTTAACGGCACCAGGACAGCGAGGGTCAAATTGTGCCAGAGAGGTTAGATCATTCCGGAGGTAGGAAGAAAAGAAAATAGGAGTCTGAGAGAAGTAAGAGGGCTAAGAGACAGGAAGCTGGGATCAAAAGAGGAAGTGCAGGAGTGTAAAAAAGGGGTAAATATAGGTAGAGGGGTTGGGAGAGGAGGACTAAATATGGTTGTAGAGGGAGGCATGATGAAGGAAGGAGATCAATTTTATCCAGGATTTTTTTTCTTCTGAAAGAGCTCCGCTATGGAGTAGTGAGGGTGAGGAAAACTCTAGAGGTTGTACAGGGGCAGGCAAGGAGGGTATGGTAGACTGTGAGGGAGCAATGGGAATTGTTGCAGAGAGGAGGGGGAGCCAATAAGGAGGTGGGAGTGAGTGAGGTGGGTGTTACCTATTCTAAGGCAGGAAATGTAGACGTTGTCGATATGGGAGAGATTGTGGATGGTGGGTTTTGTCGGAATGGTGGGCTGGATGTAGTGGATTTTGTTATTAATTTGGGAGTTCCATAAGGTTTGCCAGCAGGCACGAACAAGGGATGCGATAAGCGGTTTAATGTCAGAATTGGTTTTGGGAAAGGGGTAGGAGGAGGTTAAGGGCAAGCTCAGTGGATAAATCAGCTCTGTCATTGCCAGGGATGCCAACATGGCTGGATATCCAATAGAAAAAAATACTTTTCCTGTAGAGGGGGCAAAAGGAGTTTACAAAGGAGGTGGAATGTGGGGTTATCCCACTTAAGGTTAAGTAAAGAAGTAAGGACAGACCTGGAGTCTGAGAAGATGGTAAAGTGGCTGAGCGGGGAGTACTCAATATAGTAGAGGGTGAGTAGGATGGCCTTGGCCTCGGCTGAGAAGATGGAGGAGTAGTTGGGAAGCCTGCTACTGAGGGTGATGCTTGAATGATGGCAGCCTCCAGCAGCTGTCTTGTCGCCTTCATTGGAGCCATCAATATAGATGGAACTGTAGTTTGAGAGTTGGTCTTTGATTTAGTTGTGGAGGTTGATAAAGAGGTTGGGGTGAGTTTGGGTTTTGTGATGAGTGGAGAGGCCCAGATGGATGGAAGGGAGTGGGTGGCCCAGGGCAGAAAAGTGGGCCAGGAGAAGGTGCCAAGAGTGATGGGGTTGATGCCGAGATGGTGGAGGTCAGGTTTGATGTGTAAGCTGAAAGAAGGGACAGGGTTTTAGTCCTATCAAAGAGGGTGGAGAAATTGGGATACCTAATGAGGTTGTAGACAGGGTTTTGGGTGTTGGTGAGGGCTCTAAAGCATAGGAAAGGCTAAGCTTTCTACACCTTAGCAAAAAGGGGGGTTCGTTGGATTCAATGTGAAGGGTGGTGATGGGGGAGGTCCTGTAGGCACCCAGGCAAAGCCTGAGGCCTTACTATGTCTCAGTTCTGTGTGTATATTAGTCCTCTATTGTACTATGACTCAAGTTCTGTTCTGTTCTATTGTGCTATGTGGATCTGTCAGACAGAAAGTGTGCTAACCTAATCCTGTTAGTAGTGATTCTGTGTGTATATTAGTCATTTATTGTACTATGTAGATCTGTCAGACTGCTAACCTAATCCTGTAGTGGTTCTGTGTGTATATTAGTCCTCTATTGTACTATGTAGATCTGTCAGACTGCTAACCTTATTCTGTAAGTAGCGGTTCTGTGTGTATATTAGTCCTCTATTGTACTATGTAGATCTGTCTGAATGCTACCCTAATCCTGTTGGTAGCAGTTCTGTGTTTGTTTGTTTGATGAAAGGTAGATCTGTCAGACCACAACCTTATCCAAATTGTGCCTGAGAGGTTGGATCATTCCAGAGGTAGGAAGGATCTGTAAACAGGGGAGGTTGAGAAAAACACAAGAACTAAAAGCCAGAAATCTGGGATCGCTAACCTTAGAGAGCGGTTCTGTGTGTATAGGTGGACAAATAATGTAGAGAGAGAGAGGGGGGTGGGGAAGGAGGACTAAATATGGTTGTAGAGGGAAGCATGATGAAGGAAGGAGATAATTTTGTGTGAATATTAGTCCTCTATTGTGCTATGTAGATCTGTCAGACTGCTAACCTTATCCTGTAAGTAGCGGTTCTGTGTGTATATTAGTCCTCTATTGTGCTATGTAGATCTGTCAGACTGCTAACCTTATCCTGTAAGTAGCGGTTCTGTGTGTATATTAGTCCTCTATTGTGCTATGTAGATCTGTCAGACTGCTAACCTTATCCTGTATCAGCTCTGTGTGTATATTAGTCCTCAATTGTACAATGTAGACCTGTAAAAGTACTGTACCTGATCCACATTCCTGGCATGCAACCTTACACCACTTATCATACTCATGCCTTGACTCGTTTAGGGCCGAGTGGATAAAGTAACTGATCTGTAGAATGGCTTGACCTCTCAGTTGATGGTCAGAGTGAGTTGCAAAGAGCAAAACGTCCCGAACAAACTGTTCATCTGAGAAAAAAACAGTATCAAATAAAATTAATGAAAATATTACATAATTCTTCAGGTGTGGTAAAGAATAAAAAATCATGAAGCAATATCTTTCCTTAGGAGAAATGGTATGTCAATCATTCATAGTTAATGCATGCATCACCTCAGGCATATGATACACAGCTATTTTATCACCAGTTTGCAAAAAAAATTCTTCCAGTAAGACACCTAACACGGATAAGTGATTTTAATCACAAAAGTGCCCTGATTACTTTCTGTAATCTTATACACACAAATAACATTTGGCTACTTGATGTTGTGTGCATGGGAATGGCAGATAAACAATCATTGTTTAGAGTGGAAACAAAATACACTGAAGAGGAAGTCGGGTTGGTAATTGTCATACCTGAGTTTTACAGGATTAACTCAGATGTAGGGTGCGGATAGGCAAACTTTTCGGCATGATTGAATCATAATCATGAAAATATTGTGAGAAGCAAAAAATGCATTTTAACACAAATCAATCCGACAAATTTTTCTTGGAAAGATAAGAATACAGTAATAAAATGACTGCAGGTAGAGGGTGCTATATCTAATATCACATGCCGCTTGGAGCAGCCACCTAAGAAACGCTTGATGGCAGGACGAGGAATCACAGATAAATGATTAGATATCATTCATGTTTAATGAACTGGAACCATAAAAGGATAAAGTTCAGGGGTCACGCAAGTTCATTTTATATAAAAGAGAGCTTTAAAAGAAACAAAATAGGGAACAAAAGATTCAAAAATCTTATTCCATTAAGGAGATATTCAAGTTTCAAGCTCGTCTTATCTGTATAGAAATGACTGTTGTAGTAAGTCTACTATGGAAGGTTGACGTCCTCATCCTCACATTCTCAACAATTGTTGATGTATTTTGGAGAAAGTTTTGAAAACATTTGTATTATTAGAATGATTGTTTTCTTCCAAGTGGTATACTATAATTACCCTTACTAGATTCTGTTTTACTAATTTCTTGAGTATCCAATGCTTTTTTGGTCACAAAATCACAGGACAAAATATGATGGAATACATAAAGACTTTGAGGAATCTGAGGCTACGACATCACAACTAGTATGATTTCAGTCACTTCTACACAAATGATATCAAACTTTGAACTATTTAACGGAATAAATTTTTGAATGCTTTCTTCACCATTTGTTTCTTTTGAAGTCCTCTTTCATATGAGATGGACTTGGTTGACCACTAAAATAAACCTTGAACTAACAACCTTTGTTTACAATTTAGGAGTCAAAAGGTTCTTTTACAGTTCTTTTTTCAATTGTTTTGGGTCAAAGGTTAATATTAATGTCAGTTTATGCATGTACGTTTTAATCAGCAACACTGAAAAACCTAATTGGTAAAAGCTTAATGTTATAGATTTACTAAGTAGTAGAAACGACAAAGAACTTAAACAAACTTAAAGACATCAAGAATGTAAATATCAAGTAGTGATCAATACCTTTAACATCTTTGTCTGGACTCTTAAACAACTTCAAGAAGAAAAGCTTTGGCACGATACTAAAGATGCTCCCCACACAGCTGAGAGCCAACATTTTGATGCTGACACGGATACGTCTGTCACGTTGAAGATGTCGTGATGTGACCAGAGAGCAGGAAAGAGGAACACAAATGTCTGAGAAGGTGCTTGACTGGAATGTCAGCATCAGTATAACAACCTTTAATACAAAAAGACAACGGAATGTCAGCATCAGTTTAACAACCTTTAATACAAAAAGACAACGGAATGTCAGCATCAGTATAACAACCTTTAATACAAAAAGACAACAGAATATCAGCATCAGTATAACAACCTTTAACACAAAAAGACAACGGAATGTCAGCATCAGTATAACAACCTTTAACACAAAAAGACAACGGAATGTCAGCATCAGTATAATAACCTTTAATAAAAAAAGACAACGGAATGTCAGCATCAGTATAACAACCTTTAATACAAAAAAACAACGTTTGAAAATCACTCAAATTAGGTAAAATTATGGCAATGCTTTTTGGGATAAAGATCTTATAAGAAAATAAAATAAATCCCCCTCCTGTCCTAGTTGTAACCTTTGCCATAGAATAAAGCTATCCTGATGTTATTATATAAAAGCTATTTAAAAAATAAGTTATGGAAACCAAGGAGCAGTATTAGCTTGACAACTTTCAACAAAATTCACCATAATCATCTAATTATCAATTATGGATAGATATATTCAAAACATGCTTCTTCATGAAATAATACAGTGGAGCATTGATATATCACTCGTGGAGTATTGGTATATCACTCGTGGAGTATTGATATATCACTCGTGGAGTATTGATATATCACTCCTGGAGTATTGGTATATCACTCGTGGAGTATTGGCATATCACTCATGGAGTATTGATATATCACTCGTGGAGTATTGATATATCACTCCTGGAGTATTGATATATCACTCGTGGAGTATTGATATATCACTCGTGGAGTATTGATATATCACTCGTGGAGCATTGATATATCACTCGTGGAGCATTGATATATCACTCGTGGAGTATTGATATATCACTCGTGGAGTATTGATATATCACTCGTGGAGTATTGGTATATCACTCGTGGAGTATTGATATTTCACTCGTGGAGTATTGGTATATCACTCGTGGAGAATTGATATATCACTTGTGGAGTATTGATATATCACTCGTGGAGTATTGGTATATCACTCGTGGAGTATTGGTATATCACTCGTGGAGTATTGATATATCACTCGTGGAGTATTGATATATCACTCGTGGAGTATTGATATATCACTCGTGGAGTATTGGCATATCACTTGTGGAGTATTGGCATATCACTCGTGGAGCATTGATATATCACTCGTGAAGCATTGATATATCACTCCTGTAGTATTGATGTATCACTCCTGGAGCATTGATATATCACTCCTGGAGTATTGATATATCACTCGTGGAGTATTGACATATCATTCGTGGAGTATTGACATATCACTCGTGGAGTACTGATATATCACTCGTGGAGTATTGACATATCACTCGTGGAGTATTGACATATCACTCGTGGAGTATTGATATTTCACTCGTGGAGTATTGATATATCACTCGTGGAGTATTGATATATCACTCGTGGAGTATTGACATATCACTCGTGGAGTATTGATATTTCACTCGTGGAGTATTGACATATCACTCGTGGAGTATTGATATATCACTCGTGGAGTATTGATATTTCACTCGTGGAGTATTGATATATCACTCGTGGAGTATTGATATATCACTCGTGGAGTATTGATATATCACTCGTGGAGTATTGATATATCACTCGTGGAGTATTGATATATATATTGATACTCAAAAAGCATAGGAGAGGCTAAACTTTCCACACCTTAGCAGAAAGGGGGTGAAGGGGCTCATTGGCTTCAACATAAAGGCTGGTGATTTGGGGAGGTCCTGTAGGCACCCAGACAAAGCCTGAGGGCTTCATTTTGGATGGTATTGATGTGGATGAGGTATGAGTTGTGAGTGACACAGTAGACAATATTGCCTTAGTCAAGCTTGGCACGAATGATGAGCCTGAAGAATTTGAGGAGAGCATGGCGGTTCGCACCACAAGTGGTGTTGGAGAGGAGGCGGAGAATGTTGAGGGAGCTGTTGCATTTCTGTTTCAGATTGGTGATGTGTTGCTTGTAGGAGAGCTTGGGGTCTAGAGTTAAACCCAGAAACTTTGTGTGTTCAACTTTAGGGATGCGATTGCCATTGAGCATGAGGTCCGGGTTGGGGTGGAGGTTGTTGAAATGACAGAAGTGCATGCAGACTGCCTTGTCTTTGGAGAATTTAAAACCGTTATTGTTGCACCAGACTTGCAGCTGGTTGAGGCTGAGTTGGAGTCTATTTTCGACAAGAGTAAAGCTAGGAAGGAGTAGAAGATGGTGAAGTCGTCTACGTAGAGGGTACGTTTGATGTTGGGGCCAAGGTTGTCCATGATGTCATTAATGCTCAGGTTGAAGAGAGTGGGGGAGAGGATGCTGCCTTGGGGGATGCCATCTTCTTGGGGGTAGGGCTTGGAGAGGGTGTGGCCAATACAAACTTGGAACTGTCTGGGTGAGAGGAAGTTTTAAATAAAGATGGAGAGGTGGCCTCTGAGGCCGATGGTGTAAAGTTTGCGGATAATGCTGTATTTCCAAGTAGTGTCGAAAGCTTTCTCGAGGTCGAAAAAGATGGCAACGAGGTGTTCCTTTTTTTGCAAAGGATTCCCGGATAGCGGTGTCAACATAATTAACTGGTATAGGATATTGCGATGTTTCTGGAAGCCACTTTGGTATGGGGAGAGGATTCTGTTGGTCTTGAGGAACTAGTTTAGTCTCTGGTTAATGATCTTTTCCATAATTTTACAGAGACAGCAGGTGAGGGCGATGGGGCAGTAGCCGGAGGGGTCAGTACTGTCCTTCCCCGGTTTAGAGACGGGGGTGACAATAGCTGTCGACCAGATAGGGGGAAAGGAGTGCCAGGACCAAATGTGGTTGAGGATGATGAGGAGGGTAGTGGTGGCCTTGTTGGGGAGGTGTTTCAGGAACTGGTAGGGGATGTTATCTGGGCCCTTGGAGGTGCAGCCAGCATCGTGGATGGCTTGGTTTAATTCAGAAAGGGTGAAAAGGGTGTTGTAGCTCTCGAAGTTATCGGAGGTAAAAAGTGATACTTCGGGCTTCATCTCAAGCTTTTTTGGTTTTTAAAGCATTGGGGTAGTTTGCCGAGGGCGAGATCTTGCTGAAAGAGGCAGCGAGGTGGTTAACGATGTCCTTTTTAGCGGTGAGGCTACCATTCCAGGAGAGATGGGAGACTTGCCCACCCTGCCGTGGAAGCTGTTGACCAGTGACCAGCATGACGCAAAACGGACATACGGTTGCTCATGTATTAAGCCCCGCCCACTCATTAACATGCATGACCATCCCAAACAATAAGGCACATCTGCAGACCATGGGCTAGCTTACCACACATGATGTGAATCAGTTTATCATTCTTGGGATATCGTGTTTAGAAGCTCTTTTCAGCAAAATCATATTAAGCCACCCCACCCCCTCCCCACGCATATTATTAAAATTCAATGTTTTTACACAATGAACACATACACACTAGCTAACATCATGATTGTACTAATTATGAAACAAAGCAGACATGTGATTGTTAAAACATGAACTTTCACGATTTTTTATTAAGCCCCGCCTACACATTAATATGCATGACATCACCATCAAAAACAATAGGGCACATCTACAGACCACTGGCTATCTGTGTACCACATATGACATGAATCCAGTACACTGTTCTTGAGATACCGTGTTTACAAGCTCTTTTCAGCGAAATAATATTAAGCCCCACCCACTATGCATATTAATTTAATTCAACATTTTATACCATGAACATGTACACACTATAGCTAACATCATAACTATACCAAATATGAAACAAAACAAACATGTGGTTTTTAAAATGTGAGCATTTCAAGATTTTTACATTAAGCCCCACCAACTTATTAACATGCATGACATCAACATCAAAAACAATAGACAATTACAATTAGAAGTCAATGCTCCCTACATATATTACAATTTTAAAGATTTTCGGAAGGATTTTGCTATTTGATGCCAATTTTGATATTTTGCTGTTTTCATGATTTTCTAGGAATATAATTCATTCTGGCTTTTCTAGGTGTCACTGTTAGGTGTCACTGTTAGGTGTCACTGTTAGGTGTCACTGTTAGGTGCCACTGTTAGGTGCCACTGTTAGGTGTCACTGTTAGGTGTCACTGTTAGGTGTCACTGTTAGGTGTCACTGTTAGGTGTCACTGTTAGGTGTCACTGTTAGGTGTCACTGTTAGGTGTCACTGTAAGGTGTCACTGTTAGGTGCCACTGTTAGGTGTCACTGTTAGGTGTCACTGTTAGGTGTCACTGTTAGGTATCGCTGTTAGGTGTCGCTGTTAGGTGTCGCTGTTAGGTTTCGCTGTTAGGTGTCGCTGTTAGGTGTCAATGTTAGGTGTCAATGTTAGGTGTCACTGCTAGGTGTCACTGTTAGGTGTCACTGTTATGTGTCACTGTTATGTGTCACTGTTAGGTGTCACTGTTATGTGTCACTGTTATGTGTCACTGTTAGGTGTCACTGTTATGTGTCACTGTTAGGTGTCACTGTTAGGTGTCACTGTTATGTGTCACTGTTATGTGTCACTGTTAGGTGTCACTGTTAGGTGTCACTGTTAGGTGTCACTGTTAGATGTCACTGTCAGGTGTCACTGTTAGGTGTCACTGTCAGGTGTCACTGTACCAATCCTTTTTGACAAAAAGATTTTTGGAGCAATTTTCTCTTCCCAGTCTACTTCTTCAACTATCCAGCATCACATTGTCAAACATTTCAAATTGACCTGAATACTCATTTTTGTCAGGAAGCCTTTGATCTTTAATGTTAGTTTCTGAACGTTTGTAAATGAAGTTACTATTCAATATTTGTTCTCACTTTTCTTTGCTTTTAACCATTTATTAATCTGCACTGTTGCTTTTTGTTGTGGTCAGTATCACGAGCACCATTTTTGAAGGATACCAGTGCATTTTAGATAATGATGATGATGATGGTGACTATTATTACTGTATTCAACGTAATGAGCGCCCCTGCTCTAATAAGCGCCCACCTAACATTTTTTGACTGATAACATATCCCAATATCAATCAATAATGAATGCTGTTTATATGTATTTATATTCCATACCTTTTTTGTGTACATTGTCCCAAATTGCTGTTAATAAAGGAAGTAAATATTTGTGGTAATTACTTATGCATATGGCTATCTTTTCTTTGTTTCACTGATTTCGTTATATACGCAACTCCCAAGCATGGGCGCTTATTAGGAAGAGGCTTTGGTTAGTTTTATTTTTGTAAATGCACCGGGTGTTTATCACATTAAATAAGGTATTAGTAGAAGTATTTTCTGCCCTGAAATCTTTCCAAACTATGGTGTCTTACCAACATCTCCTGCGACATGATCTACGAAAGCATCTCCCTTCACGCCATTCCTCTCTTGAGCTTCTTCCTCCTCATAATCCAAGTCCTCCTCCTCCTCGTCTCTCAATTTCTCCAACTCATCCTCCTCTGTCGTTCTTGCTTCCTCTTCTGACTTCTCCGCCTTATTAAAATACCTCAGACCCTCGCTGACGTCCATTTCATCCGCCGGTTGTACGAACTCCTCATCTGATCCAATGTTCACGTTTGAATATTCATCATTTGCATCCGTTGTAATGATGTCACCTTGTTCCAAACTAAATCTCCTACATCTGAGGTGTCCTGAAACGAGTCTTGCAAAGACACTAAAGACTGAGTGCGGGGAGAGGAGTTGAGTCCCAACTCTGATAGGTTGGAGGATGAAGAAAGGTCGGAGGTTGCCATGAGGCTGGCGGATAAGGAAAACTGATCTTCCTCCAAACTTGCATCTGTGCTGAAAACTTGTGATGTGTCTGAGAAGGCAAGAGAAAACAAATGCTGGTCAAGGCAAGTAACACAATAAGAAGAATATTTATGAATCAAAACTGTCAAACTTGCAAAATCCCCAAGCCCTACCTCAAAACTCTTTGTTTTCAAGAATATCTTCACCTTCATGTGAAGATTTTAAGTGTCTATCATGCCATTACTATTCAATACTTCTCTGGTTATTTAATTATCTGCAATGTTGTTGTTGTGCCATGAATACAGAAGCGCAAGTCAGGCTATTATAATTCATATCACATAATGATGATACTAAGTTTTTATACAGCGCTTCTCTACGTAACCATACTCAACTATTTTAACTTTAAAGTATAAAGCAGTCACTAATGTTACTGACCCACAGTGATGTACAGGCAAGCTGGGAGCCTGGGGGTGGGGTCACTTTATACTAAAAGTGGTAGGGGTGTGGCCTACCCCCCGAAAAACATACCCGCAGTATGACAGATTTTTTGGTGCAGTATGAAATTATACAATTTTGAAACCCGCAGTATGAAAGAAGTCAATTTTGATACCTACAGTATGAGTATTCAACAAAAATATTGTAAAAATGGACCAGCAGTACAAAATTAATACAGTAGAACCTCATTTTTTAGGACCTGCACTAAAAAGATGATGAAAAAAATATAATTTTTTTAAACTAAAAAAGACACCTGCACTATGAAAATGGTGCATATAAGGCACCTGCTAGGGTGGCACATATATATATAACTCACATATAAAAGTGCCCATCCCCCCCCCCCCCACCCAGGGCTGGGAGGGGGTCATTCAAAACTACAAAATCCCAGGTATAAAATGAAATGAAGCGGAAATCAAACTCTACCCTACAGGTATTATTGGAATGCCCTGAATAAACAGTGTTGAATCCATTTGAAATCGTGGCTAAAAGTGTATGGGCAAATTACGACTTGTCCACTCTCCTACCTCCATGTTGTGCACTTTGCAAGAAAGTGTGAAAGCATGACTTACAACATTGATGGTGGTGGTGAGTGGGGAATTACTTTTGCCATGATTGTCTGAAAGATCGTGTAAAATAGATGAATATGCAAAATTTGTTATATATTAAGTTAGAAGCCCCACATCTTTACAATAACCACTAAATTTTCCAATTCAAATTCAGCAGTGGATGGTGTAAGAATGTCTTTCAAATCAAAGTGTTAATGTGAGGTATAGCCACGTTCCATAACAACTTTGTCCAAGTCAGCTACTTTCCTCCATACTACTGTGGTGGAGTATCAAAATACAAAGGCATACAAACAAAGATGAAGAGTTACGTAAACTGATGACATCATACTTTTTTGAATAATGAGGTCAGAAATTAAAATAAAAAGCTGTAAAATGATCACATTTTAAGTTGATTCTTTGTTATTTCAATGATTTTTTTCAGTAGATATTTGACAATCTGGCAAATGTTGCATTTGCAGTCACTGGTCCTGCCAGCACACCAATGAATATCAATTCTGACAAAAAACAGAACATGACACTTTTTGTTTAGGACCATTTTCACATTGATAATAGTTGCACATTCTCAAGGTTATTATCATCTGCATCTTACCTGCATCTTTAACAATATCCTCCTTCTCTTCATTTGCATCATCCTGAAAGATGGTCTTGGCCTGGATGCTCCCTGGGGTGAGAAGGATGGTCCTTAAGGGGTCCGGTGGAGTTCTCAGTAGCTGCAGCAATGTTTCTAGAGATGCTGTGATCACATTATGATCCACATGTTGTGTGCAGTACAGTAAATATTCATATATCTAGATAAACGAACAACATTATTATTCAAAATTCAAAACGGTGGATGGTAAATGTAGAAAATGTAAGAGACTTAGGTGAGCGGGGAACTGGAGAAGAAGGAATCTGTGGTTATTTTTCTTTTAACAAAACCAGCTGATGTATATAGTATAAATGTTTGTTTTTGTCACACACCTAATAATACTTAATCATATTCAATAACAATAGTTTTTTTTCACTGTTATTAAACAAAAGTATTAAGATAATAGCATTGTAAAAAAAAATGTATTTTACGTATTTAGCACCCCTGCTCTAATAAGTGCCCACCTGACTTTTTTGACTGAAAACATAATATATTAATTAATCAAAATAAGTTTTGTTACATTATTTGCTTATTTTGCATCTGACATTCACAATGTCTTTGTGGTAGATATTGTGGGGCTAGTATAGAACAAGTTACAAAATACAGTTCAAATAGCACACTGTACATGGCCTCAGAGCATGGTCGCTATTAGGATGAAACTCTGGTCCTAAAAAGTGGTGTAATCTTATTTTCGTAAGCACCCGGGAGCTTATTACATCAAATATGGTAAGTTAAATTATATTGTCATTAAGATATGAATCATTTTGTACATTTTTCTTTAATGAGAGTGACCATATCACTAAGCATATTGCTTCTTTTTAGTCCTCCTTCATAAGTCATTTTCGTATGCTAAGTGTAATAATATTGGTCTAAGATAGAACCAATGGAAAACAATGCCAAGTAGTGCCAAGAAAAAACACAATCAACCAATAATAATTTGAAATGTGCCAGGCCAACAATCGTAACACTGGTAATCATTAGGGCAAAATTACTCCTGAAATTATTTAGATGTTTGTTTGTTTATTGAGGGCTTAACAGCACCCACAACAACGAAGGTCAAATTGTGCCTGATATGTGTATAGCACAATAAAGAGTATTCAATTTTGACATCTTTCTTAAAGGTGGTTTAAGATTTTGTGCTTTAAATAGAAATAGGGGAGAGAGTTCCATGATGTGATCGATCAATCATGTCAGCTATTAGGGCGACATCCAATTATTCTCAACCTAACTGTATAATATGAGTAATATGAGGTGCAGTGGCTTAGTAGTTAAGGAGTCATGCTGGTACTCGAAAGGTACAGAGTTTGATTCCCATCGAGAGTGCTGCATTGTGTCCTTGGTCAAAACACTTTACTCTTCTTGCTTCAGTCAACTCAGCTGTAAAATTGAGTACCAGCACTGCTGGGGAGTTAATTTGGAATGGACTGGCGTCTGGTTCAGGGGGAGTCACGTACAGTACTCTCATCGGCTTGCGCCATGGAAACTGGGAATAAGTACCGGCCCTATGAGCCTAATGGCTCGGATGGATTTAGCTTATCGGATAATACATTCATCAGTGGATTCACTTAACATTTGTTTGTTTGTTTGATGGAGGCTTAACAGCACCACAACAATTAGGGTCAAATTGTGCCTGAGAGGTCAGATCATTCTAGAGGTAGAAAGGTAGGAAGGAAAGGAAACAGGGGAAGAATGAGAGAAATTTAAGAACAAAAAGTCAGAAAGCTGTGATCGAGAGAAGAGGTGCATGGGTGAAACAAAAACAAAGTAGAGAGGGGGTGGAAGAGGAGAATTAAATATGGTTGTAGAGAAAAAGCATGATGAAGGATGGAGATAATTTTATCCAGAGGATTTCTCTGGAAGAACTCAGCAATTGAGTTGTATTTCAGTAAATCTGATTCACCATCTTTGTAAATATGTCTCAAGTTCATTGATTTTGGATGTCATTAAAGTTAGGCTGTCACGTAAGGTTTTAACTTCTTTGTTTGCATTGTTTAGTTGTTTTGCTTTTCTTCCATGTCCATTTGAAAAGCTTTATGAAGCTCAGTGCATATTTGTTCTTCGATTGCCAAGGAAATTGCCGGAGCAAGTAAGGAAATAACATGCAAGCAAAATTTTTTGATTTGATAATGTTAATGATCTCTTCAAATATGATGTTAGATGTAAAATATCTTACATTTGTTGTATCCAAAACTTGTTTGGCCGCTCTGTAACACATTATAGGTCTTGACTAAGCTTGAATTAAGAGTTAGATTATATACAACCGAAAAAGGAGACACAGGTTTGGTTTGCCAAGGTTTATAACGTCCCAACAGACCTCCATTGATGTATTTACGTCAAGACGCCCATGGCCGTTTTATTAACCAGTTGTGGAGTACTGGTTGGAGACCATTGGGAATCGAAGCGGGACATTAGATTGGAAAGCTTTACTGCATTGCCACGGAGGTCTTCGATGCAGGCACCACAGTTTTTGCAGGTGAGTCTGAAAGTTCCCCAACAAACTTCAAATACTTTTTTTAACAACAGAACTTTAAAGAATCTATCACTTACCTGTACAAGTTGCTCTGTTGTTACACCACTCTCCCCTTCCTTTTTGGTGACCCCAATGCTACCCTTTAACCCTTCATCCTTGACCTCTGTGCAGGTTAAATAGGGCACGGTGTTTTTAAGCACTGAACAACGCCCAGATGAAGGTGAGCAGGCATGCTTGAAGACACAGGGATGACCATTTCTACAGCAAAGGAGTAATTCAAGATTAATGTTGTAGTGGAGTGTTTATATGCATATCTAATGCAAGGGGCAAAGGACTTTGGCCCGAGTAGAATGATGATTAGGAGGATCATTCGCGAGTGCAAAATCCTTTGAACCGTGCATTAAATATACATATAACACGATGCCAAAACATTAATATTTTGATACAAATTCCGTGTTAGATTATGCATAAAAAACAACAAAAAAGAATGAAAAATGAGTAACGTTTACAAATTTTTTTCTCACTTTGTTAAGAAATTCACCTCTTGTAAAAATGAACTAAACCAAATCCTAAAAGTCGTGTATTAGTGAATTTAATGCCAAGTCATGAAAATGCATAGAAATTTTATAACACAAATATAAATATGTAAAGAAAAAGAAATAAATCACAGTAGGACATTCACTTTGCTGAATGAAAACTTTCTATCATGAAACAAGAAACTTTTTTCTTTTCTGATAGTAACTGGTATGTTTGTTTATGATGGACGCATTATTAGAAACTGCTGAACATTGTTGAATAAACTAAGTCACTACATTTGTTCTAGGATTAAATCGTTTAAAAATTAATACCTAATGGCAATATTAGTTTCAGGGGAACAATAATGGTAAACACAAAGAAAGTGAAGTTTTAGGTGTAATTACTTTTTTAATCAAAACAGCTAAAATGTCACATCCACCCCTTCCTCCAAAATCTGCTATTGATATTATCTTTTGAGGATTGGAATTTTTGGTTGATTACTTTTGAAGAATCACATGACAATAAAACTAAAATACATATGAAAAGATATAAGACTCACAACACAAGCAAGTTGAAAGTTAAATCAAATCAATCTGTAAGTGATGGTGCACCTAACCCAAGTGGAAACTTAAATTCTGGAAAGCCAATTTTTAAAATATTAGATTTTTATGGTACCATGTTTTAATATTTTTTTTTTATTACAGATGATGGATAATCAACTCACTTATCAAGGCCTGTGTAAGCATGGAGAAGTAAACAGCACACTTCCTGCCATGTCTACAGATCAACCCCAAAATGTTGGCCGCTGCTCGTCTGGTGGCGGCAGAGGGATTCTTCAAGTTGGGGAACAGCACTTTCATCAAATTCTAAAGACAGAGGAAATAAATAGAATTAAAATTTTAAAGAATTAATTCAGTGTCAAGCAAATGTAAATCAAAGAATCCAAACATTTTTTCCACTAAGAAGACATCCAAGTTTGAAGTGCCCTCCCATTAGTAAAGAAACGACTGAAATCAGACTACTTATGATGTCATATCCTCAGTTTCCTAATAGTCTTTATGAAATCCAATATATATTTTTTCTTTCTGAGATTTTGTGACTTAAAAATCATTGGATATTTTAGAATAGCAATACAGAATCTAGTTAGTTACAATTTACCACCTGAAGAAAGCTTGGAGGAAACAACCAATTAGTAAGAAATACTTAACAATTGCTAAAAAATGAGGATAAAGGAGCCAACCTTCTGCAGTAGATAAACCATACCAGTCATTTACCACACAGATGAAACAGAACTTGCAGGTCCCACTACAGAAAAAGGTCTTGAAGTAGTTTCTTCACCATTTTGTTTCTTTTAAAGTCTTCTTTCATATCAAATGAACTTACCTGACCATTGAACTATTCCTCTAACAAGCACGTAAGTTTGATTTCATTGTTTACTTTAAACGTATACATTGCTCACAAACACTTTCTGTTGCTAATAATTACAATCATTGTCTTTACAAAGTCTTTTCTGCTATTTACATTCTATACATATCTACATCGTCATCTACAATTGTCCCATCCTTCTTTATGCATATTTATGCATTGTTCACAAACACTTTCTGTTGCTAATATTTACAATCATTGTTTTTACAAAGTTTTTTTTGCTATTAACATTCTACACATATCTACATTATCTTCTACAATTGTCTTATCCATCTTGCTACATTGTTCGCAAAACGGTCATTGTTATAACAATGTTTTCTATGCTATGTACATTCTATGCACATCCCGAGCATCAACAATAGCATCTGCTTAAGCAGTTAAGAGATCTCTGTAATGGTAGTGACAAGAGATTATACGACACAATAATACCTACTATACTAGCTACTATACTATACTTGAATGGAATATAATGCGTGAATGCTTAATTAAAGAACTTCAAGTAACTATCTACACCTGCACGTAACTCAATTCAAATGTAAACAAATGATTGCAATGACTAAAAGAATATTTGTTTGTTTGTTGAATGTTTGTTTGTTTGAAGAGGGCTTAACGGCACCACAACAACGAGGGTCAAATTGTGCCTAAGAGGTTAGATCATTCTAGAGGTAGAAAGAAAGAAAACAGAGGGAGATTGAGAGAAATACAAGAACTAAAAGTCAAAAGGCTGTGATCAAGAGAGGAAGTGCATGGGTGAAAAAAAACAAAGTAGAGAGATGGGGGGTGGGAGAGGAGGACTAAATATGGTTGCAAAGGGAAGCATGATGAAGGAAGGAGATAATCTTATCCGGAGGTTTTTTTAAAAGAACTCGGCAATTGAGATGTGGGGAATAAGGGAAGCTCTGGGAAGGTTGTACAGGGAGCAAGCAAGAAGAACGTGATGGACTGTGAGCGAGCAATGGTAATTGTTGCAGAGGGGTTGGGGGGAGCCAACAAGGAGGTGGGAGTGAGTGAGATGGGTGTGACCTATTCTAAGACGGGTAATATGAACGTTGTCGACACGAGAGAGGTTGTTGATGGTGGGCTTGATCGGAATGGTGGGCTGGATGACGTGGAGTTTGTTATCAATTTTGTTTGTTGAATGTTAGTTATCTGTTGTTTAAGTTTTAGTACGTCTGACACATCTTAAACTCACCTTCACTTCATTATCCGTCAAAAAGGAACCAAGTACTGGCAATACCTTCTGCAGAAAAGACGACAGGGACTCCTAGAATGAAGAAGAAAACCAGGAGGAAAATCACAAATTGCAATTTCATCATATATTACACATAAAGAAGTCACCATTCTTCTATAACCTGTCTATAAGGGTGTTTCAGCTGACGTCATGAGGTCACATGACTTTGCTTACATCACCATTTGTGGGTCAAAAACACTGTCATCTGCTGTATATTTAATTAGACTTACGTACTTTAGCGTGTTGTTATATATAAGACTTTTTTTGTAAGATGATTATGCAGGAATCTTGCTGTGCCGTTGGTTGCACTAATAGATGCGTGCGGGGAATAAAAAGACATTTTCTCAATTTCCATCTGATCCTGATCAACGTTCAAATTGGGTTTCTGCTGAACACGGTGCGACAGCTTTCAATGGTACATACTAAGATTTGCAGCAAGCACATTATATCAGGTATGTAAGATTTGTCTGAGTATAGTGAACAATCAGCTGGCATTAACAATAAAGTTACTCTCCGTATACCCGGTGAATATATAAATCTGAAATAAAATATGAAGTAAAATCGAAGGCGAACAAAAATTGTAATTAGTAAAATTTGCTGAACTGGTACTGGTAGGTTAGCATGTAGAATGATTGTTGTACATGTGATGTGACTGGGCCATGTGAAGACGCGTGAAATGCAATGATCCCGCTGATGAAATCCCTCTATTCACTTGGTTGGTGCAACGTCACTTCCGAGAGACTTTATTTACTGGAGTGAAAACAAAGCTTTCCCCGTTATGGCGAACGGTAAGTCTATATGTGTTTGCATGTGGTATGCAAAGTCGGACAAAATATTTACAATTGCAAATTGTTAGCTAAACTCCATTTTACTGATTAGATGCTTCGTTAGTTGATTGTGAAATTAAGAATAACAATTAATTGAAGTTTATATTTATTTTAATGGACGATCGGACATTGTACATTTTACTGGTACACCTGCTGGGTAGGCATGTTTAACACACCGTGTTGAAATTCGGATCAGTCGTGGAAATTTTGAATTGACCAAAAACAGTGATATATTTTTACCGAAAATTCAACAAAGCAACGCCACATATCCCAAACTGATCATCATAAGTTGTCTGACAAATTCGGGCCTACCATGCTACTTATGATATGTAAACACAGCTAATTGCTTGTTTTTACTCCAGCGGCACGTGATTATTATGCGGTCTGATGACCTCGGGTCACGAATCCAACCAAGTGAATAGGTTGATTTATTTTGGTTATAGGTCGATTGAAAAAATGTGAGCCCAATTTTTGTAACTTTTTTTTTATGCATTTTAGACAACCTTCCTTTCATTTTCTTTCATTACAAGTTTGGTTGGAATGGAAGCTTAGATATTTTTTTTTTTGAGTATTGAAAGCCAAATTAGGAAATATTGGACAAAAATATGCAAAATTAAGCAATTTTTGGTTAAATTTGGCACAATTTTGCACAAGTATAACTTTTTGTCAATATTGAAAACAGAGATTTGTGTTACATATTCAGATTCTTTATAATAAATTCCTTTCCTATAATGCTAATCTAGAATTTTTAGAAAAAAAGGAAACATGAAAAAATGCCAAAAATGATTTAAGTCAAATGACCCCTGAAAGCTGCAGCAGAAAAATTAAAACGCAGTAGTCATGGTGAGACTCAAAGCTGGTGCGCTCACATGCTGGCCGCTTTCATATCCACTACACCAGATGATCATTGAAAATGCTGTGGTAAAATTTAATCATTATAGGAAAGGGTCCAAATAGAGGGGGCATGCCTGTATTTATATATCAAATGAAAGGAAAATTTAAGCACTTTTGAACGGCAGTTTAACAAAGCATGTGCGATGTACGGTTTTGGTACACGATTTTTCGAAAAAACAGGTCAAAAATGGCAGAAATTCATGAAATTTTGAAGAAATCTCTCCAGAACAAAAGATTGCAGGTAGGGATTTTAAAAAATAAACCAGAAATCAATAATAACATGTCTTAGGATTTGCATGTTTGATTATGAAGCAAAAATGTGATCTTGAAGTTATTGTAAGATTTAAAAGAAGAAAAAAAAAATGCCAATTTTTTAGCAATTTTTGCATTTTACTCTTTTTTCAAGCTACTTTTTCACAAAATTCTGTAATTTAACCTCTTTAAAAAAAAGTTACATTTTGTGAAAGAAAAATCTGAGTACTCTATGTTTGTTTGATGAGGGCTTAACGGCACCACGACAACGAGGGTCAAATTGTGCCTGAGAGGTCAGATCATTCTCGAGGTGGGAAGGAAAGGAAACAGGGGAAGAATAAGAGAAATCAAAGAACAAAAAGTCAGAAAGCTGTGATCGAGAGAGGAGGTGCATGGGTGAAACAAAAACAAAGTAGAGAGAGGGGGTGGAAGAGGAGAATTAAATATGGTTGTAGAGGGAAGCATGATAAAGGAAGGAGATCATTTTATCTAGAGGATTTTCCTGGAAGAACTCAGCAATTGAGTTGTGGGGAGCGAGGGAAGCTCTAGAAAGGTTGTACAGGGGGCAAGCAAGGAGAACATGATGGATTGTGAGGGTGCAATGGCAATTGTTGCAGAGAGGTTGAGGAGAGCCAATAAGAAGATGGGAGTGAGTGAGGTGGGTGTGACCAATTCTAAGATGGGTAATATGAACATTGTCGATACGAGAGAGGTTGTTGATGGTGGGTTTGATCGGAATTGTGGGCTGGATGACATGGAGTTTGTTATTAAATTGGGAGTTTCATGAGGTTTGCCAGCGGTCACGGACAAGGGAAGCGATAAGCGGTTTGATGTCAGAGAGGGTTTTGGGAAAAGGGGTCGGGAGGAGGCTAAGGGCAAGCTTAGCGGCTGCATCAGCCCTGTCATTGCCAGGGATTCCAACATGGCTGGGAATCCAGAAGAAAAGAATACTTTTCCTGCAGATGGTGGGCGAAAGGAGTTTCTGGAGGAGGAGGTGGGATGTGAACTTATCCCATTCAAGATTGAGCAATGAAGTAAGAACAGCCTTTGAGTTGGAGAAAATGGCAAAGTGCTTGAGCGGAGAGTACTTAATAAAGTTGAGGGCGAAGAGGATGGCCTTTGCCTCGGCTGAAAAGATGGATGAGTAGTCGAGAAGTCTGCTACTGAGGGTGATGTTTTGGATGACAGCAGCAGCAGCTGTCTACTTGCCTTCCTTGGAGCCATCAGTATAGATGGAGGTGTAATTCGAGAGTTGGTCTTTGATTTGATTGTGGAGATTGATGAAGAGGTTAGGGTGGGTTTGGGTTTTGTGATGAGTGGAGAGGCCCAGGTGGATAGAAAGGAGGGGGTGGCCCAAGGAGGAAAAGTGAGCCAGGAAAAGGTGCTGAGAGTGGCGGGGTTGATGCTGCGATGGGAGAGGTCTGATTTAATGCATAAGCTAAAGAAGGGGGGGGGGGAGGGATAGGGTTTGGTCCTATCAAAGAGGGTAGAGAATTTAGGGTACCTAATGAGGTTGTAAACAGGGTTTTGGGTGTTGGTGAGGACTCTAAAACATAAAAGAGGCTAAGCTTTCTACATCTAAGTAGAAAGGGGGATTCGTTGGCTTTAACATGAGGCTGGTGATTGGGAAGGTTCTGTAGGCTACTAGACAAAGCCTGAGGGCTTCATTTTGGATGGTGTTGATGTGGTTGAGGTATGAGTTGTGAGCGACACAGTAGACAACATTGCCATAGTCAAGTCTTGGCACGAATAGTAAGCCTTAAGATTTTGAGGAGAGCATGGCGGTTCGCACCCCAAGTGGTGTTGGAGAGGAAGCAGAGAATGTTGAGGGAGCTGTTGCATTTTAGTTTCAGGTTAGTGATGTGTTGCTTGTAGGAGAGCTTGGGGTCTAGAGTTAAACCCAGGAACTTTGTGTGTTCAACTTTAGGGATGCGATTGCCATTGAGCACGAGATTCGGGTTGGGGTGGAGGTTGTTGAAATGACAAACTGTGCATGCAGACTGTCTTGTCTTTGGAGCATTTAAAACCGTTATTGTTGCACCAGACTTGCAGCTGGTTGAGGCTGAATTGGAATCTATTTTCCACAAGAGGAAAGCTAGGGGAGGAGTAGAAGATGGTGAAGTCGTCGACGTAGAGGGTACGTTTGATGTTGGGGCCAAGCTTGTCCGCGATGTCATTAATGCTCAAATGAAGAGAGTGGGAGAGAGGATGCTGCCTTGGGGGACACCTTCTTCTTGGGGGTAGGGGTTGGAGAGGATGTGGCCAATACAAACTTGGAACTGCCTGGGTGAGAGGAAGTTTTAAATAAAGATGGAGAGATGGCCTTTGAGGCCGATGGTGTAAAGTTTGCGAATAATGCCCTATTTCCAAGTAGTGTCGAAAGCTTTTTCGTTGTCGAAAGCTTTTTCGAGGTCAAAAAAAATGGCAACGAGGTATTTCTTTTTTGCAAAGGATTCCTGGATAGCGGTGTCGAGCGTAATTAACTGAAGGAAAAGAAAGTCTCATCATGATGAATAACTCTAGCTATAAATCTTGTTTATTGCACCAAAAATCACCAGTGTTTATAACTCACTGATAAAAACATCTTTTAAAAGTCCAAGTAAATCCTCAGCCCCACATTACACGCATGGTCTGACCCTACAGTGAGCCTATCCACAATACCTGGTTCTTCACAATGAGTTCCATTGTATGCATGTAGATGATAAGGAGTGTAATAACTGATGCATAAAATCACAGCTATACCCACTGAAATGGAGGTTCTTGCAGGTGAAAAGACTGACAATTTGTAGTGAGGATTGGGCATATGTTTAGTAGACCTTACCTGTACAGCATCTTCCATCCTCCTGGATATCTTTGCAATACATGGCAGCAAATTAATAATATAAGGACGACATTTTTGTGGGCGAATGGATGGTGCTACATCAGCAAACCTCCATAATGCAGCTCTTAGACTCTTTGACGGGCCATTCTAAAGTACAACCACAAAAAAAACAGAAGATGATGAATTGCTACAAAACATTTAAAAAAAAATGTAAGCTACAAACTATAATGTTTTTCCCTTCTACTCAAACTGTTCTGTTTCAAACCAAAGTTGTAAATCACAAATTTTGTCAATCATTTCCATTTTGTTACAAATTCATATTCATCAGTTTCAAACTATTAGTTTGTTTGTTTGTTTGTTTGATGAGGGCTTAACGGCACCACAACAACAAGGTCAAATTGTGCCTCAGAGGTCAGATCATTCTAGAGGTGGAAAGGAAACAGGGGAAGAATGAGAGAAATTCAAGAACAAAAAGTCAGAAAGCTGTGATCGAGAGAAGAGGCGCATGGTTGAAAAAAACAAAGTAGAGAGGGGGTGGAAGAGGAGAATTAAATATGGTTGTAGAGGGAAGCATGATGAAGCTTTAATCTACAACCCAACTTGTTACCAACAAATGAATACTTTTTTAGGAACTGTTTCCAAACTCCTTGAAGACTTTCTTAAGATGTTACTTTACTGCCAAAGAGCAGAATCATGGTAGATCAGTTGAAGAGGGTCAGACTCATACTCAAATGCTATTGAGCTTTGATTCCCACTCTGGGTACCATGTTATGTTACTATGTTACTATGGGTACCATGTTAAGTTCTCGTGCATGAAGCAGGAACAAATCTGTGGTTCCAGCGATTATAACCGTGGGGAAATCAGAAATTCGTGGAAACAAAAAAAATCTTTTAAGAAAACAACAGTATATGTGGTAAATAAGTGCTCTAAAAAGGTCCCACATTGTGTGATGAAAAGTACATTAACCCTTAACTGCCTACTCACGTGGTCATGAAACAACCGAGAGGACATGCAATTTTCCAAAAAATTATGTTGCTACGGCAATAGCAGCAGTGATCCTGGTATAATTTGAAAGTTTGTTTGTTTGTTTGTTTCTTTGATGAGGGCTTAACGGCACCATGACAACGAGGGTCAAATTGTGCCTGAGAGGTCAGATCATTCTAGAGGTAGGAAGGAAACAGAGGGAGGATGAAATTCAAGAACAAAGGTCAGAAAGCTGTGATCGAGAGGGGAGGTGCATGGTTGAAACAAAAACAAAGTAGAGAGGGGGTGGAAGAGGAGAAATAAATATGGTTGTAGAGGGAAGCATGATGAAGGAAGCAGATAATTTTATCCGGAGGAGCTTTTCTAGTTCTTTCAATAAATTAACATTTTTTTGTTTTTGATAAAGCTCGATTGAAAATAGGTAAAAGTCCAATTTTGAAAAATTTCAATTTTTGTTCTCTTTGAAAACTGACTTACCATACTTCCAGACCTTGCTTTTGCATAAAAATCCATGACAAACTGTCAAAGACATCAAAGCATCCAATTCTGGTCAAATTTTGACTGCCTCTATCATCAATATCTTTTTTGGCAAAATTGGTGCAAAATTTCAAGATTTTTAGCCTTTTTATTATTTGTCGTGACTTTTAGTAGGAAGATTATTGACACCAGAACTGTGGGAAAATGTATAACTAATTCTAACTCTAGTCACTTCCATCTTCAATTGATTCTGTTCATTCTGTCGTAAAATGAGTAGAAGCTTTGCTTGCTGGGGAGATAATGAAGTTGTATCCTGTACATGGAGAATCAAGTAATCTCATCGCTTACAACAAGAATACTGGGGACAAAAGACTGGCCCAATATGGGCTAAATCTCTTAAGTTCAAGCATGTAATTTTTTTTTAAACAATATTTTGGGTCTGATAAAAGCCCCCGACGACGACGAGTGAACACACAATTACAATGACGGGGTCGTCGCCTGCGTATTCGGTTATGATAGTAACAATGCTATCACGAAACACCTAATACGACCCAGACGAGAACACAGGTACGAAGTACGGACAGACATAACATCGACAACCAAGTCAATGTCCACAGCCTTTGATAACCAGTTGTGGTGCACTGGCGTGTCTACCCAACCCAGGCTTGAATCCAGGGCCTCATGGTCTGTAGACATGTATGATAACCGCTACACCACAGTTAGTAGACTGATAAAAGCAAATGTGAATTTCTTTTATATGTATGTCTTGTAATTTTTTGGAAATCTGTCGGAAACTTCAAACTGAATGTAACCTACTCCAAAGATTTGTTAGTGACTGTAGAATTCAATGGGTCTATTATGTAGGCACTGATTCTATCTGTGACAAAATTAAAAGAAGAAATTTCTAGGAATATGTTTTTAGTTCAATGAGAGAGAAGAAGTCCTTTAGGAATCCCTCCCAAATCCAACCTCCAGAAATGAGAGGCTGAAATTTCTATGCTTTTGTGTATAACAATATAACAGCCTACAGCACACACAAAGCTTCTATTGTTTGCGCTGAGGATAAACACAGGCTTAATCTCCCAGAACTGTGGATGTTGGGTCGACAACGACGAGTGAAGACACAATTACAATGACGTGGTCGTCGCCTGCGTATTCGGTTATGATAGTAACAATGCTATCACGAAACGCTTAATACGACCCGGACGAGAACACAGGTACGACGTACGGACAGACATAACATCGACAACCAAGTCAATATCCACGGCCTTTGATAACCTGTTGTGGTGAACTGGCGTGTCTACCCAACCCAGGCTTAAACCCAGGGCCTCGTGGTCTGTAGACAGGTATGATAACCACTACACCACAGTTGGTAGACAAGGATGTTGGGTGTTTCTTACCTTCTTTATTTCTTTATAGAGTTCAAGTAGTACCCTGCCCAGGCTGTTATCCATCGATGCCTATAATGCAAATGAAGACAAATCATAGACTGAGTTCTGTGGTTAAGCTTGTCCACCTTACCTTCATATAATAGAGGACAGATTGCACTTAATCTATTAATATTAATCTCTAAAAAGGAAATATTTAGAATCACACTGGAAGTCTGTTTCATGGCTTTGCATTCCACAGAAGTATGTCCTTCTGTTTGTTAAAAAAAAAAATGAGATTGTGCAGCTTATAACCATCAGGTTTACTAGCAGATAAGTGGAACAGACTTTAGTTACTGTACTTTATCATGTGACAAAATACTTTTTTTTAACATTAAAGTTAGTTTTCTTCATTTTGAATACTATAAATTAACAATTTTTGCAAAGAAAAATACAAAATACAGAATGATTGGTGTGTTTGCTATTAGCTGGACCTAAAAGACATACACATTTCCTTTCAAATTTTTTGCAAACAAAACATTTGAATTTCTACAACCCACAAATTTATCAACTACATCAATCATGCACCTTACCTAAGTTGGACAAAACTTACGATTACCAATTGTTAATTCAACTCCATTTGAAAGTTGAAGATCGGATTGGCATAATTCTAAATCAACCTGTTGATTAGCAGACCTGCCAACCTTTAGGATCACCAAACTGTATTCTGGAACTACAAAAGTTGTATTTTTGATAAAAAAACTGTACTCTTTAAACAAAATGTACAAAACAAAGGTTTACTGATAGAACTAGAGTACTTAAACTTGATCAGAACTCTGTTGCAGGTAGGTTGCGATATGCATAATTACCTTGTAGTCTACACTTTTTGGCGGCAGCCGCAAATGGTTATAAATTGTATTCTGAATCGATTAAGTCGGCAAAAATCCTTCAAGAGGACATGAACGCCAACCGAGTGTAAAAAGTATGAGTTAAAAAAAAAAAATGAAAAATAATTTTAAAAATAAATGATGAAAAAACGTATTCTGGTGCCAAAAAACATACAATCGTATTCTCAACATTTTCCTGTATCAAATACGGCAAAATCGTACTAGTTGGCAGGTCTGGATTAGCCAATAACGATAATATATGTATGCTACCTTGATGACTTTGTTGAGGCATTCATCTGCCTTGAGACGGATATCAGAGTTTTCATCGTTGCACGCCACAAAGAAGAGCTCAAATGAGATGCCAAGGAACTTGGGCAAATCTGCAACAGTCCTAAAAGATGTCGAAAAACGTAAATCTTTGTAAGTTAAAGGTGTATGCACAGGTTGCAACAACATGCGCTTAAGTCCCATCAAAACCTTGTAATACACTTTGTCTTAACCCTTAATCTAACAGCACTTTCTTGAAAATGCGAGCAGGAGGCGGAGTCAAAGATGGGGCACCCAAAACGGCTATAATATTGCCGCGTGGTAGAGTACGGGTTAAGGACAGGCTGATTATTGAAGGGTCCTCAGTCTCTCGAGCAGCAGTGTCTGGCTCTTTCCGCTTCGGTGAACCACTCCCCGGGGCACCCACAAGATCAAGCTGCATATATTTACGAGTTGACACACTTGTCGCGGGCTGATTAACCCTTACTCTACCAGCACTTTCTTGAAAACATGCTCGGGAGGCAGAGTCAAAGATGGAGCACCCAAAACGGCGATAATATCGCCACGTGGTTAGAGTAAGGGTTAATTAAGCCATACAAAATCTAAAATCTGTCGGGTCTATATTGCCCACAACAGAAACCACAATCCAGCACAAGCAATTAGCAATTACACCAGGAATTTCCACACACTTTACCTCACTTTCCATAGTCATAATCTGACATTGATAGTAAACAGATTTTACTGCAGCTGCACTGACTTTCACACTCAACACAAGAACAAAAGTATTCCCCTGTGGTCAATGTGTTTGGCTTGAAGTAATAATTTACAAATAGGATGGTATTTAACAGTAACGATTTTGTTTGTTTATTGATGAGTGATTTTAAGTGATGTTTTTGTTCAACCTTGTAGGCTTTAAGGATTTTGGACTGAAAATCTATTGCAACAGATTTTCATTATGTTTTACATCATTTTAAAATTTTGGTATGGAATAAGCACAAACTGTACAATACTTTGTTCACAGCAAGAACACCATGTCTATTGCTTATGTTAACTTATTGTTTTTCAACCCTTTCCCAAAATTATATGAGAGGAAGCAGTTGGGTATAATGCCAAAGGAAATTAAATTTTGCTATAGCCTTGACCCATATTTAGCAGTAAATGCAATTTGATTATCTGTGGTGTCAGAAATTTAGAAGATATATACAAAATTACATTTAAGTTTGTTTGTTTGTTTAATGAGGGCTTAACAACACCACGACAAGGAGGGTAAAATTGTGCCTGAGAGGTCAGATCATTCTAGAGGTAGGAAGGAAAGAAAACAGGGATTTGAGTTGTGATCATCTTGTCCATATACATAACTTAAACATGTGCTGAAACATTTTTTCAAAAATTAATTGTCATAACTTAAAAACTATAAATGTTATTCCAACAATTTAAAGATTTATCTGCTTAGAATTGTATGCTCCTACATCTGAATGAAAACTCTCCACGTGTCCATATACCTTTTGCAATCTGCATAATGAGAGGATGTATCTACAATACAATCACCATGATCATTTGAAAGGACTATAGAGAGATCACGCGAGATCAATTAGCTAGAAAATGCCTACATCCCCTCAAAATAGGTGCAAAATTGCATTCAGTAGAGGGATTTCATCACGTGACTCTTAACTCAATTCGACTCCATTTTGCAGGGCAGCGGCGTCGTTGCGTTTTACGCGTATTTACACAGCTCAGTCACATCACACAGCTCAGTCACATCACACAGCTCAGTCACATCACACAGCTCAGTCACATCACATGTACAACAAACATACTACATGCTAACCTACCAGTACCAGTTCAGCAAATTTTACTTATTGCAATTTTTTGATCGCTTCTGATTTAACTTCATATTTAAGTTTTATATTTTCACCGGGTATACGATAACGTTATCACCAGCTGATTGTTCGTTATACTCACACAAAGCATACATACCTAAAAAAGGCTCTCTGCAAATCCTAGTGTGAGCCGTAGGTTGAAGCCGTCGCGTCGCACAGCAGAAACCTAATTTGACGTTGATCAGGATCAAATGGAAATCGAAAAAATGTGTTTCTATTCCCACACACACATCTATTAGTGCAACCAACAGCACAGAAAGATTCCGACATAATTATCTTACAAAAATAATCTGATATAACAACTTGCAAACATATGTAAGTCTTATTAGGTGTACAGCGGACGGTAGTGGTATTGCCGGACAAAATGACGAAGTAAACAAAGTCATGTGACCCCGTGATGTCAGCTGAAACCAATGTTGAGTTGGTAAGGTAGGTAATTTACATCCCTTTCTCAACAGCTAAGATTATACAGAGATGTCCACTGGTGAATGGAGACTCACAGGGGTTGAGCTCAGGAGTCGGGACCTCTAGTATGCCACTTATTTATCAGGCCTTCAATTGCGAAAACAAACATGTGAAAGGATTTCATTGGATAGCTGAATTTTCTTGTGTTAATATGTTGTTTTGAAGCTTCTGTCACAAGCTCACTGCAACTGAATCTGATTTTAACCACAACACTCTCTATAACTGCACCCTATATTAACATTTAGATGCCAAAAATGTTGTTGTTCTGCCAAACTGATTTGCATAAATTTAAAAATAAAATTGAGGTAGTCAACTAACTAACTTGCTAACTAATGAAATAGCCAACGATGTAAATTCCATGAAAGCAACAACAAAGTTAGAGTTACTATTCTTAAAAAGTACATTGCCAAGACAACTCCTGATTTGACCCCATGACCCTGAGAACAGTTTACTTGAGCCTTACTTGAAATTAGAGGCACAAATTCCATCTGCAATGACAGAGAGATTTTGAATATACTCCTTCTTGGTAAGCTGGCCATCCTTCTTCCTGTGATTAAGAAAATAAATGGCAATGATAGATTTGAAAACACAAAGCCTGTCAAAATACACAGCAGGTCAATGGCATAATGCTCAATACATTGGTAAAAGAACATTAAATGTTTTGATTAGTTTTATATCTAATTACTTACTTACTGCCCATTATGCATGTTGGCACATAGGGCAGCAACCAGGATCTTCCACTTCTGCCTGTCTTTGGCCAACTTTTATAAGCTCCCACAGGTGTGGCCCATCTCTCTGATGTCTCGCTCCACAGCGCTCCGCAAAGTTGTTTTGGGCTTGCCATGCATTCTCCTTCCTTTGGGGTCTAATGTAATGCTGTTTTGATGGTGTTTGGTTCTTTTCTAAGGATATGGCCGATCCATCTCCAGCATTTCCTTAAAATGAGGGTGGCCAAATCATCAACTTGACAATGTGCTAACAGGTCATAATTGGATATTATCCTCGGCCAGAAAATGCAAAGAATCTTCCAGGGGCTTTTGGTATGAAAGGCTGATAGCTTTGAAAGATCATGTTCCGTCATTCTCCAACAATCTGAGCCATACAGTATGGTTTAAACAACGCAGCTCTGGTAAAGACCTCCGTGGTGTAGTGGTTAGTGCATTGTCCTCTCACCCGCACGTAGTTCGAATCCCGGTGGGTCTGCAACTAGTGAGTTCACAACTGGTTATCAAAGGCTGTGGTCGTCTTAATATGTCCAGCACTGGATGCTTTTGGGACGTTAAACCTTGCTATGCTATGCTATGCTATGCTATGCTATGCTATGCTATGCTATGCTATGCTAAAGCCTTAGCTTGATATAAACTCTGTATTGGGTTGACTTCCATACATTATTCAAACTTATAAATACTCTTCTGACTTTGTTTAGTTTGCTTTGTATGTCAAATTTGTGACGCTATCCGGAGCAATTATGCTGCCCAAATATGTAAAGCTATCAGTCTTGCTGAAATCAATCTCATCTAACTTGATAGGTGAAGGGTGGTTGATATTGATGGTTATTAACTCTGTTTTTTTGAGGCTCAGTGACTCTAACGCCCAACTTGATGTCCAAAGCTAGATAAACACCGAGTTCTCCTGCATGTGTTTTAACCTCATAGGTGTAGGGTGGTTGATATTGATGGTCATTAACTCTTGTTTTCTTAAGGCTCAGTGACTCTAACGCCCAACTTGATGTCCAAAGCTAGATAAACACCGAGTTCTCCTGCATGTGTTGATGGTTATAGGTTAGCTAAGTGGAATCATCTGCAATGTCAAGATGTTTGTTTGTTTGTTTGATGAGGTCTTAACGGCACCACAACAACGAGGGTCAAATTGTGCCTGAGAGGTCAGATCATTCTAAAGGTAGGAAGGAAAGAAAACAGGGGGAGAATAAAAGAAATTCAAGAACAAAAGGTCAGAAAGCTGTGATTGAGAGGGGAGGTGCATGGTTGAAACAAAAACAAAGTAGAGACAGGGTGGAAGAGGAGAAATAAATATGGTTGTAGAGGAAGGCATGATGAAGGAAGGAGATAATTTTATCCGGAGGATTTTTCTGGAAGAACTCAGCAATTGAGTTGTGGGGAGCGGGGGAAGCTCTGGGAAGGTTGTACAGGGGGCAAGCAAGGAGAACGTGATGGATTGTGAGGGTGCAATGGCAATTGTTGCAGAGGGGTTGGGGGAACCAATAAGGAGGTGGGAGTGGGTGAGATGAGTGTGACCAATTCTAAGACTGGTAATATGAACGTTGTCAATACAAGAGAGGTTGTTGATGGTGGCTTTGATCGGAATTGTGGGCTGGATGACATGGAGTTTGTTATCAATTTAGGACTTCCATGAGGTTTGCCAGCGGTCCCGAACAAGAGAAGCGATAAGCGGTTTGATGTCAGAGAGGGTTTTGGGAAAAGGGGTTGAGGGCAAGCTTGGCGGCTGCATCAGCCCTGTCATTACCCGGGATGCCAACATGGCTGAGTATCCAGAAGAAAAGAATACTTCTCCTGCAGAGGGTGGGAGAAAGGAGTTTGCGGAGGAGGAGGTGGCATGTGAGGTTATCCCATTTAAGGTTGAGTAAAGAAGTAAGAACAGCCTTTGAGTCGGAGAAAATAACAAAGTGGCTGAGCAGGGAGTACTCAATAAAGTTGAGGGCAAGGAGAATGGCCTTAGCCTCGGCTGAAAAGATGGATGAGTAGTCCGGAAGTCTGCTGCTGAGGGTGATGTCTTGGATGACCGCAGCAGCATATCTGTGGTTAGACCTGACCAGGGCTTGAACCCCGTACCTCCATTATCTTAGTCATGTGCTCTACCAACTGAGCTACCTAACTCCTATACATGTCACAAAAATATAGTGATTGTTATACATTATTTAACTATTTATGTCAATGAATTTTATATAGGTTGCACAAAAACACCGGTTTTCAAGTTTATCTGGCTTTCAAAGTACAGTACTGTAACTTCAAATTTCAGTTTTTTCGCTCATGTGCTTGCAATATTTTTTTGGTGGGAATAGATTTTAAAGGAATTTTATGAGTTTCATAACCAGAGCTTGGGGAATTTTCATGAAAGATGCAAAACAAAAAAAGTTGAAGTTCTTCCTATACAGCCTATTTTGTACTAAGCAACACCATGGTTGCAATGTGATTCTGGTCTATGTAGGCTCCTGAATGCTTTTTTTTCAGAGGGGTCACTTACAGTGTAGCACAATTTATACTGTCAATAGGGATTCAAGAAATTTGTCCCCATTCTTGTAATTTTTGTTGCATAGAATACAATTTTCTTTTGAAATTGAGAATGTGAGCATAGCCTAACACAGAACACATTTCCATCCCCACATAAAACAAGAATTGATCAAATGAAATAAAAAACAAGCAAAATGGTGGACATATTTAGGCTATTTATTTGAATTTGTACAAGAAAGAAGACTTAAAATAAAAACTCTTGCATCCCTGGTCATGAAACTGTTGTACTGTGCACACAATGAATTATTAATAACATATCAAGAAGTCATGCAATTTCTTTCAGCAGTTTTTAAATTAAAGGTAAAATGTTACAAAAATGTTTGAAAGCCTCCAGTGATAGCCTAAACATCTATCTAGGCTAGGCCCAACTATTTTTACATAAAAATTCCCCCAGCCCCTTGGCCTCCTTAGAAAAATAAAATAATAATAAATATCAATTGGTAACATTCATCGTTATTGATGTACTTAATAATATAATCTGATAATTAAAACAAACTAGGACGGCGTGGGGCCTACTACAGTACCAATATTCCAGTTAAAGAATTATTTTTTTTCTTCGTGGAATTGGTTAATGTAATCACTGATGTAAAAAATAGGGGCTTAAACGAGAAACATTAGTTGTTGACATTACCTTCCTTCGACGATGTCGGAAGTCGCCCTAGGTCCTTTCTGGTGAGTTTTTAGGGTTTCGAAAGCTCTTGCAAGCTTTTCCATGTTAGACATACTGACGGGACGATTCATCTTTCATCTTTTTAACTCCGTGTTTCTCTAGCCGTAAGAAAATTACATTTAGGATAGGAACTTACACTGAGTCTAAGTTAGTTTACGGTATACGTAGGCCTATAACCTAGGCATAGAAATAGACAACGAAACAGTAGCCGCTGTATAGCATGTATCAGTGCATAGTAAGTGAAGCTATCATGAATGTGATGAAAATCACCAAATTATGTTTTCCCTGTTGACTCGTGTAATAAAGGATTGCAATGGGGTTTTTTTTTCTTCAAAAAGTGTCTCTTCAAATTTGTTTGGACCAAATCTGTTATTCACCTTTTTGAATTAAGTTTAAGGCAATGTCGTTGTGGAACCATAGCATATCGTTCGGCCAGTCAGCGGTCTGAGCCGGTGTAGGAAGATATTTGACATTTATGGAGGGAAGGGGAAGGGGAAAGGGGGATTTTAATTTTGTCCCAACAAACCTACACAAATATAGGCCTACAAGTCTCTTAACATGGTGAAACTATTTGTAATGGGGAGGGGGGGGGGAGGGGGTGGGAGCCGTAACCAGCTTTACATTTTTTTGGGGACAAGTGAAAAAAAATTTGGGGGGGAACGCTATTTTGTCTTAATTTCCGTTCTAATTTAACTTTTTCAAGGCAGAGGAGAGATAAAATGTCAGGGGGGACAAGCCAGAGAAAGGGAGGGGGGGGAGGCAAACGTAACCAAACCAGGATAGATGCGATAACGTATTTAATGAGCAGTTTCGTCATGATTAATGGAACATATTTGAAAATATTTTTCCAAAATTGAAAGAGTTATCCCGAAAATTGAAGAAAATTTACCGAAAATCGAAAAGAATTGTCCCAAAGTGAGGGGAATTTATCGAAAATTGCACCAAAATAAAAGAAATTTCTAAAACATTGAAAGAGATATTTCCCGAAATCGAAAGAAAATTTACCGGAAATTGAAGAAAATTTACCAAAAATCGAAGACAAATTATCCCAAAGTGAGAGGAATTTTTCGAAAAATTGCTCCAAAATTAAAGAAATTTTCAAAATATTAAAGGGATATTTCACGAAATCGAAGAAAATTTACCAAAAAATGATGAAAAATTGCCCCAAAATGAAGGAAGTTTCCGAAAATTGCACAATATTGAAAAAATTCCCAAACATTGAAAGGGAAATCTCAAATACTAAAAAAAATTAACCAAAATTCGAAAAAAATTTACCAAAGATCGAAGAAATAATTGACCCACATTAAAGGAAATTTTTAAAACATTAAAGTGATTTACTGAAAATTAAAGAAAATTAACCAGAAATCGAAAAAAAATTGCCCCAAAATAAAGAAAAATTGAAGAAACTTGCACGAGAATTTAGGAAATTGCCCAAAATTGGAAGACATTTTTTAAATATTGAAGAAAATTGATTGAAAATCGAAAAAAAATGCCTCCCATATGAAAAAATTTTCTAAAAATTGCACAAGAATGAAGAAAATTTTCCAAAGATTGAACTTAGATTTCCCAAACATGAAATAAAATTTAAAAATTTGCATCATAACGGCCCCCCCTCCCCCTTCTCTGGATCCGCACCTGACTTTAGTTTATTTAATCATTTATTGACAAATAATAACATCAGTGCATAGTTTATTTCACATTTTTGTTTACAACAAATGTCTGCATATTTACCAAAATTATCATATCATGTAAATTAAGATTTGTTCAGCAAATATATGAGTGATTTAAACAAAATTATAAGGCTAGTACAAATTATTGTGCATTTTACAAATTTTGTGCTTACATCAGTTTTGGGGGGCAGAAATATTTTTTGCCTGCAAATGCCCCCGTAGCTACGGGCCGGGGGGGGGGGTAGTTGCAAAATTATTAAAAAATTTGGTAAAATTTCTCGAAAATGGATTGAGGAAATTTCAGGAAAATTGAACTTATTTCACGAGAATTGATGCAAAATTTGTCCCGAAAATGAATAAAAATTTCCGAAAATAAAGGACATGTCACAAAAACTGATGCAAATTTCACGAAAATTGATCAAAGTTGCACAAAAGATAAGAAAATTTCCTAAAAAATTGATTAAAATTTTCCAAAATGAAGACAATTTAACGAATATTTAAGGAAATTTTACGGAAATTGATGCAAATGTCCCGAAAATGAAAAAAGGTGTCCTAAAAGGAAGGAAATTTCCCGAAAATTGACGCAAATTTCACGAAAATTGAAGATTTCCGGAAGAAAAGATGCCATAATGTAATCTGACTTTAAAATCAATTCGTTAGACCTTCATTATTGGGAGAGGAGGGGGTACTTGGCCTCCCAATAAAATTATTATTTATCTGGCTAGATCTAGAAAAAGTGACTTTTACAATCCCCACCATTCCAGTTAATCGGGAAAATCGTAATTTTGTGCTAAGGCTTTCAGAAATACATGTTAGTTTCATTTGCTACCCTCACCGAGCTCAGCCTTCTCCCTAACCTATATTTCTATGACAGTTTGTATGTGTATTGCATACCATTAAGGCGGGGCCTTTTCTGCAGGGCCACTGAAAATATAAAATATCAAATTTATCTCAACTATTAATTTGCTAATCCTTCTCAAAACTCAAGTTCAGCTTATGTGTATGGCATATATCTTACACTATGAAGGCATATTTTGCCTCTGAGTGACAGTGATGTAATTTTCCAAGTTCCGGATTAGGATTGATCAAGTTTTATCCTTCCAAAGATTTCTCCTTCAACGCTTAGTAGAAATTGCATTCCAGCATTCCCTTAAAAAGAGTATGTGCTTATTTTCCTTACATTTCTTCTCATCTGCTCATTAGAATATTGTATGAAAAAAAATGTTTATCTTATATATTTTCCAGGGTTTCATTTGTCTGTGGAAGAAGAACCATATAATGGTTGGGCCGCCCTGAAGTGATGATGTACAACCTTCGCCACTCAGCAAAATTCTACAAACTGATTTAAGTTTTCTTTGGGGATCACATCTGAACGATCGTGATTTCTATTTATGCCTAAGTTATTTTGTTTTACGTCCTCTGAGTGAAGCTATACATATTGTAAGTTCTATGAGTGTATAGAAACGTGTCATTTCATCGCGAAAGGTATGATTTTTGGTCACGTTTAAATTTAGATTTTGCTTGGACTGGTAATTCATAATCTTATTTCTCTGTAATCAAATAGAGGGATTCCATCACGTGACTCTCATCTGGAAGCCATTTTGTAGGGCGGCGGCGTCTTCACACGGTCCAGTCGTATCACACGTACAACGAACATACTAGCCTAAATGCTAAGCTACCAGTTCAGCGAATTTGCTACTTACAATTATAGTTCGCTTCCGATTTTACTTAATATTTTCCTTAAGCTTACGAAGAGTAACTTTAACGTTAACGTCAGCTGATTGTTCGTTATACTCAGACAAAGCCTACATAGGCCTAGGCCTACCTGATATTAAGTGCTCGCTGCAAATCCTAGTGTGTACCGTATAAGTTGAAAGCCGTCGCGTCGTACAGCAGAAACCAACTTCGAACGTCGATCAGGATCAAATGAAAGTCGAAAAATGTCTTTTATTTCCACGCATCTATTAGAACAACCAAACAGCACAGCAAGATTCCGGCACAATCATCTTACAAAAATAATCTTTTATATAACAACATGCAAACGTACGTAAGTCTGATTAAGTGTACAGCAGACAAAACGGCGATGTAAACAAAGTCATGTGACCTCCCGATGTCGGCTGAAACACAACTTCAGTAAAATAAAACTTTTACAATTTTGTTATTCGTCATTTCTCAATAAAAAGTAAGATACTTTTGAAATTAATGTACAAGAAATATATGTGAAAAATATACTCACTATAATAACTGTGTGAGCCTTATCATTAGATTGTTTTTATTATCTTTCCGCCATATGTGATTCTTCATGTCCCTAGCTATATCATAGTCATGTAGAGTCTTTTCCCCTCCCTCCCCCCTTTCTTTCTCTCCCGAGAGCAATAGATCGTTTCCTTGGGTGAAAAATCTGCTTTTGAAACTATAGGCGTATAATAACTGAGGAACAATGGTTCTTCATTGGGCTGTTGAGGAAGGAGGGGGGTCACAAAGATATGCTACAACACTAATTCAGTGGTAAAATTGACTTAGTTGGGGGCACCATGTAGGTCACAGCAGCATTGGGGGCACGTGCTCTTGACCCTCCCCCCCCCCCCCCCTCCTTCCATTTCCTGTTTCTACGCCTATGTTTGAAACTTCGGATATACTTTTTAACCGGAAATCATCAAAATAAAATGAGATGCAGTGATCCTATACAGGCGCGGCTGCACTGGCTGTCAGTCCGGGAAAAAGATCACTTTAATCCTTACAATTTGTCCCTTTTTCCGGAAAGTGACGATTGTAAAATATACAGTTTCGAGAATTAGATAAAATTTAATTCCGCATAGTGACGAATTTTTTTGAAGCTTAATTCTATTCATTTTGACCAAAAAATGATATTAAATTCATATTTGAAAAGATTATTATTTCCTCTTCTCAATGATATGTAAATTTGCACGATATGTTTTTGTTTTTTATTTGGAAAATCCTAATTTTCCGGGAAATGTTCTTGAATTTCCAAGAGATTTTCTTCATTTTTAGAAAATGTTCTTAATTTTCGACAAATTTTGACAAAATTTATGTAAAGTTTGGCCAATTTGGGGGAAAATTTGGCTAATCTTTGGAATATTTTGGCCAGTTTGGGGGATATTTTACCAATTTCACCTCCAAATTGGAAGAAAAGCATGCAACTGGGAAGGTGAAATCCTCTCGGCAGGGGGAACAGGGAGAGGAGGAGGGGGGGGGGGTTGCCAAAATAATTTTGTAAAACAGCGGGATGGGAGGGGGGGGCTACGTCAGATTGCCAAAATAATTTTGTAAAACTGCTTGGGGTTCAAGAATAATTATTAAGACATGGTGATCATAATTATGCCTTTCAAAAAACTGATGTCATCTCCTAAATCATTTTTGTTATAGAATCATTAACAGCAAGAAATACGTAATGATCTTTAACATGAATGTTTCTCTCACTGGTGGTATCAAGCAATTTAAGCATGATGTGGTAATATACAGGATCGTTGAAAGTACATATGCGTTTATTTTGTATAGACATGCTTAATTCATCACTTTATAATCACATATCTGAAAGCTGAAAAATGGTGGTGTGCAGTGGCGTGATAATAAGGTGGGAAAGATGAGTAAACCCCAAGGGTCCTGAGCCAAAATCTAGGTGGGTGCGGGTGAGGGGCCAGCAGTGACACTGCGATGTGTTTGCTACACGGACCCCAGGACCATAATCTAGTTGCTCCATTGGTGGTGAAGTTATGGCCATGACGAGTGGCTTCACTTTCTTTGATAGCCAAATGTTGATTTCAAAGACTAAGCCTAAGAAGTACAACCGGTACAGGTGATGTAGTCAGATAGTTGTTTGAAATGAACTGAAGTTCCCAATGATTTCAAACAACCTCAATATGTTCATGTTTTCTCTTCTAACTTTCGAAGATACTCTTATCTCCCCCTTTAGGTGACTAAGTAACGCTTCTTGACAGCTTGATCTTGATATCTACGACTTGTTTAATTAGATGCTCGCTTCATTAAGTTGATATTAAATGTATATCCACACATTGCTTCTGATCATGCGCTGAGTAAGATAGCTGGAGGAAAGTTATGACTCGATAAGATAAGAGATGAAGTTCCTCTTGTATAGAGGTCTTGAAGATCATCAATTCTGGGAAGTCAACGACAAGGATTAACTCATCGAAGTATACAAGTTTACCAACGTGAGTATTACATTCATATTCAATCATTTTTAGCTACTTGAAGGAATTAATCCCTGGTATTAGAGCTTGATTCATAAAGCCTTGATGAAAATAATCATCGTCTTGAATGTGTTTGAAAGCTTAACTGCGTAATGCATGGACAGCAAAACCATAGAAAACAAAGTTCTGCTGCATTGTCGAGCTGATATTTATTCTCTAGTATTACGCTGTAAGGAATATTCAACAATGCAAGCCTTTTTTACACATGTACGGGGGGTCATTTGTCCCATCAGTCACTTCATTTGACCCACCATTTTTTTCAAAAAAAATTGTACATAGTTGGCAAACCTGCACTTTTTACGCGACGGACTGATGAGCAAAGTAAAAAGTAAATAAGGTTCATAAGCAGTTTTCATTAAAAATTTACTTTCAGAGGGTACTTTTATCCCCAATTTTTAAATTTAGTTTCTTATCAAAAAAAGTGCACGACCTGTACCCCTATCCCCATCCCCCTCTTCCTCAAAAAACAGTGGATCCGCTTCTGCTTTAGGGATTCACTTTCTACTGGTGATGCCATTTTTTGCCAACAATTTGCGAGCAGTGAAAAATCTAGAGCCATGCAACGAGATCGCAAAGAGATTTTTAAAACAACCTTTCACTGTGCTTGAAATTCTTGGACAACGAGGTTTCACATTTACAAATCTATGAATTTTATTATTTATTACTTATAACAAGCGAGTAAATTCAACTAAATTGATCAAAGAGCAGCATGCATTCAATATTTTGCTTCATAAGTCTGTAAATTTTGTAAGCAGTTTGAAATTCAATCAGACATGTCAGAATTTGATAATTGTTTCCTAATCTTTATCTTTATTTCATATCATTTTGCTTCGGAGATATTTCAGAGTTAATAAAACTTACAATTAGTTCTGTAGATTGATGTAGCATGCTGGTTAAATGAGTTTATGTAGATAAGTTTACTAGTGGGAAATTGTAAAACTTTTTGTTTTAACAATCAATTATAGTATACATTTTTACCTGATTTCATGTAAACGTGCTAATCAGAGTTCAATGAAAGTGATATCTGCAAATGATCCATATCACCCTCTGTCTAAAGGATAACTTATCCAGCCTGAGTAATGAACGCTTTATATATGAATCAAACTTCATAACCTGAAACATAAATAAGTTGCTTCATCAGTTTGTAAGTTTCTCAATAATTGCTAAATTGTTTGTTAAAATATAGTGTAACTGCAAACGATAGAGTTAGGCGAGTATACGTATGGAAGTCGCTGAGAATTGGGAGTTTAGTGGACATACGTGGACATACGTGCTTGTACCTGGAGGGTCATCTTCAAAAGATGGACATTTGCCTTAACATAACCAACGAAACTATTTATAAAAGAAAACGGAAATATATGTTCTAGGCAAAAAATGTTGATGAAATCATTTGACTTTTTCATTTTAAAGGTTTTAATGCAATAGTTTTAGACTCTTTTTTAAAGTATTGTTTGCTTTCAGTTGTTCAAAACACAATTGCATTAAAAACACATTAAGGGATCATAAAAATATAAAATATTTTTTTTACTGAAATAACTTTGGTCAGTAAAGAGGATTATTATTTCCCCCCTTTCATATCAAAATCAAATTAAAAGACTATTGGTGTCCTTGATCAGGGGCGTAGGAATTGGGTCCACTCTCAGGAAGGGGAGGGGAGGTGGGTATGACCTGAAAATTTTCCCGATTACAAACGGAAAATTGCTCTGCTAAATTAAGTTTCTAACAATGTTCAAGTTGATTTTTAGCGGAAAATCTCCAATTTCTGGAGAGTGTTTCTACATTTTGGAAAATTGATTAATTTCTGGGCAATTTTATTTTATTTCCCGGAACATTTTCTGGATATTTTCTTCATTTTCGGGCATTTTTTTTCGTTTTTGAAATTTTTGGCAGGAAGTATGCACTTACCGATAAATTGAAATTCTTTTATAGAGGGCGTGGTTGTCCCCTGCCGCCCCTCCCTCTTCCCCTCCCCGCACGCTTTCTACGCCTATGTCCTTTATAACCTAATTTAAGAAAATAAGTGGCGTTTCGAGGGACCTTGATGAAGGTATTTCTGCAAAGTGAGGTAGCCCCTGCATCATATACCATAGACTGACAAAGAAAAGTTTATGCGGCAGTAAATACCATTGATTTTGATAGAACTTGCAACATAAAACAGGCAATTTGAGTATAATTTGTTTGTTTTCAGAATTTCAATTTTGCAAAAGCATGAAAAGGCTGATCAGAAAATGGTTTCATGCAAAGATTTCTTTGATCCCAACTTGTTTTTATACAAGAACGTAGGCAGGTGTTTATTTTGGGAAGGGCGAATCTGCCAGCTGTATACGCTTTGCGCATTCGGCATGGGGGTCTAGGGGCCCGCACAAGGAAACCATGCGTTTTTGTGGACTAGAGGGTGCCTAAAAATGTCTATGTATTCGATCACCACTGTCAACATTTTTTTTTTGGGGGGGGGCGACCGCCCATCTCCCCTTGGTTACTCGCCCGCTTCTATATCAAGTGTATTTACCCCTATAATTAAATATACAACGGGGCACGAGCAGTAATGGTACTTCGGGGGCTTTTTCCGTCACGAGATCGCTTTGCCCCCACTTCTCCCTCCCCCCCCCCCATACAAATTTTAACGGGCGACATATTTTGTCCGAGCCATGGCCTTTTCCCAGCACCTCCCCATGAGACAAAGCTGCCCTCTCTTGCCCAAGCATCAAAATCCTGGCGCCGCCATTGACCACGAGATTCATACAGATGTTTTCCTTCACAAATTCCATTTATTATCTAAGCTCAAAACGCTTTACATGTTTACTTTTCCGATGCACTCGTTCCCTTCAAATCAGATGTAAAATTATATTAAAATCGTAATTTCTGTTTTCATTTCAATGTTATCATATTTACTGTACATTGCAGCATAGCTACATTTGTAAGGAAATACGGAAGACAAATCCGATAACTTTTATGGTTATTTTGCGGAAAAGCGGAGATTGGAGACGGAAGAGAGATTTTTTTTATTATTCTGTTATGGTATTTTGTGACCAGCAATTTTAGAAAGAGCGGGAGACGGTAAAGAACCCCACCTATTTTCTTGGGCTCTCAAAGTTCCTCGATGGCTCTGAGTTTGAATATGTCAGATTTTGCAAATAATTATTTCTTTTTTTTTGACTTTCTTTATTTTCATATTCCTCAGTTTTCGTTTTCACTTTGTATACTTCCGTTCATATTACACCTTAAGCGACGGAACCGGGGCACATGGACAGTGGCGTACGCCCCCCCCCCTCTTCTACGTTTAAAAAGTTTAAAAGTGTATTACTTTTTCAGAGAGGAAAAGTGCCCTTTTTCTGAGGAAAAAGTGCCCTTTCGAAAAGCACAAGTGTCTTTTTAGAGAAGGAGCCTGCCCTTTCAAACATTGAAACACTTTTTCTTCAAAGACTATATCCCTGATCTTTTCACTAAAGAAACTAATACAAATATCGCCCTAAAAAAAAGAATTTGTGAAATTTCATACAGTAATCTGAATTTCCCTAAAGACAAAGCTGCGGAGTCAGCAGCCCTACATATAGGACTTTTTCATACTTAAAAAGCCTTTACCTTTGTCTACCTTTGTTTTCCTAACTATAGAAACTTTTTTTCAAATAAGATTTTAGAGTGTGCGAGCCATCCCAAATTTGATTAGGGGTAACTTTGAAATTGGCCATGTAGGGCAAAACTTACTATTTGGACCTGGACCATTTTTTTTTAAATATCAAAATATATTAAAGTCCCCTTATTATGATTAATATTTTGATTGACAGATTGAAGAAAGTAACACACGCATCAAGCAAAATATCCCAAATTTCACTCGTGGAGCGCCTTCTGGGAGAAACATCATTTGGGGCCCTTGCCATTGACTCGATGAAGACTTGAATGTGAATTTGGGCCATCTGGTCTAATCTATATTGATATACCAAGTTACATTTATTCTCAGCAAGAAAATGATGGCCTCCTGAATAATTCTAAGAACCCAGTGATGTCGGCACCACCGGAGCAAGGGGACCACAGAAGCGAAGGAGGGGGGGGGGGAGGAGGTGCCCTTTCGAAATTTGGGGGACAGGACCGGGCAGGAGGTACTCTTTTGAAAGTTTTATGAAATTATTCAGGTTATTCTTGAAGCTTGAAAACAAATAGAAATCCACTCACTCACAAATCTTACATAGTACATATGAGTTGCAACACATTTATTATTTATTTGACACAATCAAAGCGTGTCAGTTACCTGGGGCCCGATACTGAGGGCCTTGATGGGAAGCGGTATGGCCCCTAATAATTTCCTAAGCAGTTATTTTCAAAGAAGGCCTTTTCTCCTGTTGCCTGATGGGTAATTGCCAACATTGATTCTGGCTCCCCAACCTACGAACCCATAAGAGTTATTTGCCACCGCAAGTGCCCCTTGCTCCCCAAACCCCACCTTTACTTAAACAATATGTGTAGGAGCCGGGACAAGGGGCATGTGCCCCCACTTTTTCGAAAATTGACAAAAGTGCCTCTTTTAAAATGAAAAATTCTCCTCAATTACTGTCAAAAAAGTACCCTCACTTGATTTTCTGCCCACTTGCTGTAGATTCCTTCTGATACCCTGTAAGGACACCTTATTTGCTTTTCACATTATTTTAGACATTAAATATATTCCGATTTATGACCAATATGATTGGCTAATCATGATCTATAAGCCTTAATTCTGATTTCAAGATCTATAAATTTTCCATTCTTGTAGATTTCAGTATAAAATTGTTCTATTTTATCGAATTTTGGACCAAAATATCTTGATTTTTTTAATCAAAAAAGAAAGATGGAAAAATGGGTCATTAGTAATTTTCGGACGGATGAAAGTTTAGACACATTTTCCAGTGGGGGTGAGGAGGGGGAGGTTACCTATAAAGCTATACTGCTGTGCTACATGTTTTGAAAATACGACAGTTGGAAAGTGCGCCTCAGATCCTCCCAGATTCTAACATCTTCCGCCGCCTCTGTATAACACATCATTCTCTTAAATTATGAACAAATAAAAATAGATCAAACCCTCATCAGGAATTTTCCCGGCCCCCGTACCCTTTTGGCATATAGGCCCACATTGAAAAACAATGAAACTTTGATCAATCCTAAGTTGGCATAACGTACATCATTTCAAAAGGTACCCTACCGGAATTTAAAGGCAAGGTATCATCCCATAAATACATTCAGAAGAGAACGCCGCCGTGATGGTAACGTCACTTCCGGTCTTCAACTTTTCCTATTGATCGCGAGAATTCTGCGATGTTATCGATCACACAACCCCAGGACCGAACATAGGGGCCTACATTTGTTATCGATAGCATCACAGATTAAAAGTAGGAAAATTGAAAACCGGAAGTGACGTGTTTGAGTTTATTGATAGGACAATAAATCAGAGTTGGTGTATTGGCTTTTGGGTTCAGTTTCTGACTGTTTGGTTGCAAAAGAAATTTATTTGGCTTCTGAAATTTGGCCTTTTTGAGACATGTTTGGTCACAAAAAATATAAATTGCATGGCTTTTTTGATATTGATACTGATAATTTGGCGTTTTTGCTTGTTTATTGGCTTTTTGGAAATCCCTTCAATTTCCGGGATATTTCCTTAATTTTCGGGAAATTTTCTTTAATTTCGCGAATTTTGGACATTTTTGGAAATTTTTGCCAATTTTCGGGAACTTTTGGCTAGTTTTGGGGAAATGTTGCCAGTTTTTGAAAAAGTTGGCCATTTTTAGAAAATGTTTGGTCAGTTTTTAGAAGATTTTACCTAAATGTCCAATAATTTTACCACATTTTAAACATTTTAAAAATTTCCCAATTGTACCTTCTAACCGGGCAGAAAGCATGCAGCCGCAACTGAGGTGAAATTCGCTCAGAAGGAATTTCCCCCTGCCCCCTCCCTCCCTCATTTTGGCCAATTTTGTGTAATTTTTAGCCAGTGTTTTTAGAATTTTGGCCAATTTTCGGAAAATTTTACCAAAATATCAAATAATTTTACCACATTTTAAACATTTTATATTAAATTTTCCCCAAATTTACCTGCTAACCGGGCAGAAAGCATGCAACCGGGACTGAGGTGAAATTCGCTCAGGAGGAGTTTCCCCCCGCATCGTCCCCGTCCCCCGCTTTCTACGTCTCTGCCCTGGACCTGCCAGTGGCCGATCTCTTTCAAAAGTTTGTTTTTCTTGACCTAATTACAGTTTGGCTTCTTGCGATTTACCAGTCCTGCTTAAAGCTCGTTCTAATAGGCTATTCAACTCTGAATACATCGAAACTTTAATTCTCATCATATTTTTCTTCTGATATAGAATTAATCAAGCGCATCAATTAATCTTCAATAGTGTCTTGCTCTACGACATCCATATAACAAAAGAAAATAACTGCTAGCGATTATCAGATTATTTTATTTCTAATCTATCTCTTTACCGACAGGCTTCTATGCATGGAACTCCATGCATTCCTCACACCTTCTCTTATTAACAGAATTAATCAAGCGATATGGCGTAAATTGATTACGTAATAACTTTCTTTTGAAAAGCTTTATTGGCTCAATCAAAACAAAGCAAGCCTTCTGACGAATAATATTTTCCTTTGTGCACAAGTTTTTACTAAACATAATCAACAGAGATGAAATAATAAATAGGCATTTCAAATTTTAATTTAATTCTAAATTATTATTTTTCAGTTTAATTTTTCGTTTATGGAATCTCCCTTGATTATATCTCAAAACTATTGCAATCGGTGTGGTATATTAGCTAGCCGGGACGCTATTTTTTTTCTTTTCCAAACAGGATATCAATTGCACTCATTTGAGTTAAGTTAAGATTATGTTCCAAAATTTATGCCATTGCTTCCTGTTTGGGAAAAAAATCGTAGTTGGGACAAAAACATTAAAATTCCGAAGTTTCCGATTTTTTTTAATCATTGTCCTAAATTCCGTTTTTTTTTTCTTTTCCGATTCATGATCGGATTTTTCTACAACAGCTGTTTGGCTAAGTGAGATAAGACATATACCTCAAAATGACCACAAATCAATTTGTCGAAATTTCTGAATGTTCATCAGTTCATCGGAGATTATCTATTATTGAATTTTCAAATCTGAAATGCTTTTAATAATTAATTATTTTGAAAATTTCTATTCTCTTCTGGGTTCTGCGCCTTATAAGACCTATTATTATTTTATTTATTATAAGAAGGTCTTTCTTTTTTGAAAAACAAAAAACTTAAATGAATGAAATTTTCTGTAAAATATCGGCTAGAAATGGACCAAACTTGAAAAAAACAAACTTGTCCTATTATAAAAATGCTTAAATTTTGGGGGTACATATAAGCACAAGCTAATTAAGTTATATTGATAACAGGTTGGCCCACACCCATATAAAGAGGGAGGCTCGTCTCAGTAAAATACGGTAAAAATGGGGGATACTATATTTTGACGTCACTTTAGTTGTTAGGCAAGATTGATCCTTTGTCTGTTTGTACCACACAGTACAGCCAACACTAGCATGTACGTTGTGTGTGCAGAATTACATACACAGCGCATTACGTTACTGTGACGGGAAACTTATTTGTTTTTTTCAATGCTTTTTTGTAAGAAAGCGAAAGTGAAATTTTAGTATTATAATACTACAATGATAGTCATTAAATGAAAATTACTGAGAAAAAAAAAGAAGAAGATGAAGGCAAAAAGTCAAAATAAACGATTTCACCGGGGCTTGAACTCACGACATGATTTGAAGAAAAAAAACGTTACATGCGATCGCCGCGTCTATCTGGGCTATCTTGTGAGGCGACCTTTAGCGCGTTTTAAATAACTATATACCTTGCAATACGAGACAACGAATCGCGCAGCAAAAGTTCAACCAATCAAAAAATTTGAAAGGAATTCTAAATATTGTGCACATATGACGATATCGCCTCTTTAAAGTCAAGAGCCATTTTTCAGTTTTGTGGCATTAAAAACTCAATCTTCCAGGAGATTTCGTCACTTTGACCCTATCACAGCTGCACTTTGACCCTATCACAACAATGTTGTTGACGAATTTTCTCTTCTGCCTGACAGTGTTGATGGTAACCCAAATACTTATCCGAGTAGATTTTTAACATTATAATTTTTTTTTCTTTTCTTTTCATAAATTACATTTGTTTTTTTGTGTGTTGATTGTAAGCCACATTGGGGGAAAAAACCAAGACTTCACCCTTGATCCCCGAATTTTCTCAATTTTCAGGGTAAATTTCGAAATTTATCAGTTTGTGTTGTTCAGATAGAGCTTCCGGTGACTTTGTTCCCTGGCCCCTCCCAAGGGACCATTAAGCGGGACTTCTTCTCCTGGATCCCTTCGCCCCCGGACCCCACGATTTACAATTGGGAACTTTGCGTTGATTTTCAGCCATTTCGGGGCATCAAAACAAGAAATCTTCTGGCCAGGACTTCGTCCATGAACCCCACAATTTTGCCAGAGTTTTTTTTTTTCAATTTGAAGTGAAATTTCTCTTACTGTCCTATGCCTGTTTAGGAATGGTAGCCCAAATGCTTATCCAGTTAACTGAGCAGACTTTAAAATTCGAATTTAAAATTATCCTCTTTTCATCTCTTTCATTTTGGAACTTTGTGTTGATTTTAAACAGTTAGGTCATTTTCGGGCATCAAAAACATAAAAACTTCAGAGCTTCCGTAGCTTCGCCCCCTGGACTTCTTCCAAGTTTCGCTCATGAGTCCACAATTTTAACCGAATTTGTTCTATTATCAGGGCAAAGTTTTCCGCGGCCTGTTTTGAAATAGTACCTGTTAACAATAGAATCTAAAATTTTCCTCTTTTCATCTGTTCATCATTTACATTTTGAAAGTTTGTGTTGATTTTAAACCATTGTGGGGCATCATAATCGAGAAATCTTCAGAACTTCCGGTGCTTCTCCCATGAAGCCAAGCTTCCAAGCAACGGCATACATAGGAACCGGGGGCCAAGGCCCGCATTTTTTTTACTGGGGGGAGTACCATTTTGGTCCCAATAACAATAATGAAGGTTTTGATGAATTAATTTGACGAGTTCAGTCAGATTCCATGGCATAATTTTGAGAAATTTGCCTCAATTTTCATGCAATTTCCTTCCTTTTGTGAAATTTTATTCAATTTCAAGTTTTTCTATAAATTTTCAGGAAATTTTCCTTCACTTTTTGTAAAATTTTCTTCGTAAAGTTTGCTTCTTTTGTGCAATTTTCTCCAAATTTGGGGAAATATCTTCCATTTTAGAGAAGCTGATTCAATTTACGTGAAATTTGCTTTAAATTTCGTGCAATTTCCTTCATTTTCGGGAAATTTGCTTCAATTTTTGTGCAATTTCCTTCATTTTCGGAATTTGCTTTATTTTTTGTGTATTTGTGTTCATTTTGTAGATTTTGCTTCAATTTCTATGCAATTATTTTCAAATTTGGAAAATTTCCCTCATTTTCGATAAATTATTTAAATTTTTGTGAAAGTTTTGTAAAATTTCCTTCAGTTTCGTAAAATAGTTTTTGGAGCGTGATAAGAGACTCATACATTGGTACTGAGGTTTGTAGAAGCAAATGATCAATTCTGGCCCCCAATATCAAATACTTTCCTACACCGCTGCTTCCAAGGCTTTGCCCATGAACCCCACAATTTTCCCAGAATTTCCTCAATTTGCAAGAATAGCTTTAAACAAATATGAAATTGTCTTCTTTTCATCACTTACATTCAGGAAATTTGTGTTGATTTCAAACTATTGTGGGGCATAAAAGTCAAGAAATCTTCAGAGCTTCCGGGATGCAGGGGCTTCACCCCTGGACCCAAACTAATTGCAAGGCTTCGCCCATGACTGCATGAGCCCCATAATTTTACCCAAATTTACTCAATTTGCAAGGACAATTTCCTTTCTGCCTGTTTAGAAATGATGGCCCAAATGATTATCTGAGTAGATTTTAACATTAGAACAAAAAATTGTCTTCTTTTCATCAATCAAATTAGCGAACTTTGTGTTGATTTTCTGATTTTCAGATTTTGGAGCATCAGAAAGAAGAAATCTTCGGTGCTCCGGGGCTTCGCCCTTTGAACCCCAACAAAGGTTTCGCCCCTTGCCAGGAGCCCATAAGCGGGCATACAATGTTACGCAGTACCACGTTTGACACTTCATTTCGACCGCATTGGTAGGGGCGGAGGGGGATCTGTCCCCAACTGATTGTGTGATTGTATAGACACATGTATATATTTTGATAAGTCAGGCAAATGCAAAATTTCGTCGAGAAAATTTGACTTACACCCCCCTGGCCTCGAAACCAACAGTCGGATGAGGGGTAGGTGCCGCGGTCGCCATACTTCTGCTCTCGGTGAGTGGTGTTTCTGTATGCATAGCTCTGAAAAATTTCCTATAGTTGTATCTCGCAGTCTCGAGCCTGGAACATCCAGCATCTCAGTCGTGCGCTCTACCAACTGAGCTACGTATCCCCCTTAAAATTAAAATCAAAAACAGTAAAAATATACGGTGCATTATGGGTAAATTAATTAAAAATCCTTAAGTTTAAAGATTTGACTTATCCTTGAAATGATTGTTCTCCCGGACTGCGCAGGTATTAGGGTCATATGTCTACAAACGATGGTTTTCTCCATAATTTTTCCCAACCCCTTCACTCAGGGTCGTAAATCTCCTTCACAAAGTATGTGTGTGTGGGGGAGGAAAGGGGGGTGGGGTGGGGGGAGGCATAGGTCAAAGCTTTCCTTCACAAAGTTTATGCTTTTTCAAAACCCAATGTATTTTTTGAATTCTATTGCAGCCATGCCTTCACTTACACCTCATTCTCGATACGCCAGCGTGTCAAACCTGAAACTGATTCCCGTATCGCTTTTTCATTTACTGCTAATTATCGCACTACTTTGCAGCAATATTTAAAATCTAATCAGAAAGTGACTTTCCTGTAAGTATTATACTTGAATTCAAACTCTTCTTGGGGCACAAAAAGTTTTAAATATTTTGGAAGGAGGACGTAAAACCTGAAGATTAGATTATAACGGAAGCAGGCCGCGATGAAATGAAATTAATACAACCAATGCCTTAGGACGTACCGAACCCTCATTGAAGGAGCCAATTAAGACTTCATTTTCACATCATAATTTGATTTAAAACATTTATTATACTTACAAGATGTAATATCATGTCATAAATTGGCAGGGATAGATTTTTTATTGTTTTAAACAAATGTTAAAGATTAAAGTTTAAACTATTTCGTGTTTTTCTGCACCTTCTCTTGTCCACTTAGTGCAAGCATCTCTCAGGTATAAGTAAGCATTGTGATTTGCTGTGCTTAGTGGTTGTGTGGGACAAAGAAAGTTCAACTGGTTCTCGCCCACCAATGCACTCGCCCCTCTCCCCTTTCAATGTTATATGTTTTGCAAGAAACATGGGAAAATGCGACTTTCTACGTTAATATGTTGATCGAGAGGGGATTTGCCCCAACCTGCTGACTACCGTTTGTAGAACCAAGAATTTTACTTGTAAAATCCAGTAGAAACAGCAACTCTATTAGATCACTTGGATCCTTAGAATGAAGGATTTTGAATGTGATGAAGGTCACAATTAATCCCCATTACCCATAATGCACCATTGGATCAAAATACTTTTGTTGTACGTGTGTATCGGTAGTTCCATTAATTAAGGGTTCAAAGTGTGACATTTCATAGCAAACGTATTATGTGTTTAAAATGTAGAATATGATAATCTTCTTTGGTGTTTATCATATATAATTGATTGAGTTTACTTCATTTGTTGTCATTTTTCATATGTTCATGGTAGTTTAGTAAGAACAAGCTTTCTTGCAACATTTTGATATGCAAAATGATATTATTATGTTCCGCGTGTAACATTGGACACCACACTCTAAAAAAGGAATGGTCAAATTTTGACCAAAACATGGTCAAATCTGCACCAACTTTGGTCAAAATTGAACAACAAATTTGACCACAATATGGTCAAATTCGTCCATAATTGCCATATTATGGTCAAATTTGACCATGTTTTGGTCGTTCAATTTTGACCAAAGTTGGTTCGGTGCACAGTTGACCATGTTTTGGTCAAATTTGTCCATTCCTTTTTTAGAGTGTATAAAGTTACGGTTACACGCGGAATTTTCAGAGCCTTTGAGCCATATGTTTTGCAGGCAAAAGAGAATTTGTCAGAATTTATCATTTCAGTTTGTATAGGATAAAACATTCTCTAATAAGCTTTATCAATTGAACCTTAATTTGTTATGATTAAAACACTTTGATGAGGATACGACAAATCATTGGAACCTTATAATGGAACTACCATAGGCCTATAGACAAATTCTAAATGGCTGTAGAAAATTGTACAATTACATTTTTTTGTAATGTAAATCTAGATCTTACACAGGCAGGGGCTCAAGAAAAGTTTTCTATCTATATAGATTGCATCAAATGACCACATTTATAATACAAATTTGGGTCTGTATGATTTCTACACTTAATCTTTTATGAAGAAAATCATGTCATATGTGGTTTATGCATTTAGTAAATACAACCATGCCAATATTGTGCCTTGACATGCACGACATTGCTACTGCGCCCGACGAGTGAACACACAATTACAATGACGGGATCGTCGCCTGCGTATTCGGTTACAATAGTAACAATGCTATCACGAAACGCTTAATACGACCCGAACGAGAACATAGGTACGACGTACGGACAGAAAAAGTATTTTCTGCGCATGAAATTGTCTAAATATTTTACAAATGATTTCTCTCAAAAATGATGTTTTTTTCTTTTTAATACATAATACATTATTTTCATAATAAGTATGCACTCTTCTTCGTGGTAAATAAACACGCGAATGCTACACTGCCTTATTCTTTTATATCTGTCACAGCCATGATAAGAACACAAATTCACATCAATATCAAGTGAAATATTTCCGAATGCAAATTTTGAGGAAAAGATATTTAAATACAACCAAGTCAATGTCCACGGCCTTTGATAACCAGTTGCACTGGCGTGTCTATCCAACCCAGGCTTAAACCAAGGGCCTCGTGGTCTGTAGACATGTATGATAACCGCTACCTGGCTACACCATGGTTGGTTTCCATCAAAAGTTGCTGCTAATGGGAAACACCTTTCAATTTCCGAGAGATTTCCTTCATTTACGGAAAATTTCCTTCATTTTGGGAAAACAAAATTCAATTTCGGAAAATTTTGGCCAGTTTCAGGGAAATTTTGACCAGTTTTCTGAAAAGTTTTGCCAATTTTAGGAATATTGTATTAAAATATCATATAATTTTACCACATTTTTCAATTTTATATTAATAAGTTTCGATAAAATTCGCTCGACATGTCGGAGGAGGGGAAAGCGTGTCCCTGCCCCCTGCTTTCTACGCCTCTGGGTGGATGATTCTTGATTTTCTTTCTTAAAATTTCTTAGTCACTACAACAGTCTACTCCTTCTATTATTTGATTGTGTATCGTGGGTTATGGTATGTTTAAGACCCCCACAAAATTTTGTTTAGAATTGGCTGCGCCACTTTAAGAACATTCACTGATATATTGACAATTAAATATATACGATTTACAAAAGAAAATACCTATAATCAGTGAATTTTTAGAGGAAATTTTACTGGGCGACCACAATCACCCCTAGAGCAGTAGAGCAACCAGACCTGCCGGCAACTGATGTGAGGCGCGAACTGGCGAACTGAGGAACGTGCAAATTTAAGCACCTTTAAAATTAAAGGAGATATTTAGTCTGACATAACATGCATAAATTTTATTTCATATGATGTTGTATGTTTTAAAAACTTGTATTCTACGACTGTATGGGATCAGCCATTTTGTTAAACCAATGTGAAAATCCTAGTTGCCCAGTGCATCATAATTTTGTTCACTGGGCGATCAAAATTTCTCACTGAGCGACAAAATGGTTGCCCAGTTATATATGTTAGATAATTCACTGCCTATATTACATAACAAATTGCGTTAAAGGCATTACTGACAGAGGGACAGGTAGCAATATTATGAGCTTAAAATGGTTAAGAATATACTACAAACCATGCAAACAGCAAAAAGTCCCAATTGATCATTTTACAGCATGTCAATATATTAGTATAAGTTGTTCAATATGTTGTGACCTCAGAAGGGGACAACTGTAAATAATTGCTGTTATTAACTTCTTCTTTTTTTTCGGTCCTTCCCGAAATGTAGGAAATTGGATGTTATCATAACCTTGACCCAGATTCAATATTAGAAATAGAATTTGAGAACATCTAATATTTGAAGAAGAAATATAGCAGTATAAAGAATTACATTAAAGAATGTTATCTGTTTCCTGTTCATACATTATCACTTTTGCCCAATTTGTACAAACTTTGATTTGTCAAAACTTAAAAACTGTAGGTTATATGATAACCATTTAACGGATTTAGCCTAATGGTCTTTCATCTGAGTACATGTCAATATTTTTCCCCAACATCTACGACATTGCTACTCGCAGCGCCCTTACTAAATATTTCTTAAATAGTGTACACGCTGTATCAGGCTTAAACAATTGGGGGGCAGTGATGCGTGAATTTTGGTGGCCTTGAGATGTTCGATTTTTCAACATGTGGAAAATCAGAACATTGCTGATGTAAGGGCGTAAATCTTTCATAAAATATATTTACCTGCATGCAGTTACCTTTCAATTTGATGCCTGAGATTTCAAAACGTTGTAAAATGTTCAATATTTAAGCGGTTTTGATTAACAA